>OV815999.1:11963613-11966113 GCA_929113495.1 Andrena minutula
GATACCAAAAAGTAAATGCGAATGCATTTATAAACAGATACCAAAAAGTGAATGCGAAAGCATTTATGAACAGATACCAAAAACTAAATGCGACTGCATTTAGAAACAGATGCCAAAAAGTAAATGCGAAAGCATTTATGAACAGATACCAAAAAGAAGTAAATGCGAATGCATTTATGAACAGATACCCAAAAAGTTAAATGCGAACGCATTTATGAACAGATATCAAAAAGTAAATGCGAAAGCATTTATGAACAGATACAAAAAAACTAAATGCGAACGCATTTAGCACCGCCGTGGCACGGCTTACGTGCGGAGGTCGCCTACAGACGGAGAACCTGGTTTCTCACCGCGACGCTCCCGTCCGCTGGCATCGGTGAAGCGCAAAGAGCTATGCTCGCCAGATCGCCAGACACGTGCCCTCTCTTTGAGAAATGGTACGATGATAATACGAACGCAATCACGAGTGCGCTGGCGCGAAGTTTCTCGAGAGGCCGTCGTTAACTGGATCGGGAAAAACCAAGACCCGTCGTTGCGATCGTCCTCTCCGGTAACCCGCCGCCTCGTCGATTCGCGTCCACCTCGTATCCGAGGGGTGCCGTTATTATACGATACCACCCCCTGTGTCTGTGTGTGTTGTCTGCGCGAGCGCGCGTAAGCGGCTCGTATCGAGAAAGGAGAATCACTCGCGACCCAAGACGGGGACGTAAACACCACAAGCGCGCCGAGTGGTTAATTAAAACGCGAGAGTGAGAGAGCAGGAACGAGCCCTCTCGGCTTCGCGACGTTTCTATATCTCTCTCGACGACGTTTCTTCCACTCGCATCCCGCTTCCTCAGTTTTGGTCGCGTTCTCCGAAAAGTCCTGTGACACGACGGACACTCTCCTCGGAGAGGTTCCCCGGGTAACCTAGGGTCGGTGGCTCGCACTGTCCATCGCGTCGATGTGCATCCCGATTATCCGCTCGCCTAATCGCGCGCCCCTGATAGCCAAAGAAGGGACCGGCTGTGAAGCTTCCGATAGCGAAAGTCCGAAATTGGAGGACCGATCGAAGCCGGCCGTGAGTCCGCTTTCGGGGGACGACGACGACGATTAGAATAGAAGCGTGGTAAGTAAGGGAGGATGCTGCCGCGTGTGCGATAGCCCTCGCGATAAACACGCGATTACGGTTCACGAACCCAGCCCCGTGTATCTCGAAGGTTTTTAAATGAATATGTACGCTCGGCCCGTCGGACGTGTCGCGGTGTTTCCGCGATACGCTTCGTCGACGGTGTTTACGTCCAGGACACGTATATCACACACAGTGTCGTCAAGGCTGGCGACGCCCGGAACTCCTTCGCGCGCTGGTTGGAGGCGCACGGGCCTCGGCTTCATCCGAACCGAGAACAAAGATAATAACACGAATGTATTTAATAAAAACGATTACCCTGAACGGTGGATCACTTGGCTCGTGGGTCGATGAAGAACGCAGCTAATTGCGCGTCAACGTGTGAACTGCAGGACACATGAACATCGACATTTCGAACGCACATTGCGGTCCACGGATACAATTCCTGGACCACGCCTGGCTGAGGGTCGTTATCACATACAAAAGACTGCTTGCGTCGGTTCTGCGTATATCACATCCTCGCCGTCTCGCGTTTCCGACGATGTAACGCGTTTCGGAGTCGGGTACGGATGATACACGCGAGATACGCGATGTACGAGCGTAAATTGGGCCGTTCGTCGGCGTTTGCAACGGCTCGTGTGAGAATCTTTGAAGAGTTTTGTATTCTCTCCCGTGCGAGAACTAGAAATAGTGGAGAGAGAGAGAGAGAGAAGCGAATGTGATTAATGATCGCGTACTCTCGCATATTCACAAACTTTAAATGGGTGAGATCTCTGGCTTGCTTGGATCATGAAGCCACGAGATTATATTGAATCAGAGTGCCAAGTGGGCCAATTTTGGTAAGCAGAACTGGCGCTGTGGGATGAACCAAACGCAGAGTTAAGGCGCCTAAGTCGACGCTTATAGGATACCTTGAAAGGCGTTGGTTGCTTAAGACAGCAGGACGGTGGCCATGGAAGTCGGAATCCGCTAAGGAGTGTGTAACAACTCACCTGCCGAAGCAACTAGCCCTGAAAATGGATGGCGCTGAAGCGTCGCGCCTATACTCCGCCGTCAGCGGCAAGTGGGGAGGGACGTGCCACCCGCTCGCGGGTGACCGTCCTCCATGAAGCCCTGACGAGTAGGAGGGTCGCGGCGGTGTGCGCAGAAGGGTCTGGGCGTGAGCCTGCCTGGAGCCACCGTCGGTGCAGATCTTGGTGGTAGTAGCAAATACTCCAGCGAGGCCCTGGAGGACTGACGTGGAGAAGGGTTTCGTGTGAACAGCCGTTGCACACGAGTCAGTCGATCCTAAGCCCTAAGAGAAATCCTATGCAGATGTGGTGTCCTAAAACAGAGTTTTTTTTGAGACACACACCCGTTGGGCGAAAGGGAATCCGGTTCCTATTCCGGAAC
>OV815999.1:11971113-11973510 GCA_929113495.1 Andrena minutula
CGAAAGTCCGAAATTGGAGGACCGATCGAAGCCGGCCGTGAGTCCGCTTTCGGGGGACGACGACGACGATTAGAAGAGAAGCGTGGTAAGTAAGGGAGGATGCTGCCGCGTGTGCGATAGCCCTCGCGATAAACACGCGATTACGGTTCACGAACCCAGCCCCGTGTATCTCGAAGGTTTTTAAATGAATATGTACGCTCGGCCCGTCGGACGTGTCGCGGTGTTTCCGCGATACGCTTCGTCGACGGTGTTTACGTCCAGGACACGTATATCACACACAGTGTCGTCAAGGCTGGCGACGCCCGGACCTCCTTCGCGCGCTGGTTGGAGGCGCACGGGCCTCGGCTTCATCCGAACCGAGAACAAAGATAATAACACGAATGTATTTAATAAAAACGATTACCCTGAACGGTGGATCACTTGGCTCGTGGGTCGATGAAGAACGCAGCTAATTGCGCGTCAACGTGTGAACTGCAGGACACATGAACATCGACATTTCGAACGCACATTGCGGTCCACGGATACAATTCCTGGACCACGCCTGGCTGAGGGTCGTTATAACATACAAAAGACTGCTTGCGTCGGTTCTGCGTATATCACATCCTCGCCGTCTCGCGTTTCCGACGATGTAACGCGTTTCGGAGTCGGGTACGGATGATACACGCGAGATACGCGATGTACGAGCGTAAATTGGGCCGTTCGTCGGCGTTTGCAACGGCTCGTGTGAGAATCTTTGAAGAGTTTTGTATTCTCTCCCGTGCGAGAACTAGAAATAGTGGAGAGAGAGAGAGAGAGAGAAGCGAATGTGATTAATGATCGCGTACTCTCGCATATTCTCAAACTTTAAATGGGTGAGATCTCTGGCATGCTTGGATCATGAAGCCACGAGATTATATTGAATCAGAGTGCCAAGTGGGCCAATTTTGGTAAGCAGAACTGGCGCTGTGGGATGAACCAAACGCAGAGTTAAGGCGCCTAAGTCGACGCTTATAGGATACCTTGAAAGGCGTTGGTTGCTTAAGACAGCAGGACGGTGGCCATGGAAGTCGGAATCCGCTAAGGAGTGTGTAACAACTCACCTGCCGAAGCAACTAGCCCTGAAAATGGATGGCGCTGAAGCGTCGCGCTTATACTCCGCCGTCAGCGGCAAGTGGGGAGGGACGTGCCACCCGCTCGCGGGTGACCGTCCTCCATGAAGCCCTGACGAGTAGGAGGGTCGCGGCGGTGTGCGCAGAAGGGTCTGGGCGTGAGCCTGCCTGGAGCCACCGTCGGTGCAGATCTTGGTGGTAGTAGCAAATACTCCAGCGGCGAGGCCCTGGAGGACTGACGTGGAGAAGGGTTTCGTGTGAACAGCCGTTGCACACGAGTCAGTCGATCCTAAGCCCTAAGAGAAATCCTATGCAGATGTGGTGTCCTAAAACAGAGTTTTTTTTGAGACACACACCCGTTGGGCGAAAGGGAATCCGGTTCCTATTCCGGAACCCGGTAGCGGAACCGCAAACCATTCGGGCCCTCGTAAGAGTGTTCGTCGGGGTAACCCAAAATGACCTGGAGACGCCGTCGGGAGATCCGGGAAGCGTTTATTTTTCTGTATAAGCGTTCGAGTTCCCTGGAAACCTCTAGCAGGGAGATAGGGTTTGGAACGCGAAGAGCACCGCAGTTGCGGCGGTGTCCGGATCTTCCCCTCGGACCTTGAAAATCCAGGAGAGGGCCACGTGGAGGTGTCGCGCCGGTTCGTACCCACATCCGCAGCAGGTCTCCAAGGTAAAGAGCCTCTAGTCGATAGATTAACGTAGGTAAGGGAAGTCGGCAAATTGGATCAAATTTCTCGTTCCATTTCGAACGTGTTACTCTAACGGTTCGACCACGGTTGTCGCCCTCGTTTTCCAGATATTCGCCGAAAACTCCGTTTGCTTTGAATTTTCGCGGGTGTTTGAAAAATTTCGAAGTCCTGCCGCACCGTGGTACGAAAAATTCTAAATACGTCCAATCGTCCAAACAACTACAGATACGCGTTCCTCGTTCCATTTCGAACGTATTACTCTAACGGTTCGACCACGGTTGTCGCCCTCGTTTTCGAGATATTCGGCGAAAACTCCGTTTGCTCCGAAATTTTTCCAAGTGTCGAGATATTATTTTCGAATGTCGTTTGGGACCGAATATTTATCGTGGAAATGTTGATGGCAAATATTTATAATAAATCGTTTATTCGATTTACTCTTGTCTCCGACGCTTTCCGCGGCTAAGTCCCAACGTGCCGGGCGAACGGTCTGTTGTAGCGGCGGTTTACACCCATAAGCGGCCGTGCGTAAGGTACGGCGGCGCCGGCGTTCCGGCCGGCCGTTCGGTATCTATAAGGGAGACGACGGTCCGAGCGTCTCGGTCGGAGCAGTGTTG
>OV815999.1:11973710-11996609 GCA_929113495.1 Andrena minutula
GGTTCGACCACGGTTGTCGCCCTCGTTTTCCTGATATTCGCCGAAAACTCCGTTTGCTTCGAAATTTTTCAAACTCCCGCGAAAATTCAAAGTCCGGCCGCACCGTGGTCCGAAAAATTCTAAATTCGTCCAATCGTCCAAACAACTGCAGGTACGCGTTCCTCGTTGCATTTCGAACATATTACTCTAACGGTTCGACCACGGTTGTCGCCCTCGTTTTCCTGATATTCGGCGAAAACTCCGTTTGCTTCGAAATATTTCAAACTCCCGCGAAAATTCAAAGTCCTGCCGCACCGTGGTCCGGAGGCGAATTCGTCCAATCGTCCAAACAACTACAGATACGCGTTCCTCGTTCCATTTCGGCCCGAAGCAATACGCCGCTGGTAGTTCAAATTCAGTTCTCCGGCACCGTATCCCGGCTTCGCGGAAGATGGCAAGAGTCATCTTGTTCCCGAAGCCGGGTAAGGATCCCCTAAGTCCAACGGCCTATAGGCCGATCTCCGTACTCCCAGCCATATCTAAGGTATGTGAGTACGT
This sequence comes from Andrena minutula, assembly GCA_929113495.1. Classification (NCBI taxonomy): domain Eukaryota; kingdom Metazoa; phylum Arthropoda; class Insecta; order Hymenoptera; family Andrenidae; genus Andrena; species Andrena minutula. Next base: position 11,974,248 of record OV815999.1, read on the forward strand.
AATAAAGAAGATTGTAAAAAAAAAAAAAAAAAAAAAAAAAAAAAAAAAAAAAAAGAGTCCCACGGCACCGTGGTCCGGAGGCGAAATCGTACAATCGTCCAAACAACTGCAGGTACGCGTTCCTCGTTGCATTTCGAACATATTACTCTAACGGTTTGCTTCGAAATTTTTCAAACTCCCGCGAAAATTCAAAGTCCGGCCGCACCGTGGTCCGAAAAATTCTAAATTCGTCCAATCGTCCAAACAACTGCAGGTACGCGTTCCTCGTTGCATTTCGAACATATTACTCTAACGGTTCGACCACGGTTGTCGCCCTCGTTTTCCTGATATTCGCCGAAAACTCCGTTTGCTTCGAAATTTTTCAAACTCCCGCGAAAATTCAAAGTCCGGCCGCACCGTGGTCCGAAAAATTCTAAATTCGTCCAATCGTCCAAACAACTGCAGGTACGCGTTCCTCGTTGCATTTCGAACATATTACTCTAACGGTTCGAACACGGTTGTCGCCCTCGTTTTCCTGATATTCGCCGAAAACTCCGTTTGCTTCGAAATTTTTCAAACTCCCGCGAAAATTCAAAGTCCGGCCGCACCGTGGTCCGAAAAATTCTAAATTCGTCCAATCGTCCAAACAACTGCAGGTACGCGTTCCTCGTTGCATTTCGAACATATTACTCTAACGGTTCGACCACGGTTGTCGCCCTCGTTTTCCTGATATTCGGCGAAAACTCCGTTTGCTTCGAAATATTTCAAACTCCCGCGAAAATTCAAAGTCCTGCCGCACCGTGGTCCGGAGGCGAATTCGTCCAATCGTCCAAACAACTACAGATACGCGTTCCTCGTTCCATTTCGGCCCGAAGCAATACGCCGCTGGTAGTTCAAATTCAGTTCTCCGGCACCGTATCCCGGCTTCGCGGAAGATGGCAAGAGTCATCTTGTTCCCGAAGCCGGGTAAGGATCCCCTAAGTCCAACGGCCTATAGGCCGATCTCCGTACTCCCAGCCATATCTAAGGTATGTGAGTACGTAATAAAGAAGATTGTAAAAAAAAAAAAAAAAAAAAAAAAAAAAAAAAAGAGTCCCACGGCACCGTGGTCCGGAGGCGAAATCGTACAATCGTCCAAACAACTGCAGGTACGCGTTCCTCGTTGCATTTCGAACATATTACTCTAACGGTTTGCTTCGAAATTTTTCAAACTCCCGCGAAAATTCAAAGTCCGGCCGCACCGTGGTCCGAAAAATTCTAAATTCGTCCAATCGTCCAAACAACTGCAGGTACGCGTTCCTCGTTGCATTTCGAACATATTACTCTAACGGTTCGACCACGGTTGTCGCCCTCGTTTTCCTGATATTCGCCGAAAACTCCGTTTGCTTCGAAATTTTTCAAACTCCCGCGAAAATTCAAAGTCCGGCCGCACCGTGGTCCGAAAAATTCTAAATTCGTCCAATCGTCCAAACAACTGCAGGTACGCGTTCCTCGTTGCATTTCGAACATATTACTCTAACGGTTCGACCACGGTTGTCGCCCTCGTTTTCCTGATATTCGCCGAAAACTCCGTTTGCTTCGAAATTTTTCAAACTCCCGCGAAAATTCAAAGTCCGGCCGCACCGTGGTCCCGAAAAATTCTAAATTCGTCCAATCGTCCAAACAACTGCAGGTACGCGTTCCTCGTTGCATTTCGAACATATTACTCTAACGGTTCGACCACGGTTGTCGCCCTCGTTTTCCTGATATTCGCCGAAAACTCCGTTTGCTTCGAAATTTTTCAAACTCCCGCGAAAATTCAAAGTCCGGCCGCACCGTGGTCCGAAAAATTCTAAATTCGTCCAATCGTCCAAACAACTGCAGGTACGCGTTCCTCGTTGCATTTCGAACATATTACTCTAACGGTTCGACCACGGTTGTCGCCCTCGTTTTCCTGATATTCGCCGAAAACTCCGTTTGCTTCGAAATTTTTCAAACTCCCGCGAAAATTCAAAGTCCGGCCGCACCGTGGTCCGAAAAATTCTAAATTCGTCCAATCGTCCAAACAACTGCAGGTACGCGTTCCTCGTTGCATTTCGAACATATTACTCTAACGGTTCGACCACGGTTGTCGCCCTCGTTTTCCTGATATTCGGCGAAAACTCCGTTTGCTTCGAAATATTTCAAACTCCCGCGAAAATTCAAAGTCCTGCCGCACCGTGGTCCGGAGGCGAATTCGTCCAATCGTCCAAACAACTACAGATACGCGTTCCTCGTTCCATTTCGGCCCGAAGCAATACGCCGCTGGTAGTTCAAATTCAGTTCTCCGGCACCGTATCCCGGCTTCGCGGAAGATGGCAAGAGTCATCTTGTTCCCGAAGCCGGGTAAGGATCCCCTAAGTCCAACGGCCTATAGGCCGATCTCCGTACTCCCAGCCATATCTAAGGTATGTGAGTACGTAATAAAGAAGATTGTAAAAAAAAAAAAAAAAAAAAAAAAAAAAAAAAAAAAGAGTCCCACGGCACCGTGGTCCGGAGGCGAAATCGTACAATCGTCCAAACAACTGCAGGTACGCGTTCCTCGTTGCATTTCGAACATATTACTCTAACGGTTTGCTTCGAAATTTTTCAAACTCCCGCGAAAATTCAAAGTCCGGCCGCACCGTGGTCCGAAAAATTCTAAATTCGTCCAATCGTCCAAACAACTGCAGGTACGCGTTCCTCGTTGCATTTCGAACATATTACTCTAACGGTTCGACCACGGTTGTCGCCCTCGTTTTCCTGATATTCGCCGAAAACTCCGTTTGCTTCGAAATTTTTCAAACTCCCGCGAAAATTCAAAGTCCGGCCGCACCGTGGTCCGAAAAATTCTAAATTCGTCCAATCGTCCAAACAACTGCAGGTACGCGTTCCTCGTTGCATTTCGAACATATTACTCTAACGGTTCGACCACGGTTGTCGCCCTCGTTTTCCTGATATTCGGCGAAAACTCCGTTTGCTTCGAAATATTTCAAACTCCCGCGAAAATTCAAAGTCCTGCCGCACCGTGGTCCGGAGGCGAATTCGTCCAATCGTCCAAACAACTACAGATACGCGTTCCTCGTTCCATTTCGGCCCGAAGCAATACGCCGCTGGTAGTTCAAATTCAGTTCTCCGGCACCGTATCCCGGCTTCGCGGAAGATGGCAAGAGTCATCTTGTTCCCGAAGCCGGGTAAGGATCCCCTAAGTCCAACGGCCTATAGGCCGATCTCCGTACTCCCAGCCATATCTAAGGTATGTGAGTACGTAATAAAGAAGATTGTAAAAAAAAAAAAAAAAAAAAAAAAAAAAAAAAAAAAGAGTCCCACGGCACCGTGGTCCGGAGGCGAAATCGTACAATCGTCCAAACAACTGCAGGTACGCGTTCCTCGTTGCATTTCGAACATATTACTCTAACGGTTTGCTTCGAAATTTTTCAAACTCCCGCGAAAATTCAAAGTCCGGCCGCACCGTGGTCCGAAAAATTCTAAATTCGTCCAATCGTCCAAACAACTGCAGGTACGCGTTCCTCGTTGCATTTCGAACATATTACTCTAACGGTTCGACCACGGTTGTCGCCCTCGTTTTCCTGATATTCGCCGAAAACTCCGTTTGCTTCGAAATTTTTCAAACTCCCGCGAAAATTCAAAGTCCGGCCGCACCGTGGTCCGAAAAATTCTAAATTCGTCCAATCGTCCAAACAACTGCAGGTACGCGTTCCTCGTTGCATTTCGAACATATTACTCTAACGGTTCGACCACGGTTGTCGCCCTCGTTTTCCTGATATTCGGCGAAAACTCCGTTTGCTTCGAAATATTTCAAACTCCCGCGAAAATTCAAAGTCCTGCCGCACCGTGGTCCGGAGGCGAATTCGTCCAATCGTCCAAACAACTACAGATACGCGTTCCTCGTTCCATTTCGGCCCGAAGCAATACGCCGCTGGTAGTTCAAATTCAGTTCTCCGGCACCGTATCCCGGCTTCGCGGAAGATGGCAAGAGTCATCTTGTTCCCGAAGCCGGGTAAGGATCCCCTAAGTCCAACGGCCTATAGGCCGATCTCCGTACTCCCAGCCATATCTAAGGTATGTGAGTACGTAATAAAGAAGATTGTAAAAAAAAAAAAAAAAAAAAAAAAAAAAAAAAAAAGAGTCCCACGGCACCGTGGTCCGGAGGCGAAATCGTACAATCGTCCAAACAACTGCAGGTACGCGTTCCTCGTTGCATTTCGAACATATTACTCTAACGGTTTGCTTCGAAATTTTTCAAACTCCCGCGAAAATTCAAAGTCCTGCCGCACCGTGGTCCGAAAAATTCTAAATTCGTCCAATCGTCCAAACAACTGCAGGTACGCGTTCCTCGTTGCATTTCGAACATATTACTCTAACGGTTCGACCACGGTTGTCGCCCTCGTTTTCCTGATATTCGGCGAAAACTCCGTTTGCTTCGAAATATTTCAAACTCCCGCGAAAATTCAAAGTCCTGCCGCACCGTGGTCCGGAGGCGAATTCGTCCAATCGTCCAAACAACTACAGATACGCGTTCCTCGTTCCATTTCGGCCCGAAGCAATACGCCGCTGGTAGTTCAAATTCAGTTCTCCGGCACCGTATCCCGGCTTCGCGGAAGATGGCAAGAGTCATCTTGTTCCCGAAGCCGGGTAAGGATCCCCTAAGTCCAACGGCCTATAGGCCGATCTCCGTACTCCCAGCCATATCTAAGGTATGTGAGTACGTAATAAAGAAGATTGTAAAAAAAAAAAAAAAAAAAAAAAAAAAAAAAAAGAGTCCCACGGCACCGTGGTCCGGAGGCGAAATCGTACAATCGTCCAAACAACTGCAGGTACGCGTTCCTCGTTGCATTTCGAACATATTACTCTAACGGTTTGCTTCGAAATTTTTCAAACTCCCGCGAAAATTCAAAGTCCGGCCGCACCGTGGTCCGAAAAATTCTAAATTCGTCCAATCGTCCAAACAACTGCAGGTACGCGTTCCTCGTTGCATTTCGAACATATTACTCTAACGGTTCGACCACGGTTGTCGCCCTCGTTTTCCTGATATTCGCCGAAAACTCCGTTTGCTTCGAAATTTTTCAAACTCCCGCGAAAATTCAAAGTCCGGCCGCACCGTGGTCCGAAAAATTCTAAATTCGTCCAATCGTCCAAACAACTGCAGGTACGCGTTCCTCGTTGCATTTCGAACATATTACTCTAACGGTTCGACCACGGTTGTCGCCCTCGTTTTCCTGATATTCGGCGAAAACTCCGTTTGCTTCGAAATATTTCAAACTCCCGCGAAAATTCAAAGTCCTGCCGCACCGTGGTCCGGAGGCGAATTCGTCCAATCGTCCAAACAACTACAGATACGCGTTCCTCGTTCCATTTCGGCCCGAAGCAATACGCCGCTGGTAGTTCAAATTCAGTTCTCCGGCACCGTATCCCGGCTTCGCGGAAGATGGCAAGAGTCATCTTGTTCCCGAAGCCGGGTAAGGATCCCCTAAGTCCAACGGCCTATAGGCCGATCTCCGTACTCCCAGCCATATCTAAGGTATGTGAGTACGTAATAAAGAAGATTGTAAAAAAAAAAAAAAAAAAAAAAAAAAAAAAAAAAAGAGTCCCACGGCACCGTGGTCCGGAGGCGAAATCGTACAATCGTCCAAACAACTGCAGGTACGCGTTCCTCGTTGCATTTCGAACATATTACTCTAACGGTTTGCTTCGAAATTTTTCAAACTCCCGCGAAAATTCAAAGTCCGGCCGCACCGTGGTCCGAAAAATTCTAAATTCGTCCAATCGTCCAAACAACTGCAGGTACGCGTTCCTCGTTGCATTTCGAACATATTACTCTAACGGTTCGACCACGGTTGTCGCCCTCGTTTTCCTGATATTCGCCGAAAACTCCGTTTGCTTCGAAATTTTTCAAACTCCCGCGAAAATTCAAAGTCCGGCCGCACCGTGGTCCGAAAAATTCTAAATTCGTCCAATCGTCCAAACAACTGCAGGTACGCGTTCCTCGTTGCATTTCGAACATATTACTCTAACGGTTCGACCACGGTTGTCGCCCTCGTTTTCCTGATATTCGCCGAAAACTCCGTTTGCTTCGAAATTTTTCAAACTCCCGCGAAAATTCAAAGTCCGGCCGCACCGTGGTCCGAAAAATTCTAAATTCGTCCAATCGTCCAAACAACTGCAGGTACGCGTTCCTCGTTGCATTTCGAACATATTACTCTAACGGTTCGACCACGGTTGTCGCCCTCGTTTTCCTGATATTCGCCGAAAACTCCGTTTGCTTCGAAATTTTTCAAACTCCCGCGAAAATTCAAAGTCCGGCCGCACCGTGGTCCGAAAAATTCTAAATTCGTCCAATCGTCCAAACAACTGCAGGTACGCGTTCCTCGTTGCATTTCGAACATATTACTCTAACGGTTCGACCACGGTTGTCGCCCTCGTTTTCCTGATATTCGCCGAAAACTCCGTTTGCTTCGAAATTTTTCAAACTCCCGCGAAAATTCAAAGTCCGGCCGCACCGTGGTCCGAAAAATTCTAAATTCGTCCAATCGTCCAAACAACTGCAGGTACGCGTTCCTCGTTGCATTTCGAACATATTACTCTAACGGTTCGACCACGGTTGTCGCCCTCGTTTTCCTGATATTCGGCGAAAACTCCGTTTGCTTCGAAATATTTCAAACTCCCGCGAAAATTCAAAGTCCTGCCGCACCGTGGTCCGGAGGCGAATTCGTCCAATCGTCCAAACAACTACAGATACGCGTTCCTCGTTCCATTTCGGCCCGAAGCAATACGCCGCTGGTAGTTCAAATTCAGTTCTCCGGCACCGTATCCCGGCTTCGCGGAAGATGGCAAGAGTCATCTTGTTCCCGAAGCCGGGTAAGGATCCCCTAAGTCCAACGGCCTATAGGCCGATCTCCGTACTCCCAGCCATATCTAAGGTATGTGAGTACGTAATAAAGAAGATTGTAAAAAAAAAAAAAAAAAAAAAAAAAAAAAAAAAAAAGAGTCCCACGGCACCGTGGTCCGGAGGCGAAATCGTACAATCGTCCAAACAACTGCAGGTACGCGTTCCTCGTTGCATTTCGAACATATTACTCTAACGGTTTGCTTCGAAATTTTTCAAACTCCCGCGAAAATTCAAAGTCCGGCCGCACCGTGGTCCGAAAAATTCTAAATTCGTCCAATCGTCCAAACAACTGCAGGTACGCGTTCCTCGTTGCATTTCGAACATATTACTCTAACGGTTCGACCACGGTTGTCGCCCTCGTTTTCCTGATATTCGCCGAAAACTCCGTTTGCTTCGAAATTTTTCAAACTCCCGCGAAAATTCAAAGTCCGGCCGCACCGTGGTCCGAAAAATTCTAAATTCGTCCAATCGTCCAAACAACTGCAGGTACGCGTTCCTCGTTGCATTTCGAACATATTACTCTAACGGTTCGACCACGGTTGTCGCCCTCGTTTTCCTGATATTCGGCGAAAACTCCGTTTGCTTCGAAATATTTCAAACTCCCGCGAAAATTCAAAGTCCTGCCGCACCGTGGTCCGGAGGCGAATTCGTCCAATCGTCCAAACAACTACAGATACGCGTTCCTCGTTCCATTTCGGCCCGAAGCAATACGCCGCTGGTAGTTCAAATTCAGTTCTCCGGCACCGTATCCCGGCTTCGCGGAAGATGGCAAGAGTCATCTTGTTCCCGAAGCCGGGTAAGGATCCCCTAAGTCCAACGGCCTATAGGCCGATCTCCGTACTCCCAGCCATATCTAAGGTATGTGAGTACGTAATAAAGAAGATTGTAAAAAAAAAAAAAAAAAAAAAAAAAAAAAAAAAAAAGAGTCCCACGGCACCGTGGTCCGGAGGCGAAATCGTACAATCGTCCAAACAACTGCAGGTACGCGTTCCTCGTTGCATTTCGAACATATTACTCTAACGGTTTGCTTCGAAATTTTTCAAACTCCCGCGAAAATTCAAAGTCCGGCCGCACCGTGGTCCGAAAAATTCTAAATTCGTCCAATCGTCCAAACAACTGCAGGTACGCGTTCCTCGTTGCATTTCGAACATATTACTCTAACGGTTCGACCACGGTTGTCGCCCTCGTTTTCCTGATATTCGCCGAAAACTCCGTTTGCTTCGAAATTTTTCAAACTCCCGCGAAAATTCAAAGTCCGGCCGCACCGTGGTCCGAAAAATTCTAAATTCGTCCAATCGTCCAAACAACTGCAGGTACGCGTTCCTCGTTGCATTTCGAACATATTACTCTAACGGTTCGACCACGGTTGTCGCCCTCGTTTTCCTGATATTCGCCGAAAACTCCGTTTGCTTCGAAATTTTTCAAACTCCCGCGAAAATTCAAAGTCCGGCCGCACCGTGGTCCGAAAAATTCTAAATTCGTCCAATCGTCCAAACAACTGCAGGTACGCGTTCCTCGTTGCATTTCGAACATATTACTCTAACGGTTCGACCACGGTTGTCGCCCTCGTTTTCCTGATATTCGCCGAAAACTCCGTTTGCTTCGAAATTTTTCAAACTCCCGCGAAAATTCAAAGTCCGGCCGCACCGTGGTCCGACAAATTCTAAATTCGTCCAATCGTCCAAACAACTGCAGGTACGCGTTCCTCGTTGCATTTCGAACATATTACTCTAACGGTTCGACCACGGTTGTCGCCCTCGTTTTCCTGATATTCGCCGAAAACTCCGTTTGCTTCGAAATTTTTCAAACTCCCGCGAAAATTCAAAGTCCGGCCGCACCGTGGTCCGAAAAATTCTAAATTCGTCCAATCGTCCAAACAACTGCAGGTACGCGTTCCTCGTTGCATTTCGAACATATTACTCTAACGGTTCGACCACGGTTGTCGCCCTCGTTTTCCTGATATTCGGCGAAAACTCCGTTTGCTTCGAAATATTTCAAACTCCCGCGAAAATTCAAAGTCCTGCCGCACCGTGGTCCGGAGGCGAATTCGTCCAATCGTCCAAACAACTACAGATACGCGTTCCTCGTTCCATTTCGGCCCGAAGCAATACGCCGCTGGTAGTTCAAATTCAGTTCTCCGGCACCGTATCCCGGCTTCGCGGAAGATGGCAAGAGTCATCTTGTTCCCGAAGCCGGGTAAGGATCCCCTAAGTCCAACGGCCTATAGGCCGATCTCCGTACTCCCAGCCATATCTAAGGTATGTGAGTACGTAATAAAGAAGATTGTAAAAAAAAAAAAAAAAAAAAAAAAAAAAAAAAAAAAGAGTCCCACGGCACCGTGGTCCGGAGGCGAAATCGTACAATCGTCCAAACAACTGCAGGTACGCGTTCCTCGTTGCATTTCGAACATATTACTCTAACGGTTCGACCACGGTTGTCGCCCTCGTTTTCCTGATATTCGGCGAAAACTCCGTTTGCTTCGAAATATTTCAAACTCCCGCGAAAATTCAAAGTCCTGCCGCACCGTGGTCCGGAGGCGAATTCGTCCAATCGTCCAAACAACTACAGATACGCGTTCCTCGTTCCATTTCGGCCCGAAGCAATACGCCGCTGGTAGTTCAAATTCAGTTCTCCGGCACCGTATCCCGGCTTCGCGGAAGATGGCAAGAGTCATCTTGTTCCCGAAGCCGGGTAAGGATCCCCTAAGTCCAACGGCCTATAGGCCGATCTCCGTACTCCCAGCCATATCTAAGGTATGTGAGTACGTAATAAAGAAGATTGTAAAAAAAAAAAAAAAAAAAAAAAAAAAAAAAAAAAGAGTCCCACGGCACCGTGGTCCGGAGGCGAAATCGTACAATCGTCCAAACAACTGCAGGTACGCGTTCCTCGTTGCATTTCGAACATATTACTCTAACGGTTTGCTTCGAAATTTTTCAAACTCCCGCGAAAATTCAAAGTCCGGCCGCACCGTGGTCCGAAAAATTCTAAATTCGTCCAATCGTCCAAACAACTGCAGGTACGCGTTCCTCGTTGCATTTCGAACATATTACTCTAACGGTTCGACCACGGTTGTCGCCCTCGTTTTCCTGATATTCGCCGAAAACTCCGTTTGCTTCGAAATTTTTCAAACTCCCGCGAAAATTCAAAGTCCGGCCGCACCGTGGTCCGAAAAATTCTAAATTCGTCCAATCGTCCAAACAACTGCAGGTACGCGTTCCTCGTTGCATTTCGAACATATTACTCTAACGGTTCGACCACGGTTGTCGCCCTCGTTTTCCTGATATTCGCCGAAAACTCCGTTTGCTTCGAAATTTTTCAAACTCCCGCGAAAATTCAAAGTCCGGCCGCACCGTGGTCCGAAAAATTCTAAATTCGTCCAATCGTCCAAACAACTGCAGGTACGCGTTCCTCGTTGCATTTCGAACATATTACTCTAACGGTTCGACCACGGTTGTCGCCCTCGTTTTCCTGATATTCGCCGAAAACTCCGTTTGCTTCGAAATTTTTCAAACTCCCGCGAAAATTCAAAGTCCGGCCGCACCGTGGTCCGAAAAATTCTAAATTCGTCCAATCGTCCAAACAACTGCAGGTACGCGTTCCTCGTTGCATTTCGAACATATTACTCTAACGGTTCGACCACGGTTGTCGCCCTCGTTTTCCTGATATTCGCCGAAAACTCCGTTTGCTTCGAAATTTTTCAAACTCCCGCGAAAATTCAAAGTCCGGCCGCACCGTGGTCCGAAAAATTCTAAATTCGTCCAATCGTCCAAACAACTGCAGGTACGCGTTCCTCGTTGCATTTCGAACATATTACTCTAACGGTTCGACCACGGTTGTCGCCCTCGTTTTCCTGATATTCGGCGAAAACTCCGTTTGCTTCGAAATATTTCAAACTCCCGCGAAAATTCAAAGTCCTGCCGCACCGTGGTCCGGAGGCGAATTCGTCCAATCGTCCAAACAACTACAGATACGCGTTCCTCGTTCCATTTCGGCCCGAAGCAATACGCCGCTGGTAGTTCAAATTCAGTTCTCCGGCACCGTATCCCGGCTTCGCGGAAGATGGCAAGAGTCATCTTGTTCCCGAAGCCGGGTAAGGATCCCCTAAGTCCAACGGCCTATAGGCCGATCTCCGTACTCCCAGCCATATCTAAGGTATGTGAGTACGTAATAAAGAAGATTGTAAAAAAAAAAAAAAAAAAAAAAAAAAAAAAAAAAAAGAGTCCCACGGCACCGTGGTCCGGAGGCGAAATCGTACAATCGTCCAAACAACTGCAGGTACGCGTTCCTCGTTGCATTTCGAACATATTACTCTAACGGTTCGACCACGGTTGTCGCCCTCGTTTTCCTGATATTCGGCGAAAACTCCGTTTGCTTCGAAATATTTCAAACTCCCGCGAAAATTCAAAGTCCTGCCGCACCGTGGTCCGGAGGCGAATTCGTCCAATCGTCCAAACAACTACAGATACGCGTTCCTCGTTCCATTTCGGCCCGAAGCAATACGCCGCTGGTAGTTCAAATTCAGTTCTCCGGCACCGTATCCCGGCTTCGCGGAAGATGGCAAGAGTCATCTTGTTCCCGAAGCCGGGTAAGGATCCCCTAAGTCCAACGGCCTATAGGCCGATCTCCGTACTCCCAGCCATATCTAAGGTATGTGAGTACGTAATAAAGAAGATTGTAAAAAAAAAAAAAAAAAAAAAAAAAAAAAAAAAAAAGAGTCCCACGGCACCGTGGTCCGGAGGCGAAATCGTACAATCGTCCAAACAACTGCAGGTACGCGTTCCTCGTTGCATTTCGAACATATTACTCTAACGGTTCGACCACGGTTGTCGCCCTCGTTTTCCTGATATTCGCCGAAAACTCCGTTTGCTTCGAAATTTTTCAAACTCACGCGAAAATTCAAAGTCCGGCCGCACCGTGGTCCGAAAAATTCTAAATTCGTCCAATCGTCCAAACAACTGCAGGTACGCGTTCCTCGTTGCATTTCGAACATATTACTCTAACGGTTCGACCACGGTTGTCGCCCTCGTTTTCCTGATATTCGCCGAAAACTCCGTTTGCTTCGAAATTTTTCAAACTCACGCGAAAATTCAAAGTCCGGCCGCACCGTGGTCCGAAAAATTCTAAATTCGTCCAATCGTCCAAACAACTGCAGGTACGCGTTCCTCGTTGCATTTCGAACATATTACTCTAACGGTTCGACCACGGTTGTCGCCCTCGTTTTCCTGATATTCGGCGAAAACTCCGTTTGCTTCGAAATATTTCAAACTCCCGCGAAAATTCAAAGTCCTGCCGCACCGTGGTCCGGAGGCGAATTCGTCCAATCGTCCAAACAACTACAGATACGCGTTCCTCGTTCCATTTCGGCCCGAAGCAATACGCCGCTGGTAGTTCAAATTCAGTTCTCCGGCACCGTATCCCGGCTTCGCGGAAGATGGCAAGAGTCATCTTGTTCCCGAAGCCGGGTAAGGATCCCCTAAGTCCAACGGCCTATAGGCCGATCTCCGTACTCCCAGCCATATCTAAGGTATGTGAGTACGTAATAAAGAAGATTGTAAAAAAAAAAAAAAAAAAAAAAAAAAAAAAAAAAAGAGTCCCACGGCACCGTGGTCCGGAGGCGAAATCGTACAATCGTCCAAACAACTGCAGGTACGCGTTCCTCGTTGCATTTCGAACATATTACTCTAACGGTTTGCTTCGAAATTTTTCAAACTCCCGCGAAAATTCAAAGTCCGGCCGCACCGTGGTCCGAAAAATTCTAAATTCGTCCAATCGTCCAAACAACTGCAGGTACGCGTTCCTCGTTGCATTTCGAACATATTACTCTAACGGTTCGACCACGGTTGTCGCCCTCGTTTTCCTGATATTCGCCGAAAACTCCGTTTGCTTCGAAATTTTTCAAACTCCCGCGAAAATTCAAAGTCCGGCCGCACCGTGGTCCGAAAAATTCTAAATTCGTCCAATCGTCCAAACAACTGCAGGTACGCGTTCCTCGTTGCATTTCGAACATATTACTCTAACGGTTCGACCACGGTTGTCGCCCTCGTTTTCCTGATATTCGCCGAAAACTCCGTTTGCTTCGAAATTTTTCAAACTCCCGCGAAAATTCAAAGTCCGGCCGCACCGTGGTCCGAAAAATTCTAAATTCGTCCAATCGTCCAAACAACTGCAGGTACGCGTTCCTCGTTGCATTTCGAACATATTACTCTAACGGTTCGACCACGGTTGTCGCCCTCGTTTTCCTGATATTCGCCGAAAACTCCGTTTGCTTCGAAATTTTTCAAACTCCCGCGAAAATTCAAAGTCCGGCCGCACCGTGGTCCGAAAAATTCTAAATTCGTCCAATCGTCCAAACAACTGCAGGTACGCGTTCCTCGTTGCATTTCGAACATATTACTCTAACGGTTCGACCACGGTTGTCGCCCTCGTTTTCCTGATATTCGCCGAAAACTCCGTTTGCTTCGAAATTTTTCAAACTCCCGCGAAAATTCAAAGTCCGGCCGCACCGTGGTCCGAAAAATTCTAAATTCGTCCAATCGTCCAAACAACTGCAGGTACGCGTTCCTCGTTGCATTTCGAACATATTACTCTAACGGTTCGACCACGGTTGTCGCCCTCGTTTTCCTGATATTCGGCGAAAACTCCGTTTGCTTCGAAATATTTCAAACTCCCGCGAAAATTCAAAGTCCTGCCGCACCGTGGTCCGGAGGCGAATTCGTCCAATCGTCCAAACAACTACAGATACGCGTTCCTCGTTCCATTTCGGCCCGAAGCAATACGCCGCTGGTAGTTCAAATTCAGTTCTCCGGCACCGTATCCCGGCTTCGCGGAAGATGGCAAGAGTCATCTTGTTCCCGAAGCCGGGTAAGGATCCCCTAAGTCCAACGGCCTATAGGCCGATCTCCGTACTCCCAGCCATATCTAAGGTATGTGAGTACGTAATAAAGAAGATTGTAAAAAAAAAAAAAAAAAAAAAAAAAAAAAAAAAAAAAAGAGTCCCACGGCACCGTGGTCCGGAGGCGAAATCGTACAATCGTCCAAACAACTGCAGGTACGCGTTCCTCGTTGCATTTCGAACATATTACTCTAACGGTTTGCTTCGAAATTTTTCAAACTCCCGCGAAAATTCAAAGTCCGGCCGCACCGTGGTCCGAAAAATTCTAAATTCGTCCAATCGTCCAAACAACTGCAGGTACGCGTTCCTCGTTGCATTTCGAACATATTACTCTAACGGTTCGACCACGGTTGTCGCCCTCGTTTTCCTGATATTCGCCGAAAACTCCGTTTGCTTCGAAATTTTTCAAACTCCCGCGAAAATTCAAAGTCCGGCCGCACCGTGGTCCGAAAAATTCTAAATTCGTCCAATCGTCCAAACAACTGCAGGTACGCGTTCCTCGTTGCATTTCGAACATATTACTCTAACGGTTCGACCACGGTTGTCGCCCTCGTTTTCCTGATATTCGGCGAAAACTCCGTTTGCTTCGAAATATTTCAAACTCCCGCGAAAATTCAAAGTCCTGCCGCACCGTGGTCCGGAGGCGAATTCGTACAATCGTCCAAACAACTGCAGGTACGCGTTCCTCGTTGCATTTCGAACATATTACTCTAACGGTTTGCTTCGAAATTTTTCAAACTCCCGCGAAAATTCAAAGTCCGGCCGCACCGTGGTCCGAAAAATTCTAAATTCGTCCAATCGTCCAAACAACTGCAGGTACGCGTTCCTCGTTGCATTTCGAACATATTACTCTAACGGTTCGACCACGGTTGTCGCCCTCGTTTTCCTGATATTCGCCGAAAACTCCGTTTGCTTCGAAATTTTTCAAACTCCCGCGAAAATTCAAAGTCCGGCCGCACCGTGGTCCGAAAAATTCTAAATTCGTCCAATCGTCCAAACAACTGCAGGTACGCGTTCCTCGTTGCATTTCGAACATATTACTCTAACGGTTCGACCACGGTTGTCGCCCTCGTTTTCCTGATATTCGGCGAAAACTCCGTTTGCTTCGAAATATTTCAAACTCCCGCGAAAATTCAAAGTCCTGCCGCACCGTGGTCCGGAGGCGAATTCGTCCAATCGTCCAAACAACTACAGATACGCGTTCCTCGTTCCATTTCGGCCCGAAGCAATACGCCGCTGGTAGTTCAAATTCAGTTCTCCGGCACCGTATCCCGGCTTCGCGGAAGATGGCAAGAGTCATCTTGTTCCCGAAGCCGGGTAAGGATCCCCTAAGTCCAACGGCCTATAGGCCGATCTCCGTACTCCCAGCCATATCTAAGGTATGTGAGTACGTAATAAAGAAGATTGTAAAAAAAAAAAAAAAAAAAAAAAAAAAAAAAAAAAGAGTCCCACGGCACCGTGGTCCGGAGGCGAAATCGTACAATCGTCCAAACAACTGCAGGTACGCGTTCCTCGTTGCATTTCGAACATATTACTCTAACGGTTTGCTTCGAAATTTTTCAAACTCCCGCGAAAATTCAAAGTCCGGCCGCACCGTGGTCCGAAAAATTCTAAATTCGTCCAATCGTCCAAACAACTGCAGGTACGCGTTCCTCGTTGCATTTCGAACATATTACTCTAACGGTTCGACCACGGTTGTCGCCCTCGTTTTCCTGATATTCGCCGAAAACTCCGTTTGCTTCGAAATTTTTCAAACTCCCGCGAAAATTCAAAGTCCGGCCGCACCGTGGTCCGAAAAATTCTAAATTCGTCCAATCGTCCAAACAACTGCAGGTACGCGTTCCTCGTTGCATTTCGAACATATTACTCTAACGGTTCGACCACGGTTGTCGCCCTCGTTTTCCTGATATTCGCCGAAAACTCCGTTTGCTTCGAAATTTTTCAAACTCCCGCGAAAATTCAAAGTCCGGCCGCACCGTGGTCCGAAAAATTCTAAATTCGTCCAATCGTCCAAACAACTGCAGGTACGCGTTCCTCGTTGCATTTCGAACATATTACTCTAACGGTTCGACCACGGTTGTCGCCCTCGTTTTCCTGATATTCGCCGAAAACTCCGTTTGCTTCGAAATTTTTCAAACTCCCCGCGAAAATTCAAAGTCCGGCCGCACCGTGGTCCGAAAAATTCTAAATTCGTCCAATCGTCCAAACAACTGCAGGTACGCGTTCCTCGTTGCATTTCGAACATATTACTCTAACGGTTCGACCACGGTTGTCGCCCTCGTTTTCCTGATATTCGCCGAAAACTCCGTTTGCTTCGAAATTTTTCAAACTCCCGCGAAAATTCAAAGTCCGGCCGCACCGTGGTCCGAAAAATTCTAAATTCGTCCAATCGTCCAAACAACTGCAGGTACGCGTTCCTCGTTGCATTTCGAACATATTACTCTAACGGTTCGACCACGGTTGTCGCCCTCGTTTTCCTGATATTCGGCGAAAACTCCGTTTGCTTCGAAATATTTCAAACTCCCGCGAAAATTCAAAGTCCTGCCGCACCGTGGTCCGGAGGCGAATTCGTCCAATCGTCCAAACAACTACAGATACGCGTTCCTCGTTCCATTTCGGCCCGAAGCAATACGCCGCTGGTAGTTCAAATTCAGTTCTCCGGCACCGTATCCCGGCTTCGCGGAAGATGGCAAGAGTCATCTTGTTCCCGAAGCCGGGTAAGGATCCCCTAAGTCCAACGGCCTATAGGCCGATCTCCGTACTCCCAGCCATATCTAAGGTATGTGAGTACGTAATAAAGAAGATTGTAAAAAAAAAAAAAAAAAAAAAAAAAAAAAAAAAAAGAGTCCCACGGCACCGTGGTCCGGAGGCGAAATCGTACAATCGTCCAAACAACTGCAGGTACGCGTTCCTCGTTGCATTTCGAACATATTACTCTAACGGTTTGCTTCGAAATTTTTCAAACTCCCGCGAAAATTCAAAGTCCGGCCGCACCGTGGTCCGAAAAATTCTAAATTCGTCCAATCGTCCAAACAACTGCAGGTACGCGTTCCTCGTTGCATTTCGAACATATTACTCTAACGGTTCGACCACGGTTGTCGCCCTCGTTTTCCTGATATTCGCCGAAAACTCCGTTTGCTTCGAAATTTTTCAAACTCCCGCGAAAATTCAAAGTCCGGCCGCACCGTGGTCCGAAAAATTCTAAATTCGTCCAATCGTCCAAACAACTGCAGGTACGCGTTCCTCGTTGCATTTCGAACATATTACTCTAACGGTTCGACCACGGTTGTCGCCCTCGTTTTCCTGATATTCGCCGAAAACTCCGTTTGCTTCGAAATTTTTCAAACTCCCGCGAAAATTCAAAGTCCGGCCGCACCGTGGTCCGAAAAATTCTAAATTCGTCCAATCGTCCAAACAACTGCAGGTACGCGTTCCTCGTTGCATTTCGAACATATTACTCTAACGGTTCGACCACGGTTGTCGCCCTCGTTTTCCTGATATTCGCCGAAAACTCCGTTTGCTTCGAAATTTTTCAAACTCCCGCGAAAATTCAAAGTCCGGCCGCACCGTGGTCCGAAAAATTCTAAATTCGTCCAATCGTCCAAACAACTGCAGGTACGCGTTCCTCGTTGCATTTCGAACATATTACTCTAACGGTTCGACCACGGTTGTCGCCCTCGTTTTCCTGATATTCGCCGAAAACTCCGTTTGCTTCGAAATTTTTCAAACTCCCGCGAAAATTCAAAGTCCGGCCGCACCGTGGTCCGAAAAATTCTAAATTCGTCCAATCGTCCAAACAACTGCAGGTACGCGTTCCTCGTTGCATTTCGAACATATTACTCTAACGGTTCGACCACGGTTGTCGCCCTCGTTTTCCTGATATTCGGCGAAAACTCCGTTTGCTTCGAAATATTTCAAACTCCCGCGAAAATTCAAAGTCCTGCCGCACCGTGGTCCGGAGGCGAATTCGTCCAATCGTCCAAACAACTACAGATACGCGTTCCTCGTTCCATTTCGGCCCGAAGCAATACGCCGCTGGTAGTTCAAATTCAGTTCTCCGGCACCGTATCCCGGCTTCGCGGAAGATGGCAAGAGTCATCTTGTTCCCGAAGCCGGGTAAGGATCCCCTAAGTCCAACGGCCTATAGGCCGATCTCCGTACTCCCAGCCATATCTAAGGTATGTGAGTACGTAATAAAGAAGATTGTAAAAAAAAAAAAAAAAAAAAAAAAAAAAAAAAAAAAAGAGTCCCACGGCACCGTGGTCCGGAGGCGAAATCGTACAATCGTCCAAACAACTGCAGGTACGCGTTCCTCGTTGCATTTCGAACATATTACTCTAACGGTTCGACCACGGTTGTCGCCCTCGTTTTCCTGATATTCGGCGAAAACTCCGTTTGCTTCGAAATATTTCAAACTCCCGCGAAAATTCAAAGTCCTGCCGCACCGTGGTCCGGAGGCGAATTCGTCCAATCGTCCAAACAACTACAGATACGCGTTCCTCGTTCCATTTCGGCCCGAAGCAATACGCCGCTGGTAGTTCAAATTCAGTTCTCCGGCACCGTATCCCGGCTTCGCGGAAGATGGCAAGAGTCATCTTGTTCCCGAAGCCGGGTAAGGATCCCCTAAGTCCAACGGCCTATAGGCCGATCTCCGTACTCCCAGCCATATCTAAGGTATGTGAGTACGTAATAAAGAAGATTGTAAAAAAAAAAAAAAAAAAAAAAAAAAAAAAAAAAAAGAGTCCCACGGCACCGTGGTCCGGAGGCGAAATCGTACAATCGTCCAAACAACTGCAGGTACGCGTTCCTCGTTGCATTTCGAACATATTACTCTAACGGTTCGACCACGGTTGTCGCCCTCGTTTTCCTGATATTCGCCGAAAACTCCGTTTGCTTCGAAATTTTTCAAACTCACGCGAAAATTCAAAGTCCGGCCGCACCGTGGTCCGAAAAATTCTAAATTCGTCCAATCGTCCAAACAACTGCAGGTACGCGTTCCTCGTTGCATTTCGAACATATTACTCTAACGGTTCGACCACGGTTGTCGCCCTCGTTTTCCTGATATTCGCCGAAAACTCCGTTTGCTTCGAAATTTTTCAAACTCACGCGAAAATTCAAAGTCCGGCCGCACCGTGGTCCGAAAAATTCTAAATTCGTCCAATCGTCCAAACAACTGCAGGTACGCGTTCCTCGTTGCATTTCGAACATATTACTCTAACGGTTCGACCACGGTTGTCGCCCTCGTTTTCCTGATATTCGGCGAAAACTCCGTTTGCTTCGAAATATTTCAAACTCCCGCGAAAATTCAAAGTCCTGCCGCACCGTGGTCCGGAGGCGAATTCGTCCAATCGTCCAAACAACTACAGATACGCGTTCCTCGTTCCATTTCGGCCCGAAGCAATACGCCGCTGGTAGTTCAAATTCAGTTCTCCGGCACCGTATCCCGGCTTCGCGGAAGATGGCAAGAGTCATCTTGTTCCCGAAGCCGGGTAAGGATCCCCTAAGTCCAACGGCCTATAGGCCGATCTCCGTACTCCCAGCCATATCTAAGGTATGTGAGTACGTAATAAAGAAGATTGTAAAAAAAAAAAAAAAAAAAAAAAAAAAAAAAAAAAGAGTCCCACGGCACCGTGGTCCGGAGGCGAAATCGTACAATCGTCCAAACAACTGCAGGTACGCGTTCCTCGTTGCAT
Source organism: Andrena minutula (assembly GCA_929113495.1). Classification (NCBI taxonomy): domain Eukaryota; kingdom Metazoa; phylum Arthropoda; class Insecta; order Hymenoptera; family Andrenidae; genus Andrena; species Andrena minutula. Next base: position 11,993,719 of record OV815999.1, read on the forward strand.
TTCGAACATATTACTCTAACGGTTTGCTTCGAAATTTTTCAAACTCCCGCGAAAATTCAAAGTCCGGCCGCACCGTGGTCCGAAAAATTCTAAATTCGTCCAATCGTCCAAACAACTGCAGGTACGCGTTCCTCGTTGCATTTCGAACATATTACTCTAACGGTTCGACCACGGTTGTCGCCCTCGTTTTCCTGATATTCGCCGAAAACTCCGTTTGCTTCGAAATTTTTCAAACTCCCGCGAAAATTCAAAGTCCGGCCGCACCGTGGTCCGAAAAATTCTAAATTCGTCCAATCGTCCAAACAACTGCAGGTACGCGTTCCTCGTTGCATTTCGAACATATTACTCTAACGGTTCGACCACGGTTGTCGCCCTCGTTTTCCTGATATTCGCCGAAAACTCCGTTTGCTTCGAAATTTTTCAAACTCCCGCGAAAATTCAAAGTCCGGCCGCACCGTGGTCCGAAAAATTCTAAATTCGTCCAATCGTCCAAACAACTGCAGGTACGCGTTCCTCGTTGCATTTCGAACATATTACTCTAACGGTTCGACCACGGTTGTCGCCCTCGTTTTCCTGATATTCGCCGAAAACTCCGTTTGCTTCGAAATTTTTCAAACTCCCGCGAAAATTCAAAGTCCGGCCGCACCGTGGTCCGAAAAATTCTAAATTCGTCCAATCGTCCAAACAACTGCAGGTACGCGTTCCTCGTTGCATTTCGAACATATTACTCTAACGGTTCGACCACGGTTGTCGCCCTCGTTTTCCTGATATTCGCCGAAAACTCCGTTTGCTTCGAAATTTTTCAAACTCCCGCGAAAATTCAAAGTCCGGCCGCACCGTGGTCCGAAAAATTCTAAATTCGTCCAATCGTCCAAACAACTGCAGGTACGCGTTCCTCGTTGCATTTCGAACATATTACTCTAACGGTTCGACCACGGTTGTCGCCCTCGTTTTCCTGATATTCGGCGAAAACTCCGTTTGCTTCGAAATATTTCAAACTCCCGCGAAAATTCAAAGTCCTGCCGCACCGTGGTCCGGAGGCGAATTCGTCCAATCGTCCAAACAACTACAGATACGCGTTCCTCGTTCCATTTCGGCCCGAAGCAATACGCCGCTGGTAGTTCAAATTCAGTTCTCCGGCACCGTATCCCGGCTTCGCGGAAGATGGCAAGAGTCATCTTGTTCCCGAAGCCGGGTAAGGATCCCCTAAGTCCAACGGCCTATAGGCCGATCTCCGTACTCCCAGCCATATCTAAGGTATGTGAGTACGTAATAAAGAAGATTGTAAAAAAAAAAAAAAAAAAAAAAAAAAAAAAAAAAAAAAGAGTCCCACGGCACCGTGGTCCGGAGGCGAAATCGTACAATCGTCCAAACAACTGCAGGTACGCGTTCCTCGTTGCATTTCGAACATATTACTCTAACGGTTTGCTTCGAAATTTTTCAAACTCCCGCGAAAATTCAAAGTCCGGCCGCACCGTGGTCCGAAAAATTCTAAATTCGTCCAATCGTCCAAACAACTGCAGGTACGCGTTCCTCGTTGCATTTCGAACATATTACTCTAACGGTTCGACCACGGTTGTCGCCCCTCGTTTTCCTGATATTCGCCGAAAACTCCGTTTGCTTCGAAATTTTTCAAACTCCCGCGAAAATTCAAAGTCCGGCCGCACCGTGGTCCGAAAAATTCTAAATTCGTCCAATCGTCCAAACAACTGCAGGTACGCGTTCCTCGTTGCATTTCGAACATATTACTCTAACGGTTCGACCACGGTTGTCGCCCTCGTTTTCCTGATATTCGGCGAAAACTCCGTTTGCTTCGAAATATTTCAAACTCCCGCGAAAATTCAAAGTCCTGCCGCACCGTGGTCCGGAGGCGAATTCGTACAATCGTCCAAACAACTGCAGGTACGCGTTCCTCGTTGCATTTCGAACATATTACTCTAACGGTTTGCTTCGAAATTTTTCAAACTCCCCGCGAAAATTCAAAGTCCGGCCGCACCGTGGTCCGAAAAATTCTAAATTCGTCCAATCGTCCAAACAACTGCAGGTACGCGTTCCTCGTTGCATTTCGAACATATTACTCTAACGGTTCGACCACGGTTGTCGCCCTCGTTTTCCTGATATTCGCCGAAAACTCCCGTTTGCTTCGAAATTTTTCAAACTCCCGCGAAAATTCAAAGTCCGGCCGCACCGTGGTCCGAAAAATTCTAAATTCGTCCAATCGTCCAAACAACTGCAGGTACGCGTTCCTCGTTGCATTTCGAACATATTACTCTAACGGTTTCGACCACGGTTGTCGCCCTCGTTTTCCTGATATTCGGCGAAAACTCCGTTTGCTTCGAAATATTTCAAACTCCCGCGAAAATTCAAAGTCCTGCCGCACCGTGGTCCGGAGGCGAATTCGTCCAATCGTCCAAACAACTACAGATACGCGTTCCTCGTTCCATTTCGGCCCGAAGCAATACGCCGCTGGTAGTTCAAATTCAGTTCTCCGGCACCGTATCCCGGCTTCGCGGAAGATGGCAAGAGTCATCTTGTTCCCGAAGCCGGGTAAGGATCCCCTAAGTCCAACGGCCTATAGGCCGATCTCCGTACTCCCAGCCATATCTAAGGTATGTGAGTACGTAATAAAGAAGATTGTAAAAAAAAAAAAAAAAAAAAAAAAAAAAAAAAAAAAAGAGTCCCACGGCACCGTGGTCCGGAGGCGAAATCGTACAATCGTCCAAACAACTGCAGGTACGCGTTCCTCGTTGCATTTCGAACATATTACTCTAACGGTTTGCTTCGAAATTTTTCAAACTCCCGCGAAAATTCAAAGTCCGGCCGCACCGTGGTCCGAAAAATTCTAAATTCGTCCAATCGTCCAAACAACTGCAGGTACGCGTTCCTCGTTG
>OV815999.1:11996809-12019821 GCA_929113495.1 Andrena minutula
TACCTTAGATATGGCTGGGAGTACGGAGATCGGCCTATAGGCCGTTGGACTTAGGGGATCCTTACCCGGCTTCGGGAACAAGATGACTCTTGCCATCTTCCGCGAAGCCGGGATACGGTGCCGGAGAACTGAATTTGAACTACCAGCGGCGTATTGCTTCGGGCCGAAATGGAACGAGGAACGCGTATCTGTAGTTGTTTGGACGATTGGACGAATTCGCCTCCGGACCACGGTGCGGCAGGACTTTGAATTTTCGCGGGAGTTTGAAATATTTCGAAGCAAACGGAGTTTTCGGCGAATATCAGGAAAACGAGGGCGACAACCGTGGTCGAACCGTTAGAGTAATATGTTCGAAATGCAACGAGGAACGCGTACCTGCAGTTGTTTGGACGATTGGACGAATTTAGAATTTTTCGGACCACGGTGCGGCCGGACTTTGAATTTTCGCGGGAGTTTGAAAAATTTCGAAGCAAACGGAGTTTTCGGCGAATATCAGGAAAACGAGGGCGACAACCGTGGTCGAACCGTTAGAGTAATATGTTCGAAATGCAACGAGGAACGCGTACCTGCAGTTGTTTGGACGATTGGACGAATTTAGAATTTTTCGGACCACGGTGCGGCCGGATTTTGAATTTTCGCGGGAGTTTGAAAAATTTCGAAGCAAACGGAGTTTTCGGCGAATATCAGGAAAACGAGGGCGACAACCGTGGTCGAACCGTTAGAGTAATATGTTCGAAATGCAACGAGGAACGCGTACCTGCAGTTGTTTGGACGATTGGACGAATTTAGAATTTTTCGGACCACGGTGCGGCCGGACTTTGAATTTTCGCGGGAGTTTGAAAAATTTCGAAGCAAACGGAGTTTTCGGCGAATATCAGGAAAACGAGGGCGACAACCGTGGTCGAACCGTTAGAGTAATATGTTCGAAATGCAACGAGGAACGCGTACCTGCAGTTGTTTGGACGATTGGACGAATTTAGAATTTTTCGGACCACGGTGCGGCCGGACTTTGAATTTTCGCGGGAGTTTGAAAAATTTCGAAGCAAACGGAGTTTTCGGCGAATATCAGGAAAACGAGGGCGACAACCGTGGTCGAACCGTTAGAGTAATATGTTCGAAATGCAACGAGGAACGCGTACCTGCAGTTGTTTGGACGATTGGACGAATTTAGAATTTTTCGGACCACGGTGCGGCCGGACTTTGAATTTTCGCGGGAGTTTGAAAAATTTCGAAGCAAACCGTTAGAGTAATATGTTCGAAATGCAACGAGGAACGCGTACCTGCAGTTGTTTGGACGATTGGACGATTTCGCCTCCGGACCACGGTGCCGTGGGACTCTTTTTTTTTTTTTTTTTTTTTTTTTTTTTTTTAGAATCTCCTTTATGACGTACTCACATACCTTAGATATGGCTGGGAGTACGGAGATCGGCCTATAGGCCGTTGGACTTAGGGGATCCTCACCCGGCTTCGGGAACAAGATGACTCTTGCCATCTTCCGCGAAACCGGGATACGGTGCCGGAGAACTGAATTTGAACTACCAGCGGCGTATTGCTTCGGGCCGAAATGGAACGAGGAACGCGTATCTGTAGTTGTTTGGACGATTGGACGAATTCGCCTCCGGACCACGGTGCGGCAGGACTTTGAATTTTCGCGGGAGTTTGAAATATTTCGAAGCAAACGGAGTTTTCGGCGAATATCAGGAAAACGAGGGCGACAACCGTGGTCGAACCGTTAGAGTAATATGTTCGAAATGCAACGAGGAACGCGTACCTGCAGTTGTTTGGACGATTGGACGAATTTAGAATTTTTCGGACCACGGTGCGGCCGGACTTTGAATTTTCGCGGGAGTTTGAAAAATTTCGAAGCAAACCGTTAGAGTAATATGTTCGAAATGCAACGAGGAACGCGTACCTGCAGTTGTTTGGACGATTGTACGATTTCGCCTCCGGACCACGGTGCCGTGGGTCTCTTTTTTTTTTTTTTTTTTTTTTTTTTTTTAGAATCTCCTTTATGACGTACTCACATACCTTAGATATGGCTGGGAGTACGGAGATCGGCCTATAGGCCGTTGGACTTAGGGGATCCTTACCCGGCTTCGGGAACAAGATGACTCTTGCCATCTTCCGCGAAGCCGGGATACGGTGCCGGAGAACTGAATTTGAACTACCAGCGGCGTATTGCTTCGGGCCGAAATGGAACGAGGAACGCGTATCTGTAGTTGTTTGGACGATTGGACGAATTCGCCTCCGGACCACGGTGCGGCAGGACTTTGAATTTTCGCGGGAGTTTGAAATATTTCGAAGCAAACGGAGTTTTCGGCGAATATCAGGAAAACGAGGGCGACAACCGTGGTCGAACCGTTAGAGTAATATGTTCGAAATGCAACGAGGAACGCGTACCTGCAGTTGTTTGGACGATTGGACGAATTTAGAATTTTTCGGACCACGGTGCGGCCGGACTTTGAATTTTCGCGGGAGTTTGAAAAATTTCGAAGCAAACGGAGTTTTCGGCGAATATCAGGAAAACGAGGGCGACAACCGTGGTCGAACCGTTAGAGTAATATGTTCGAAATGCAACGAGGAACGCGTACCTGCAGTTGTTTGGACGATTGGACGAATTTAGAATTTTTCGGACCACGGTGCGGCCGGATTTTGAATTTTCGCGGGAGTTTGAAAAATTTCGAAGCAAACGGAGTTTTCGGCGAATATCAGGAAAACGAGGGCGACAACCGTGGTCGAACCGTTAGAGTAATATGTTCGAAATGCAACGAGGAACGCGTACCTGCAGTTGTTTGGACGATTGGACGAATTTAGAATTTTTCGGACCACGGTGCGGCCGGACTTTGAATTTTCGCGGGAGTTTGAAAAATTTCGAAGCAAACGGAGTTTTCGGCGAATATCAGGAAAACGAGGGCGACAACCGTGGTCGAACCGTTAGAGTAATATGTTCGAAATGCAACGAGGAACGCGTACCTGCAGTTGTTTGGACGATTGGACGAATTTAGAATTTTTCGGACCACGGTGCGGCCGGACTTTGAATTTTCGCGGGAGTTTGAAAAATTTCGAAGCAAACGGAGTTTTCGGCGAATATCAGGAAAACGAGGGCGACAACCGTGGTCGAACCGTTAGAGTAATATGTTCGAAATGCAACGAGGAACGCGTACCTGCAGTTGTTTGGACGATTGGACGAATTTAGAATTTTTCGGACCACGGTGCGGCCGGACTTTGAATTTTCGCGGGAGTTTGAAAAATTTCGAAGCAAACGGAGTTTTCGGCGAATATCAGGAAAACGAGGGCGACAACCGTGGTCGAACCGTTAGAGTAATATGTTCGAAATGCAACGAGGAACGCGTACCTGCAGTTGTTTGGACGATTGGACGAATTTAGAATTTTTCGGACCACGGTGCGGCCGGACTTTGAATTTTCGCGGGAGTTTGAAAAATTTCGAAGCAAACCGTTAGAGTAATATGTTCGAAATGCAACGAGGAACGCGTACCTGCAGTTGTTTGGACGATTGGACGATTTCGCCTCCGGACCACGGTGCCGTGGGACTCTTTTTTTTTTTTTTTTTTTTTTTTTTTTTTTTAGAATCTCCTTTATGACGTACTCACATACCTTAGATATGGCTGGGAGTACGGAGATCGGCCTATAGGCCGTTGGACTTAGGGGATCCTTACCCGGCTTCGGGAACAAGATGACTCTTGCCATCTTCCGCGAAGCCGGGATACGGTGCCGGAGAACTGAATTTGAACTACCAGCGGCGTATTGCTTCGGGCCGAAATGGAACGAGGAACGCGTATCTGTAGTTGTTTGGACGATTGGACGAATTCGCCTCCGGACCACGGTGCGGCAGGACTTTGAATTTTCGCGGGAGTTTGAAATATTTCGAAGCAAACGGAGTTTTCGGCGAATATCAGGAAAACGAGGGCGACAACCGTGGTCGAACCGTTAGAGTAATATGTTCGAAATGCAACGAGGAACGCGTACCTGCAGTTGTTTGGACGATTGGACGAATTTAGAATTTTTCGGACCACGGTGCGGCCGGACTTTGAATTTTCGCGGGAGTTTGAAAAATTTCGAAGCAAACGGAGTTTTCGGCGAATATCAGGAAAACGAGGGCGACAACCGTGGTCGAACCGTTAGAGTAATATGTTCGAAATGCAACGAGGAACGCGTACCTGCAGTTGTTTGGACGATTGGACGAATTTAGAATTTTTCGGACCACGGTGCGGCCGGACTTTGAATTTTCGCGGGAGTTTGAAAAATTTCGAAGCAAACGGAGTTTTCGGCGAATATCAGGAAAACGAGGGCGACAACCGTGGTCGAACCGTTAGAGTAATATGTTCGAAATGCAACGAGGAACGCGTACCTGCAGTTGTTTGGACGATTGGACGAATTTAGAATTTTTCGGACCACGGTGCGGCCGGACTTTGAATTTTCGCGGGAGTTTGAAAAATTTCGAAGCAAACCGTTAGAGTAATATGTTCGAAATGCAACGAGGAACGCGTACCTGCAGTTGTTTGGACGATTGTACGATTTCGCCTCCGGACCACGGTGCCGTGGGACTCTTTTTTTTTTTTTTTTTTTTTTTTTTAGAATCTCCTTTATGACGTACTCACATACCTTAGATATGGCTGGGAGTACGGAGATCGGCCTATAGGCCGTTGGACTTAGGGGATCCTTACCCGGCTTCGGGAACAAGATGACTCTTGCCATCTTCCGCGAAGCCGGGATACGGTGCCGGAGAACTGAATTTGAACTACCAGCGGCGTATTGCTTCGGGCCGAAATGGAACGAGGAACGCGTATCTGTAGTTGTTTGGACGATTGGACGAATTCGCCTCCGGACCACGGTGCGGCAGGACTTTGAATTTTCGCGGGAGTTTGAAATATTTCGAAGCAAACGGAGTTTTCGGCGAATATCAGGAAAACGAGGGCGACAACCGTGGTCGAACCGTTAGAGTAATATGTTCGAAATGCAACGAGGAACGCGTACCTGCAGTTGTTTGGACGATTGGACGAATTTAGAATTTTTCGGACCACGGTGCGGCCGGACTTTGAATTTTCGCGGGAGTTTGAAAATTTCGAAGCAAACGGAGTTTTCGGCGAATATCAGGAAAACGAGGGCGACAACCGTGGTCGAACCGTTAGAGTAATATGTTCGAAATGCAACGAGGAACGCGTACCTGCAGTTGTTTGGACGATTGGACGAATTTAGAATTTTTCGGACCACGGTGCGGCCGGACTTTGAATTTTCGCGGGAGTTTGAAAAATTTCGAAGCAAACGGAGTTTTCGGCGAATATCAGGAAAACGAGGGCGACAACCGTGGTCGAACCGTTAGAGTAATATGTTCGAAATGCAACGAGGAACGCGTACCTGCAGTTGTTTGGACGATTGGACGAATTTAGAATTTTTCGGACCACGGTGCGGCCGGACTTTGAATTTTCGCGGGAGTTTGAAAAATTTCGAAGCAAACGGAGTTTTCGGCGAATATCAGGAAAACGAGGGCGACAACCGTGGTCGAACCGTTAGAGTAATATGTTCGAAATGCAACGAGGAACGCGTACCTGCAGTTGTTTGGACGATTGGACGAATTTAGAATTTTTCGGACCACGGTGCGGCCGGACTTTGAATTTTCGCGGGAGTTTGAAAAATTTCGAAGCAAACCGTTAGAGTAATATGTTCGAAATGCAACGAGGAACGCGTACCTGCAGTTGTTTGGACGATTGGACGATTTCGCCTCCGGACCACGGTGCCGTGGGACTCTTTTTTTTTTTTTTTTTTTTTTTTTTTTTTTTTAGAATCTCCTTTATGACGTACTCACATACCTTAGATATGGCTGGGAGTACGGAGATCGGCCTATAGGCCGTTGGACTTAGGGGATCCTTACCCGGCTTCGGGAACAAGATGACTCTTGCCATCTTCCGCGAAGCCGGGATACGGTGCCGGAGAACTGAATTTGAACTACCAGCGGCGTATTGCTTCGGGCCGAAATGGAACGAGGAACGCGTATCTGTAGTTGTTTGGACGATTGGACGAATTCGCCTCCGGACCACGGTGCGGCAGGACTTTGAATTTTCGCGGGAGTTTGAAATATTTCGAAGCAAACGGAGTTTTCGGCGAATATCAGGAAAACGAGGGCGACAACCGTGGTCGAACCGTTAGAGTAATATGTTCGAAATGCAACGAGGAACGCGTACCTGCAGTTGTTTGGACGATTGGACGAATTTAGAATTTTTCGGACCACGGTGCGGCCGGACTTTGAATTTTCGCGGGAGTTTGAAAAATTTCGAAGCAAACGGAGTTTTCGGCGAATATCAGGAAAACGAGGGCGACAACCGTGGTCGAACCGTTAGAGTAATATGTTCGAAATGCAACGAGGAACGCGTACCTGCAGTTGTTTGGACGATTGGACGAATTTAGAATTTTTCGGACCACGGTGCGGCCGGACTTTGAATTTTCGCGGGAGTTTGAAAAATTTCGAAGCAAACCGTTAGAGTAATATGTTCGAAATGCAACGAGGAACGCGTACCTGCAGTTGTTTGGACGATTGTACGATTTCGCCTCCGGACCACGGTGCCGTGGGACTCTTTTTTTTTTTTTTTTTTTTTTTTTTTTTTTTTAGAATCTCCTTTATGACGTACTCACATACCTTAGATATGGCTGGGAGTACGGAGATCGGCCTATAGGCCGTTGGACTTAGGGGATCCTTACCCGGCTTCGGGAACAAGATGACTCTTGCCATCTTCCGCGAAGCCGGGATACGGTGCCGGAGAACTGAATTTGAACTACCAGCGGCGTATTGCTTCGGGCCGAAATGGAACGAGGAACGCGTATCTGTAGTTGTTTGGACGATTGGACGAATTCGCCTCCGGACCACGGTGCGGCAGGACTTTGAATTTTCGCGGGAGTTTGAAATATTTCGAAGCAAACGGAGTTTTCGGCGAATATCAGGAAAACGAGGGCGACAACCGTGGTCGAACCGTTAGAGTAATATGTTCGAAATGCAACGAGGAACGCGTACCTGCAGTTGTTTGGACGATTGGACGAATTTAGAATTTTTCGGACCACGGTGCGGCCGGACTTTGAATTTTCGCGGGAGTTTGAAAAATTTCGAAGCAAACCGTTAGAGTAATATGTTCGAAATGCAACGAGGAACGCGTACCTGCAGTTGTTTGGACGATTGTACGATTTCGCCTCCGGACCACGGTGCCGTGGGACTCTTTTTTTTTTTTTTTTTTTTTTTTTTTTTAGAATCTCCTTTATGACGTACTCACATACCTTAGATATGGCTGGGAGTACGGAGATCGGCCTATAGGCCGTTGGACTTAGGGATCCTTACCCGGCTTCGGGAACAAGATGACTCTTGCCATCTTCCGCGAAGCCGGGATACGGTGCCGGAGAACTGAATTTGAACTACCAGCGGCGTATTGCTTCGGGCCGAAATGGAACGAGGAACGCGTATCTGTAGTTGTTTGGACGATTGGACGAATTCGCCTCCGGACCACGGTGCGGCAGGACTTTGAATTTTCGCGGGAGTTTGAAATATTTCGAAGCAAACGGAGTTTTCGGCGAATATCAGGAAAACGAGGGCGACAACCGTGGTCGAACCGTTAGAGTAATATGTTCGAAATGCAACGAGGAACGCGTACCTGCAGTTGTTTGGACGATTGGACGAATTTAGAATTTTTCGGACCACGGTGCGGCCGGACTTTGAATTTTCGCGGGAGTTTGAAAAATTTCGAAGCAAACGGAGTTTTCGGCGAATATCAGGAAAACGAGGGCGACAACCGTGGTCGAACCGTTAGAGTAATATGTTCGAAATGCAACGAGGAACGCGTACCTGCAGTTGTTTGGACGATTGGACGAATTTAGAATTTTTCGGACCACGGTGCGGCCGGATTTTGAATTTTCGCGGGAGTTTGAAAAATTTCGAAGCAAACGGAGTTTTCGGCGAATATCAGGAAAACGAGGGCGACAACCGTGGTCGAACCGTTAGAGTAATATGTTCGAAATGCAACGAGGAACGCGTACCTGCAGTTGTTTGGACGATTGGACGAATTTAGAATTTTTCGGACCACGGTGCGGCCGGACTTTGAATTTTCGCGGGAGTTTGAAAAATTTCGAAGCAAACGGAGTTTTCGGCGAATATCAGGAAAACGAGGGCGACAACCGTGGTCGAACCGTTAGAGTAATATGTTCGAAATGCAACGAGGAACGCGTACCTGCAGTTGTTTGGACGATTGGACGAATTTAGAATTTTTCGGACCACGGTGCGGCCGGACTTTGAATTTTCGCGGGAGTTTGAAAAATTTCGAAGCAAACGGAGTTTTCGGCGAATATCAGGAAAACGAGGGCGACAACCGTGGTCGAACCGTTAGAGTAATATGTTCGAAATGCAACGAGGAACGCGTACCTGCAGTTGTTTGGACGATTGGACGAATTTAGAATTTTTCGGACCACGGTGCGGCCGGACTTTGAATTTTCGCGGGAGTTTGAAAAATTTCGAAGCAAACGGAGTTTTCGGCGAATATCAGGAAAACGAGGGCGACAACCGTGGTCGAACCGTTAGAGTAATATGTTCGAAATGCAACGAGGAACGCGTACCTGCAGTTGTTTGGACGATTGGACGAATTTAGAATTTTTCGGACCACGGTGCGGCCGGACTTTGAATTTTCGCGGGAGTTTGAAAAATTTCGAAGCAAACCGTTAGAGTAATATGTTCGAAATGCAACGAGGAACGCGTACCTGCAGTTGTTTGGACGATTGGACGATTTCGCCTCCGGACCACGGTGCCGTGGGACTCTTTTTTTTTTTTTTTTTTTTTTTTTTTTTTAGAATCTCCTTTATGACGTACTCACATACCTTAGATATGGCTGGGAGTACGGAGATCGGCCTATAGGCCGTTGGACTTAGGGGATCCTTACCCGGCTTCGGGAACAAGATGACTCTTGCCATCTTCCGCGAAGCCGGGATACGGTGCCGGAGAACTGAATTTGAACTACCAGCGGCGTATTGCTTCGGGCCGAAATGGAACGAGGAACGCGTATCTGTAGTTGTTTGGACGATTGGACGAATTCGCCTCCGGACCACGGTGCGGCAGGACTTTGAATTTCGCGGGAGTTTGAAATATTTCGAAGCAAACGGAGTTTTCGGCGAATATCAGGAAAACGAGGGCGACAACCGTGGTCGAACCGTTAGAGTAATATGTTCGAAATGCAACGAGGAACGCGTACCTGCAGTTGTTTGGACGATTGGACGAATTTAGAATTTTTCGGACCACGGTGCGGCCGGACTTTGAATTTTCGCGGGAGTTTGAAAAATTTCGAAGCAAACGGAGTTTTCGGCGAATATCAGGAAAACGAGGGCGACAACCGTGGTCGAACCGTTAGAGTAATATGTTCGAAATGCAACGAGGAACGCGTACCTGCAGTTGTTTGGACGATTGGACGAATTTAGAATTTTTCGGACCACGGTGCGGCCGGACTTTGAATTTTCGCGGGAGTTTGAAAAATTTCGAAGCAAACGGAGTTTTCGGCGAATATCAGGAAAACGAGGGCGACAACCGTGGTCGAACCGTTAGAGTAATATGTTCGAAATGCAACGAGGAACGCGTACCTGCAGTTGTTTGGACGATTGGACGAATTTAGAATTTTTCGGACCACGGTGCGGCCGGACTTTGAATTTTCGCGGGAGTTTGAAAAATTTCGAAGCAAACCGTTAGAGTAATATGTTCGAAATGCAACGAGGAACGCGTACCTGCAGTTGTTTGGACGATTGTACGATTTCGCCTCCGGACCACGGTGCCGTGGGACTATTTTTTTTTTTTTTTTTTTTTTTTTTAGAATCTCCTTTATGACGTACTCACATACCTTAGATATGGCTGGGAGTACGGAGATCGGCCTATAGGCCGTTGGACTTAGGGGATCCTTACCCGGCTTCGGGAACAAGATGACTCTTGCCATCTTCCGCGAAGCCGGGATACGGTGCCGGAGAACTGAATTTGAACTACCAGCGGCGTATTGCTTCGGGCCGAAATGGAACGAGGAACGCGTATCTGTAGTTGTTTGGACGATTGGACGAATTCGCCTCCGGACCACGGTGCGGCAGGACTTTGAATTTTCGCGGGAGTTTGAAATATTTCGAAGCAAACGGAGTTTTCGGCGAATATCAGGAAAACGAGGGCGACAACCGTGGTCGAACCGTTAGAGTAATATGTTCGAAATGCAACGAGGAACGCGTACCTGCAGTTGTTTGGACGATTGGACGAATTTAGAATTTTTCGGACCACGGTGCGGCCGGACTTTGAATTTTCGCGGGAGTTTGAAAAATTTCGAAGCAAACGGAGTTTTCGGCGAATATCAGGAAAACGAGGGCGACAACCGTGGTCGAACCGTTAGAGTAATATGTTCGAAATGCAACGAGGAACGCGTACCTGCAGTTGTTTGGACGATTGGACGAATTTAGAATTTTTCGGACCACGGTGCGGCCGGATTTTGAATTTTCGCGGGAGTTTGAAAAATTTCGAAGCAAACGGAGTTTTCGGCGAATATCAGGAAAACGAGGGCGACAACCGTGGTCGAACCGTTAGAGTAATATGTTCGAAATGCAACGAGGAACGCGTACCTGCAGTTGTTTGGACGATTGGACGAATTTAGAATTTTTCGGACCACGGTGCGGCCGGACTTTGAATTTTCGCGGGAGTTTGAAAAATTTCGAAGCAAACGGAGTTTTCGGCGAATATCAGGAAAACGAGGGCGACAACCGTGGTCGAACCGTTAGAGTAATATGTTCGAAATGCAACGAGGAACGCGTACCTGCAGTTGTTTGGACGATTGGACGAATTTAGAATTTTTCGGACCACGGTGCGGCCGGACTTTGAATTTTCGCGGGAGTTTGAAAAATTTCGAAGCAAACGGAGTTTTCGGCGAATATCAGGAAAACGAGGGCGACAACCGTGGTCGAACCGTTAGAGTAATATGTTCGAAATGCAACGAGGAACGCGTACCTGCAGTTGTTTGGACGATTGGACGAATTTAGAATTTTTCGGACCACGGTGCGGCCGGACTTTGAATTTTCGCGGGAGTTTGAAAAATTTCGAAGCAAACGGAGTTGTCGGCGAATATCAGGAAAACGAGGGCGACAACCGTGGTCGAACCGTTAGAGTAATATGTTCGAAATGCAACGAGGAACGCGTACCTGCAGTTGTTTGGACGATTGGACGAATTTAGAATTTTTCGGACCACGGTGCGGCCGGACTTTGAATTTTCGCGGGAGTTTGAAAAATTTCGAAGCAAACCGTTAGAGTAATATGTTCGAAATGCAACGAGGAACGCGTACCTGCAGTTGTTTGGACGATTGGACGATTTCGCCTCCGGACCACGGTGCCGTGGGACTCTTTTTTTTTTTTTTTTTTTTTTTTTTTTAGAATCTCCTTTATGACGTACTCACATACCTTAGATATGGCTGGGAGTACGGAGATCGGCCTATAGGCCGTTGGACTTAGGGGATCCTTACCCGGCTTCGGGAACAAGATGACTCTTGCCATCTTCCGCGAAGCCGGGATACGGTGCCGGAGAACTGAATTTGAACTACCAGCGGCGTATTGCTTCGGGCCGAAATGGAACGAGGAACGCGTATCTGTAGTTGTTTGGACGATTGGACGAATTCGCCTCCGGACCACGGTGCGGCAGGACTTTGAATTTTCGCGGGAGTTTGAAAAATTTCGAAGCAAACGGAGTTTTCGGCGAATATCAGGAAAACGAGGGCGACAACCGTGGTCGAACCGTTAGAGTAATATGTTCGAAATGCAACGAGGAACGCGTACCTGCAGTTGTTTGGACGATTGGACGAATTTAGAATTTTTCGGACCACGGTGCGGCCGGACTTTGAATTTTCGCGGGAGTTTGAAAAATTTCGAAGCAAACGGAGTTTTCGGCGAATATCAGGAAAACGAGGGCGACAACCGTGGTCGAACCGTTAGAGTAATATGTTCGAAATGCAACGAGGAACGCGTACCTGCAGTTGTTTGGACGATTGGACGAATTTAGAATTTTTCGGACCACGGTGCGGCCGGACTTTGAATTTTCGCGGGAGTTTGAAAAATTTCGAAGCAAACGGAGTTTTCGGCGAATATCAGGAAAACGAGGGCGACAACCGTGGTCGAACCGTTAGAGTAATATGTTCGAAATGCAACGAGGAACGCGTACCTGCAGTTGTTTGGACGATTGGACGAATTTAGAATTTTTCGGACCACGGTGCGGCCGGACTTTGAATTTTCGCGGGAGTTTGAAAAATTTCGAAGCAAACCGTTAGAGTAATATGTTCGAAATGCAACGAGGAACGCGTACCTGCAGTTGTTTGGACGATTGTACGATTTCGCCTCCGGACCACGGTGCCGTGGGACTCTTTTTTTTTTTTTTTTTTTTTTTTTTAGAATCTCCTTTATGACGTACTCACATACCTTAGATATGGCTGGGAGTACGGAGATCGGCCTATAGGCCGTTGGACTTAGGGGATCCTTACCCGGCTTCGGGAACAAGATGACTCTTGCCATCTTCCGCGAAGCCGGGATACGGTGCCGGAGAACTGAATTTGAACTACCAGCGGCGTATTGCTTCGGGCCGAAATGGAACGAGGAACGCGTATCTGTAGTTGTTTGGACGATTGGACGAATTCGCCTCCGGACCACGGTGCGGCAGGACTTTGAATTTTCGCGGGAGTTTGAAATATTTCGAAGCAAACGGAGTTTTCGGCGAATATCAGGAAAACGAGGGCGACAACCGTGGTCGAACCGTTAGAGTAATATGTTCGAAATGCAACGAGGAACGCGTACCTGCAGTTGTTTGGACGATTGGACGAATTTAGAATTTTTCGGACCACGGTGCGGCCGGACTTTGAATTTTCGCGGGAGTTTGAAAAATTTCGAAGCAAACGGAGTTTTCGGCGAATATCAGGAAAACGAGGGCGACAACCGTGGTCGAACCGTTAGAGTAATATGTTCGAAATGCAACGAGGAACGCGTACCTGCAGTTGTTTGGACGATTGGACGAATTTAGAATTTTTCGGACCACGGTGCGGCCGGACTTTGAATTTTCGCGGGAGTTTGAAAAATTTCGAAGCAAACGGAGTTTTCGGCGAATATCAGGAAAACGAGGGCGACAACCGTGGTCGAACCGTTAGAGTAATATGTTCGAAATGCAACGAGGAACGCGTACCTGCAGTTGTTTGGACGATTGGACGAATTTAGAATTTTTCGGACCACGGTGCGGCCGGACTTTGAATTTTCGCGGGAGTTTGAAAAATTTCGAAGCAAACCGTTAGAGTAATATGTTCGAAATGCAACGAGGAACGCGTACCTGCAGTTGTTTGGACGATTGTACGATTTCGCCTCCGGACCACGGTGCCGTGGGACTCTTTTTTTTTTTTTTTTTTTTTTTTTTTTTTTTTTTAGAATCTCCTTTATGACGTACTCACATACCTTAGATATGGCTGGGAGTACGGAGATCGGCCTATAGGCCGTTGGACTTAGGGGATCCTCACCCGGCTTCGGGAACAAGATGACTCTTGCCATCTTCCGCGAAACCGGGATACGGTGCCGGAGAACTGAATTTGAACTACCAGCGGCGTATTGCTTCGGGCCGAAATGGAACGAGGAACGCGTATCTGTAGTTGTTTGGACGATTGGACGAATTCGCCTCCGGACCACGGTGCGGCAGGACTTTGAATTTTCGCGGGAGTTTGAAATATTTCGAAGCAAACGGAGTTTTCGGCGAATATCAGGAAAACGAGGGCGACAACCGTGGTCGAACCGTTAGAGTAATATGTTCGAAATGCAACGAGGAACGCGTACCTGCAGTTGTTTGGACGATTGGACGAATTTAGAATTTTTCGGACCACGGTGCGGCCGGACTTTGAATTTTCGCGGGAGTTTGAAAAATTTCGAAGCAAACCGTTAGAGTAATATGTTCGAAATGCAACGAGGAACGCGTACCTGCAGTTGTTTGGACGATTGTACGATTTCGCCTCCGGACCACGGTGCCGTGGGACTCTTTTTTTTTTTTTTTTTTTTTTTTTTTTTAGAATCTCCTTTATGACGTACTCACATACCTTAGATATGGCTGGGAGTACGGAGATCGGCCTATAGGCCGTTGGACTTAGGGGATCCTTACCCGGCTTCGGGAACAAGATGACTCTTGCCATCTTCCGCGAAGCCGGGATACGGTGCCGGAGAACTGAATTTGAACTACCAGCGGCGTATTGCTTCGGGCCGAAATGGAACGAGGAACGCGTATCTGTAGTTGTTTGGACGATTGGACGAATTCGCCTCCGGACCACGGTGCGGCAGGACTTTGAATTTTCGCGGGAGTTTGAAATATTTCGAAGCAAACGGAGTTTTCGGCGAATATCAGGAAAACGAGGGCGACAACCGTGGTCGAACCGTTAGAGTAATATGTTCGAAATGCAACGAGGAACGCGTACCTGCAGTTGTTTGGACGATTGGACGAATTTAGAATTTTTCGGACCACGGTGCGGCCGGACTTTGAATTTTCGCGGGAGTTTGAAAAATTTCGAAGCAAACGGAGTTTTCGGCGAATATCAGGAAAACGAGGGCGACAACCGTGGTCGAACCGTTAGAGTAATATGTTCGAAATGCAACGAGGAACGCGTACCTGCAGTTGTTTGGACGATTGGACGAATTTAGAATTTTTCGGACCACGGTGCGGCCGGATTTTGAATTTTCGCGGGAGTTTGAAAAATTTCGAAGCAAACGGAGTTTTCGGCGAATATCAGGAAAACGAGGGCGACAACCGTGGTCGAACCGTTAGAGTAATATGTTCGAAATGCAACGAGGAACGCGTACCTGCAGTTGTTTGGACGATTGGACGAATTTAGAATTTTTCGGACCACGGTGCGGCCGGACTTTGAATTTTCGCGGGAGTTTGAAAAATTTCGAAGCAAACGGAGTTTTCGGCGAATATCAGGAAAACGAGGGCGACAACCGTGGTCGAACCGTTAGAGTAATATGTTCGAAATGCAACGAGGAACGCGTACCTGCAGTTGTTTGGACGATTGGACGAATTTAGAATTTTTCGGACCACGGTGCGGCCGGACTTTGAATTTTCGCGGGAGTTTGAAAAATTTCGAAGCAAACGGAGTTTTCGGCGAATATCAGGAAAACGAGGGCGACAACCGTGGTCGAACCGTTAGAGTAATATGTTCGAAATGCAACGAGGAACGCGTACCTGCAGTTGTTTGGACGATTGGACGAATTTAGAATTTTTCGGACCACGGTGCGGCCGGACTTTGAATTTTCGCGGGAGTTTGAAAAATTTCGAAGCAAACCGTTAGAGTAATATGTTCGAAATGCAACGAGGAACGCGTACCTGCAGTTGTTTGGACGATTGGACGATTTCGCCTCCGGACCACGGTGCCGTGGGACTCTTTTTTTTTTTTTTTTTTTTTTTTTTTTTTTTAGAATCTCCTTTATGACGTACTCACATACCTTAGATATGGCTGGGAGTACGGAGATCGGCCTATAGGCCGTTGGACTTAGGGGATCCTCACCCGGCTTCGGGAACAAGATGACTCTTGCCATCTTCCGCGAAACCGGGATACGGTGCCGGAGAACTGAATTTGAACTACCAGCGGCGTATTGCTTCGGGCCGAAATGGAACGAGGAACGCGTATCTGTAGTTGTTTGGACGATTGGACGAATTCGCCTCCGGACCACGGTGCGGCAGGACTTTGAATTTTCGCGGGAGTTTGAAATATTTCGAAGCAAACGGAGTTTTCGGCGAATATCAGGAAAACGAGGGCGACAACCGTGGTCGAACCGTTAGAGTAATATGTTCGAAATGCAACGAGGAACGCGTACCTGCAGTTGTTTGGACGATTGGACGAATTTAGAATTTTTCGGACCACGGTGCGGCCGGACTTTGTATTTTCGCGGGAGTTTGAAAAATTTCGCAGCAAACCGTTAGAGTAATATGTTCGAAATGCAACGAGGAACGCGTACCTGCAGTTGTTTGGACGATTGTACGATTTCGCCTCCGGACCACGGTGCCGTGGGACTCTTTTTTTTTTTTTTTTTTTTTTTTTTTTTAGAATCTCCTTTATGACGTACTCACATACCTTAGATATGGCTGGGAGTACGGAGATCGGCCTATAGGCCGTTGGACTTAGGGGATCCTTACCCGGCTTCGGGAACAAGATGACTCTTGCCATCTTCCGCGAAGCCGGGATACGGTGCCGGAGAACTGAATTTGAACTACCAGCGGCGTATTGCTTCGGGCCGAAATGGAACGAGGAACGCGTATCTGTAGTTGTTTGGACGATTGGACGAATTCGCCTCCGGACCACGGTGCGGCAGGACTTTGAATTTTCGCGGGAGTTTGAAATATTTCGAAGCAAACGGAGTTTTCGGCGAATATCAGGAAAACGAGGGCGACAACCGTGGTCGAACCGTTAGAGTAATATGTTCGAAATGCAACGAGGAACGCGTACCTGCAGTTGTTTGGACGATTGGACGAATTTAGAATTTTTCGGACCACGGTGCGGCCGGACTTTGAATTTTCGCGGGAGTTTGAAAAATTTCGAAGCAAACGGAGTTTTCGGCGAATACCAGGAAAACGAGGGCGACAACCGTGGTCGAACCGTCAGAGTAATATGTTCGAAATGCAACGAGGAACGCGTACCTGCAGTTGTTTGGACGATTGGACGAATTTAGAATTTTTCGGACCACGGTGCGGCCGGATTTTGAATTTTCGCGGGAGTTTGAAAAATTTCGAAGCAAACGGAGTTTTCGGCGAATATCAGGAAAACGAGGGCGACAACCGTGGTCGAACCGTTAGAGTAATATGTTCGAAATGCAACGAGGAACGCGTACCTGCAGTTGTTTGGACGATTGGACGAATTTAGAATTTTTCGGACCACGGTGCGGCCGGACTTTGAATTTTCGCGGGAGTTTGAAAAATTTCGAAGCAAACGGAGTTTTCGGCGAATATCAGGAAAACGAGGGCGACAACCGTGGTCGAACCGTTAGAGTAATATGTTCGAAATGCAACGAGGAACGCGTACCTGCAGTTGTTTGGACGATTGGACGAATTTAGAATTTTTCGGACCACGGTGCGGCCGGACTTTGAATTTTCGCGGGAGTTTGAAAAATTTCGAAGCAAACGGAGTTTTCGGCGAATATCAGGAAAACGAGGGCGACAACCGTGGTCGAACCGTTAGAGTAATATGTTCGAAATGCAACGAGGAACGCGTACCTGCAGTTGTTTGGACGATTGGACGAATTTAGAATTTTTCGGACCACGGTGCGGCCGGACTTTGAATTTTCGCGGGAGTTTGAAAAATTTCGAAGCAAACGGAGTTTTCGGCGAATACAGGAAAACGAGGGCGACAACCGTGGTCGAACCGTTAGAGTAATATGTTCGAAATGCAACGAGGAACGCGTACCTGCAGTTGTTTGGACGATTGGACGAATTTAGAATTTTTCGGACCACGGTGCGGCCGGACTTTGAATTTTCGCGGGAGTTTGAAAAATTTCGAAGCAAACCGTTAGAGTAATATGTTCGAAATGCAACGAGGAACGCGTACCTGCAGTTGTTTGGACGATTGGACGATTTCGCCTCCGGACCACGGTGCCGTGGGACTCTTTTTTTTTTTTTTTTTTTTTTTTTTTTTTTTAGAATCTCCTTTATGACGTACTCACATACCTTAGATATGGCTGGGAGTACGGAGATCGGCCTATAGGCCGTTGGACTTAGGGGATCCTTACCCGGCTTCGGGAACAAGATGACTCTTGCCATCTTCCGCGAAGCCGGGATACGGTGCCGGAGAACTGAATTTGAACTACCAGCGGCGTATTGCTTCGGGCCGAAATGGAACGAGGAACGCGTATCTGTAGTTGTTTGGACGATTGGACGAATTCGCCTCCGGACCACGGTGCGGCAGGACTTTGAATTTTCGCGGGAGTTTGAAATATTTCGAAGCAAACGGAGTTTTCGGCGAATATCAGGAAAACGAGGGCGACAACCGTGGTCGAACCGTTAGAGTAATATGTTCGAAATGCAACGAGGAACGCGTACCTGCAGTTGTTTGGACGATTGGACGAATTTAGAATTTTTCGGACCACGGTGCGGCCGGACTTTGAATTTTCGCGGGAGTTTGAAAAATTTCGAAGCAAACGGAGTTTTCGGCGAATATCAGGAAAACGAGGGCGACAACCGTGGTCGAACCGTTAGAGTAATATGTTCGAAATGCAACGAGGAACGCGTACCTGCAGTTGTTTGGACGATTGGACGAATTTAGAATTTTTCGGACCACGGTGCGGCCGGACTTTGAATTTTCGCGGGAGTTTGAAAAATTTCGAAGCAAACGGAGTTTTCGGCGAATATCAGGAAAACGAGGGCGACAACCGTGGTCGAACCGTTAGAGTAATATGTTCGAAATGCAACGAGGAACGCGTACCTGCAGTTGTTTGGACGATTGGACGAATTTAGAATTTTTCGGACCACGGTGCGGCCGGACTTTGAATTTTCGCGGGAGTTTGAAAAATTTCGAAGCAAACCGTTAGAGTAATATGTTCGAAATGCAACGAGGAACGCGTACCTGCAGTTGTTTGGACGATTGTACGATTTCGCCTCCGGACCACGGTGCCGTGGGACTCTTTTTTTTTTTTTTTTTTTTTTTTTTAGAATCTCCTTTATGACGTACTCACATACCTTAGATATGGCTGGGAGTACGGAGATCGGCCTATAGGCCGTTGGACTTAGGGGATCCTTACCCGGCTTCGGGAACAAGATGACTCTTGCCATCTTCCGCGAAGCCGGGATACGGTGCCGGAGAACTGAATTTGAACTACCAGCGGCGTATTGCTTCGGGCCGAAATGGAACGAGGAACGCGTATCTGTAGTTGTTTGGACGATTGGACGAATTCGCCTCCGGACCACGGTGCGGCAGGACTTTGAATTTTCGCGGGAGTTTGAAATATTTCGAAGCAAACGGAGTTTTCGGCGAATATCAGGAAAACGAGGGCGACAACCGTGGTCGAACCGTTAGAGTAATATGTTCGAAATGCAACGAGGAACGCGTACCTGCAGTTGTTTGGACGATTGGACGAATTTAGAATTTTTCGGACCACGGTGCGGCCGGACTTTGAATTTTCGCGGGAGTTTGAAAAATTTCGAAGCAAACGGAGTTTTCGGCGAATATCAGGAAAACGAGGGCGACAACCGTGGTCGAACCGTTAGAGTAATATGTTCGAAATGCAACGAGGAACGCGTACCTGCAGTTGTTTGGACGATTGGACGAATTTAGAATTTTTCGGACCACGGTGCGGCCGGACTTTGAATTTTCGCGGGAGTTTGAAAAATTTCGAAGCAAACGGAGTTTTCGGCGAATATCAGGAAAACGAGGGCGACAACCGTGGTCGAACCGTTAGAGTAATATGTTCGAAATGCAACGAGGAACGCGTACCTGCAGTTGTTTGGACGATTGGACGAATTTAGAATTTTTCGGACCACGGTGCGGCCGGACTTTGAATTTTCGCGGGAGTTTGAAATATTTCGAAGCAAACGGAGTTTTCGGCGAATATCAGGAAAACGAGGGCGACAACCGTGGTCGAACCGTTAGAGTAATATGTTCGAAATGCAACGAGGAACGCGTACCTGCAGTTGTTTGGACGATTGGACGAATTTAGAATTTTTCGGACCACGGTGCGGCCGGACTTTGAATTTTCGCGGGAGTTTGAAAAATTTCGAAGCAAACCGTTAGAGTAATATGTTCGAAATGCAACGAGGAACGCGTACCTGCAGTTGTTTGGACGATTGGACGATTTCGCCTCCGGACCACGGTGCCGTGGGACTCTTTTTTTTTTTTTTTTTTTTTTTTTTTTTTTTTAGAATCTCCTTTATGACGTACTCACATACCTTAGATATGGCTGGGAGTACGGAGATCGGCCTATAGGCCGTTGGACTTAGGGGATCCTTACCCGGCTTCGGGAACAAGATGACTCTTGCCATCTTCCGCGAAGCCGGGATACGGTGCCGGAGAACTGAATTTGAACTACCAGCGGCGTATTGCTTCGGGCCGAAATGGAACGAGGAACGCGTATCTGTAGTTGTTTGGACGATTGGACGAATTCGCCTCCGGACCACGGTGCGGCAGGACTTTGAATTTTCGCGGGAGTTTGAAATATTTCGAAGCAAACGGAGTTTTCGGCGAATATCAGGAAAACGAGGGCGACAACCGTGGTCGAACCGTTAGAGTAATATGTTCGAAATGCAACGAGGAACGCGTACCTGCAGTTGTTTGGACGATTGGACGAATTTAGAATTTTTCGGACCACGGTGCGGCCGGACTTTGAATTTTCGCGGCGAGTTTGAAAAATTTCGAAGCAAACGGAGTTTTCGGCGAATATCAGGAAAACGAGGGCGACAACCGTGGTCGAACCGTTAGAGTAATATGTTCGAAATGCAACGAGGAACGCGTACACTGCAGTTGTTTGGACGATTGGACGAATTTAGAATTTTTCGGACCACGGTGCGGCCGGACTTTGAATTTTCGCGGGAGTTGAAAAATTTCGAAGCAAACCGTTAGAGTAATATGTTCGAAATGCAACGAGGAACGCGTACCTGCAGTTGTTTGGACGATTGTACGATTTCGCCCTCCGGACCACGGTGCCGTGGGGACTCTTTTTTTTTTTTTTTTTTTTTTTTTTTTTTTTTTTTTAGAATCTCCTTTATGACGTACCTCACATACCTTAGATATGGCTGGGAGTACGGAGATCGGCCTATAGGCCGTTGGACTTAGGGGATCCTTACCCGGCTTCGGGAACAAGATGACTCTTGCCATCTTCCGCGAAGCCGGGATACGGTGCCGGCAGAAACTGAATTTGAACTACCAGCGGCGTATTGCTTCGGGCCGAAATGGAACGAGGAACGCGTATCTGTAGTTGTTTGGACGATTGGACGAATTCGCCTCCGGACCACGGTGCGGCAGGACTTTGAATTTTCGCGGGGTGTTTGAAATATTTCGAAGCAAACGGAAGTTTATCGGCGAATATCAGGAAAACGAGGGCGACAACCGTGGTCGAACCGTTAGAGTAATATGTTCGAAATGCAACGAGGAACGCGTACCTGCAGTTGTTTGGACGATTGGACGAATTTAGAATTTTTCGGACCACGGTGCGGCCGGACTTTGAATTTTCGCGGGAGTTTGAAAAATTTCGAAGCAAACCGTTAAGAGTAATATGTTCGAAATGCAACGAGGAACGCGTACCTGCAGTTGTTTGGACGATTGTACGATTTCGCCTCCCGGTCCCACGGCACCGTGGGACTCTTTTTTTTTTTTTTTTTTTTTTTTTTTTTTTAGAATCTCCTTTATGACGTACTCACATACCTTAGATATGGCTGGGAGTACGGAGATCGGCCAATAGGCCGTTGGAACTTAGGGGATCCTTACCCGGCTTCGGGAACAAGATGACTCTTGCCATCTTCCGCGAAGCCGGGATACGGTGCCGGAGAACTGAATTTGAACTACCAGCGGCGTATTGCTTCGGGCCGAAATGGAACGAGGAACGCGTATCTGTAGTTGTTTGGACGATTGGACGAATTCGCCTCCGGACCACGGTGCGCGCAGGACTTTGAATTTTCGCGGGGAGTTTGAAATATTTCGAAGCAAACGGAGTTTTTCGGCGAATATCAGGAAAACGAGGGCGACAACCGTGGTCGAACCGTTAGAGTAATATGTTCGAAATGCAACGAGGAACGCGTACCTGCAGTTGTTTTGGACGATTGGACGAATTTAGAATTTTTCGGACCACGGTGCGGCCGGACTTTGAATTTTCGCGGGAGTTTGAAAAATTTCGAAGCGGAAAACGAGGGCGACAACCGTGGTCGAACCGTTAGAGTAATATGTTCGAAATGCAACGAGGAACGCGTACCTGCAGTTGTTTGGACGATTGGACGAATTTAGAATTTTTCGGACCACGGTGCGGCCGGATTTTGAATTTTCGCGGGAGTTTGAAAAATTTCGAAGCAAACGGAGTTTTCGGCGAATATCAGGAAAACGAGGGCGACAACCGTGGTCGAACCGTTAGAGTAATATGTTCGAAATGCAACGAGGAACGCGTACCTGCAGTTGTTTGGACGATTGGACGAATTTAGAATTTTTCGGACCACGGTGCGGCCGGACTTTGAATTTTCGCGGGAGTTTGAAAAATTTCGAAGCAAACGGAGTTTTCGGCGAATATCAGGAAAACGAGGGCGACAACCGTGGTCGAACCGTTAGAGTAATATGTTCGAAATGCAACGAGGAACGCGTACCTGCAGTTGTTTGGACGATTGGACGAATTTAGAATTTTTCGGACCACGGTGCGGCCGGACTTTGAATTTTCGCGGGAGTTTGAAAAATTTCGAAGCAAACGGAGTTTTCGGCGAATATCAGGAAAACGAGGGCGACAACCGTGGTCGAACCGTTAGAGTAATATGTTCGAAATGCAACGAGGAACGCGTACCTGCAGTTGTTTGGACGATTGGACGAATTTAGAATTTTTCGGACCACGGTGCGGCCGGACTTTGAATTTTCGCGGGAGTTTGAAAAATTTCGAAGCAAACGGAGTTTTCGGCGAATATCAGGAAAACGAGGGCGACAACCGTGGTCGAACCGTTAGAGTAATATGTTCGAAATGCAACGAGGAACGCGTACCTGCAGTTGTTTGGACGATTGGACGAATTTAGAATTTTTCGGACCACGGTGCGGCCGGACTTTGAATTTTCGCGGGAGTTTGAAAAATTTCGAAGCAAACCGTTAGAGTAATATGTTCGAAATGCAACGAGGAACGCGTACCTGCAGTTGTTTGGACGATTGTACGTTTTCGCCTCCGGACCACGGTGCCGTGGGACTCTTTTTTTTTTTTTTTTTTTTTTTTTTTTTTTAGAATCTCCTTTATGACGTACTCACATACCTTAGATATGGCTGGGAGTACGGAGATCGGCCTATAGGCC
>OV815999.1:12020021-12043188 GCA_929113495.1 Andrena minutula
CTCCGTTTGCTTCGAAATTTTTCAAACTCCCGCGAAAATTCAAAGTCCGGCCGCACCGTGGTCCGAAAAATTCTAAATTCGTCCAATCGTCCAAACAACTGCAGGTACGCGTTCCTCGTTGCATTTCGAACATATTACTCTAACGGTTCGACCACGGTTGTCGCCCTCGTTTTCCTGATATTCGCCGAAAACTCCGTTTGCTTCGAAATTTTTCAAACTCCCGCGAAAATTCAAAGTCCGGCCGCACCGTGGTCCGAAAAATTCTAAATTCGTCCAATCGTCCAAACAACTGCAGGTACGCGTTCCTCGTTGCATTTCGAACATATTACTCTAACGGTTCGACCACGGTTGTCCACCCTCGTTTTCCTGATATTCGCCGAAAACTCCGTTTGCTTCGAAATTTTTCAAACTCCCGCGAAAATTCAAAGTCCGGCCGCACCGTGGTCCGAAAAAATTCTAAATTCGTCCAATCGTCCAAACAACTGCAGGTACGCGTTCCTCGTTGCATTTCGAACATATTACTCTAACGGTTCGACCACGGTTGTCGCCCTCGTTTTCCTGATATTCGGCGAAAACTCCGTTTGCTTCGAAATATTTCAAACTCCCGCGAAAATTCAAAGTCCTGCCGCACCGTGGTCCGGAGGCGAATTCGTCCAATCGTCCAAACAACTACAGATACGCGTTCCTCGTTCCATTTCGGCCCGAAGCAATACGCCGCTGGTAGTTCAAATTCAGTTCTCCGGCACCGTATCCCGGCTTCGCGGAAGATGGCAAGAGTCATCTTGTTCCCGAAGCCGGGTAAGGATCCCCTAAGTCCAACGGCCTATAGGCCGATCTCCGTACTCCCAGCCATATCTAAGGTATGTGAGTACGTAATAAAGAAGATTGTAAAAAAAAAAAAAAAAAAAAAAAAAAAAAAAAAAAAGAGTCCCACGGCACCGTGGTCCGGAGGCGAAATCGTACAATCGTCCAAACAACTGCAGGTACGCGTTCCTCGTTGCATTTCGAACATATTACTCTAACGGTTTGCTTCGAAATTTTTCAAACTCCCGCGAAAATTCAAAGTCCGGCCGCACCGTGGTCCGAAAAATTCTAAATTCGTCCAATCGTCCAAACAACTGCAGGTACGCGTTCCTCGTTGCATTTCGAACATATTACTCTAACGGTTCGACCACGGTTGTCGCCCTCGTTTTTCCTGATATTCGCCGAAAACTCCGTTTGCTTCGAAATTTTTCAAACTCCCGCGAAAATTCAAAGTCCGGCCGCACCGTGGTCCGAAAAAATTCTAAATTCGTCCAATCGTCCAAACAACTGCAGGTACGCGTTCCCTCGTTGCATTTCGAACATATTACTCTAACGGTTCGACCACGGTTGTCGCCCTCGTTTTCCTGATATTCGGCGAAAACTCCGTTTGCTTCGAAATATTTCAAACTCCCGCGAAAATTCAAAGTCCTGCCGCACCGTGGTCCGGAGGCGAATTCGTCCAATCGTCCAAACAACTACAGATACGCGTTCCTCGTTCCATTTCGGCCCGAAGCAATACGCCGCTGGTAGTTCAAATTCAGTTCTCCGGCACCGTATCCCGGCTTCGCGGAAGATGGCAAGAGTCATCTTGTTCCCGAAGCCGGGTAAGGATCCCCTAAGTCCAACGGCCTATAGGCCGATCTCCGTACTCCCAGCCATATCTAAGGTATGTGAGTACGTAATAAAGAAGATTGTAAAAAAAAAAAAAAAAAAAAAAAAAAAAAAAAAAAAGAGTCCCACGGCACCGTGGTCCGGAGGCGAAATCGTACAATCGTCCAAACAACTGCAGGTACGCGTTCCTCGTTGCATTTCGAACATATTACTCTAACGGTTTGCTTCGAAATTTTTCAAACTCCCGCGAAAATTCAAAGTCCGGCCGCACCGTGGTCCGAAAAATTCTAAATTCGTCCAATCGTCCAAACAACTGCAGGTACGCGTTCCTCGTTGCATTTCGAACATATTTACTCTAACGGTTCGACCACGGTTGTCGCCCTCGTTTTCCTGATATTCGCCGAAAACTCCGTTTGCTTCGAAATTTTTCAAACTCCCGCGAAAATTCAAAGTCCGGCCGCACCGTGGTCCGAAAAATTCTAAATTCGTCCAATCGTCCAAACAACTGCAGGTACGCGTTCCTCGTTGCATTTCGAACATATTACTCTAACGGTTCGAACACGGTTGTCGCCCTCGTTTTCCTGATATTCGCCGAAAACTCCGTTTGCTTCGAAATTTTTCAAACTCCCGCGAAAATTCAAAGTCCGGCCGCACCGTGGTCCGAAAAATTCTAAATTCGTCCAATCGTCCAAACAACTGCAGGTACGCGTTCCTCGTTGCATTTCGAACATATTACTCTAACGGTTCGACCACGGTTGTCGCCCTCGTTTTCCTGATATTCGGCGAAAACTCCGTTTGCTTCGAAATATTTCAAACTCCCGCGAAAATTCAAAGTCCTGCCGCACCGTGGTCCGGAGGCGAATTCGTCCAATCGTCCAAACAACTACAGATACGCGTTCCTCGTTCCATTTCGGCCCGAAGCAATACGCCGCTGGTAGTTCAAATTCAGTTCTCCGGCACCGTATCCCGGCTTCGCGGAAGATGGCAAGAGTCATCTTGTTCCCGAAGCCGGGTAAGGATCCCCTAAGTCCAACGGCCTATAGGCCGATCTCCGTACTCCCAGCCATATCTAAGGTATGTGAGTACGTAATAAAGAAGATTGTAAAAAAAAAAAAAAAACAAAAAAAAAAAAAAAAAAGAGTCCCACGGCACCGTGGTCCGGAGGCGAAATCGTACAATCGTCCAAACAACTGCAGGTACGCGTTCCTCGTTGCATTTCGAACATATTACTCTAACGGTTTGCTTCGAAATTTTTCAAACTCCCGCGAAAATTCAAAGTCCGGCCGCACCGTGGTCCGAAAAATTCTAAATTCGTCCAATCGTCCAAACAACTGCAGGTACGCGTTCCTCGTTGCATTTCGAACATATTACTCTAACGGTTCGACCACGGTTGTCGCCCTCGTTTTCCTGATATTCGCCGAAAACTCCGTTTGCTTCGAAATTTTTCAAACTCCCGCGAAAATTCAAAGTCCGGCCGCACCGTGGTCCGAAAAATTCTAAATTCGTCCAATCGTCCAAACAACTGCAGGTACGCGTTCCTCGGTTGCATTTCGAACATATTACTCTAACGGTTCGACCACGGTTGTCGCCCTCGTTTTCCTGATATTCGCCGAAAACTCCGTTTGCTTCGAAATTTTTCAAACTCCCGCGAAAATTCAAAGTCCGGCCGCACCGTGGTCCGAAAAATTCTAAATTCGTCCAATCGTCCAAACAACTGCAGGTACGCGTTCCTCGTTGCATTTCGAACATATTACTCTAACGGTTCGACCACGGTTGTCGCCCTCGTTTTCCTGATATTCGCCGAAAACTCCGTTTGCTTCGAAATTTTTCAAACTCCCGCGAAAATTCAAAGTCCGGCCGCACCGTGGTCCGAAAAATTCTAAATTCGTCCAATCGTCCAAACAACTGCAGGTACGCGTTCCTCGTTGCATTTCGAACATATTACTCTAACGGTTCGACCACGGTTGTCGCCCTCGTTTTCCTGATATTCGCCGAAAACTCCGTTTGCTTCGAAATTTTTCAAACTCCCGCGAAAATTCAAAGTCCGGCCGCACCGTGGTCCGAAAAATTCTAAATTCGTCCAATCGTCCAAACAACTGCAGGTACGCGTTCCTCGTTGCATTTCGAACATATTACTCTAACGGTTCGACCACGGTTGTCGCCCTCGTTTTCCTGATATTCGGCGAAAACTCCGTTTGCTTCGAAATATTTCAAACTCCCGCGAAAATTCAAAGTCCTGCCGCACCGTGGTCCGGAGGCGAATTCGTCCAATCGTCCAAACAACTACAGATACGCGTTCCTCGTTCCATTTCGGCCCGAAGCAATACGCCGCTGGTAGTTCAAATTCAGTTCTCCGGCACCGTATCCCGGCTTCGCGGAAGATGGCAAGAGTCATCTTGTTCCCGAAGCCGGGTAAGGATCCCCTAAGTCCAACGGCCTATAGGCCGATCTCCGTACTCCCAGCCATATCTAAGGTATGTGAGTACGTAATAAAGAAGATTGTAAAAAAAAAAAAAAAAAAAAAAAAAAAAAAAAAAAAGAGTCCCACGGCACCGTGGTCCGGAGGCGAAATCGTACAATCGTCCAAACAACTGCAGGTACGCGTTCCTCGTTGCATTTCGAACATATTACTCTAACGGTTTGCTTCGAAATTTTTCAAACTCCCGCGAAAATTCAAAGTCCGGCCGCACCGTGGTCCGAAAAATTCTAAATTCGTCCAATCGTCCAAACAACTGCAGGTACGCGTTCCTCGTTGCATTTCGAACATATTACTCTAACGGTTCGACCACGGTTGTCGCCCTCGTTTTCCTGATATTCGGCGAAAAACTCCGTTTGCTTCGAAATATTTCAAACTCCCGCGAAAATTCAAAGTCCTGCCGCACCGTGGTCCGGAGGCGAATTCGTCCAATCGTCCAAACAACTACAGATACGCGTTCCTCGTTCCATTTCGGCCCCGAAGCAATACGCCGCTGGTAGTTCAAATTCAGTTCTCCGGCACCGTATCCCGGCTTCGCGGAAGATGGCAAGAGTCATCTTGTTCCCGAAGCCGGGTAAGGATCCCCTAAGTCCAACGGCCTATAGGCCGATCTCCGTACTCCCAGCCATATCTAAGGTATGTGAGTACGTAATAAAGAAGATTGTAAATAAAAAAAAAAAAAAAAAAAAAAAAAAAAAAAAAGAGTCCCACGGCACCGTGGTCCGGAGGCGAAATCGTACAATCGTCCAAACAACTGCAGGTACGCGTTCCTCGTTGCATTTCGAACATATTACTCTAACGGTTTGCTTCGAAATTTTTCAAACTCCCGCGAAAATTCAAAGTCCGGCCGCACCGTGGTCCGAAAAATTCTAAATTCGTCCAATCGTCCAAACAACTGCAGGTACGCGTTCCTCGTTGCATTTCGAACATATTACTCTAACGGTTCGACCACGGTTGTCGCCCTCGTTTTCCTGATATTCGCCGAAAACTCCGTTTGCTTCGAAATTTTTCAAACTCCCGCGAAAATTCAAAGTCCGGCCGCACCGTGGTCCGAAGAAGTCTAAATTCGTCCAATCGTCCAAACAACTGCAGGTACGCGTTCCTCGTTGCATTTCGAACATATTACTCTAACGGTTCGACCACGGTTGTCGCCCTCGTTTTCCTGATATTCGCCGAAAACTCCGTTTGCTTCGAAATTTTTCAAACTCCCGCGAAAATTCAAAGTCCGGCCGCACCGTGGTCCGAAAAATT
This sequence comes from Andrena minutula, assembly GCA_929113495.1. Lineage (NCBI taxonomy): Eukaryota > Metazoa > Arthropoda > Insecta > Hymenoptera > Andrenidae > Andrena > Andrena minutula. The sequence continues at coordinate 12,025,384 of OV815999.1, forward strand.
CTAAATTCGTCCAATCGTCCAAACAACTGCAGGTACGCGTTCCTCGTTGCATTTCGAACATATTACTCTAACGGTTCGACCACGGTTGTCGCCCTCGTTTTCCTGATATTCGCCGAAAACTCCGTTTGCTTCGAAATTTTTCAAACTCCCGCGAAAATTCAAAGTCCGGCCGCACCGTGGTCCGAAAAATTCTAAATTCGTCCAATCGTCCAAACAACTGCAGGTACGCGTTCCTCGTTGCATTTCGAACATATTACTCTAACGGTTCGACCACGGTTGTCGCCCTCGTTTTCCTGATATTCGCCGAAAACTCCGTTTGCTTCGAAATTTTTCAAACTCCCGCGAAAATTCAAAGTCCGGCCGCACCGTGGTCCGAAAAATTCTAAATTCGTCCAATCGTCCAAACAACTGCAGGTACGCGTTCCTCGTTGCATTTCGAACATATTACTCTAACGGTTCGACCACGGTTGTCGCCCTCGTTTTCCTGATATTCGCCGAAAACTCCGTTTGCTTCGAAATTTTTCAAACTCCCGCGAAAATTCAAAGTCCTGCCGCACCGTGGTCCGGAGGCGAATTCGTCCAATCGTCCAAACAACTACAGATACGCGTTCCTCGTTCCATTTCGGCCCGAAGCAATACGCCGCTGGTAGTTCAAATTCAGTTCTCCGGCACCGTATCCCGGCTTCGCGGAAGATGGCAAGAGTCATCTTGTTCCCGAAGCCGGGTAAGGATCCCCTAAGTCCAACGGCCTATAGGCCGATCTCCGTACTCCCAGCCATATCTAAGGTATGTGAGTACGTCATAAAGGAGATTCTAAAAAAAAAAAAAAAAAAAAAAAAAAAAAAAAAAAAAAAAAAAAGAGTCCCACGGCACCGTGGTCCGGAGGCGAAATCGTCCAATCGTCCAAACAACTGCAGGTACGCGTTCCTCGTTGCATTTCGAACATATTACTCTAACGGTTCGACCACGGTTGTCGCCCTCGTTTTCCTGATATTCGCCGAAAACTCCGTTTGCTTCGAAATTTTTCAAACTCCCGCGAAAATTCAAAGTCCGGCCGCACCGTGGTCCGAAAAATTCTAAATTCGTCCAATCGTCCAAACAACTGCAGGTACGCGTTCCTCGTTGCATTTCGAACATATTACTCTAACGGTTCGACCACGGTTGTCGCCCTCGTTTTCCTGATATTCGCCGAAAACTCCGTTTGCTTCGAAATATTTCAAACTCCCGCGAAAATTCAAAGTCCTGCCGCACCGTGGTCCGGAGGCGAATTCGTCCAATCGTCCAAACAACTACAGATACGCGTTCCTCGTTCCATTTCGGCCCGAAGCAATACGCCGCTGGTAGTTCAAATTCAGTTCTCCGGCACCGTATCCCGGCTTCGCGGAAGATGGCAAGAGTCATCTTGTTCCCGAAGCCGGGTAAGGATCCCCTAAGTCCAACGGCCTATAGGCCGATCTCCGTACTCCCAGCCATATCTAAGGTATGTGAGTACGTCATAAAGGAGATTCTAAAAAAAAAAAAAAAAAAAAAAAAAGAGTCCCACGGCACCGTGGTCCGGAGGCGAAATCGTACAATCGTCCAAACAACTGCAGGTACGCGTTCCTCGTTGCATTTCGAACATATTACTCTAACGGTTTGCTTCGAAATTTTTCAAACTCCCGCGAAAATTCAAAGTCCGGCCGCACCGTGGTCCGAAAAATTCTAAATTCGTCCAATCGTCCAAACAACTGCAGGTACGCGTTCCTCGTTGCATTTCGAACATATTACTCTAACGGTTCGACCACGGTTGTCGCCCTCGTTTTCCTGATATTCGCCGAAAACTCCGTTTGCTTCGAAATTTTTCAAACTCCCGCGAAAATTCAAAGTCCGGCCGCACCGTGGTCCGAAAAATTCTAAATTCGTCCAATCGTCCAAACAACTGCAGGTACGCGTTCCTCGTTGCATTTCGAACATATTACTCTAACGGTTCGACCACGGTTGTCGCCCTCGTTTTCCTGATATTCGCCGAAAACTCCGTTTGCTTCGAAATTTTTCAAACTCCCGCGAAAATTCAAAGTCCGGCCGCACCGTGGTCCGAAAAATTCTAAATTCGTCCAATCGTCCAAACAACTGCAGGTACGCGTTCCTCGTTGCATTTCGAACATATTACTCTAACGGTTCGACCACGGTTGTCGCCCTCGTTTTCCTGATATTCGCCGAAAACTCCGTTTGCTTCGAAATATTTCAAACTCCCGCGAAAATTCAAAGTCCTGCCGCACCGTGGTCCGGAGGCGAATTCGTCCAATCGTCCAAACAACTACAGATACGCGTTCCTCGTTCCATTTCGGCCCGAAGCAATACGCCGCTGGTAGTTCAAATTCAGTTCTCCGGCACCGTATCCCGGCTTCGCGGAAGATGGCAAGAGTCATCTTGTTCCCGAAGCCGGGTAAGGATCCCCTAAGTCCAACGGCCTATAGGCCGATCTCCGTACTCCCAGCCATATCTAAGGTATGTGAGTACGTCATAAAGGAGATTCTAAAAAAAAAAAAAAAAAAAAAAAAAAAAAAAAAAGAGTCCCACGGCACCGTGGTCCGGAGGCGAAATCGTCCAATCGTCCAAACAACTGCAGGTACGCGTTCCTCGTTGCATTTCGAACATATTACTCTAACGGTTTGCTTCGAAATTTTTCAAACTCCCGCGAAAATTCAAAGTCCGGCCGCACCGTGGTCCGAAAAATTCTAAATTCGTCCAATCGTCCAAACAACTGCAGGTACGCGTTCCTCGTTGCATTTCGAACATATTACTCTAACGGTTCGACCACGGTTGTCGCCCTCGTTTTCCTGATATTCGCCGAAAACTCCGTTTGCTTCGAAATATTTCAAACTCCCGCGAAAATTCAAAGTCCTGCCGCACCGTGGTCCGGAGGCGAATTCGTCCAATCGTCCAAACAACTACAGATACGCGTTCCTCGTTCCATTTCGGCCCGAAGCAATACGCCGCTGGTAGTTCAAATTCAGTTCTCCGGCACCGTATCCCGGCTTCGCGGAAGATGGCAAGAGTCATCTTGTTCCCGAAGCCGGGTAAGGATCCCCTAAGTCCAACGGCCTATAGGCCGATCTCCGTACTCCCAGCCATATCTAAGGTATGTGAGTACGTCATAAAGGAGATTCTAAAAAAAAAAAAAAAAAAAAAAAAAGAGTCCCACGGCACCGTGGTCCGGAGGCGAAATCGTACAATCGTCCAAACAACTGCAGGTACGCGTTCCTCGTTGCATTTCGAACATATTACTCTAACGGTTTGCTTCGAAATTTTTCAAACTCCCGCGAAAATTCAAAGTCCGGCCGCACCGTGGTCCGAAAAATTCTAAATTCGTCCAATCGTCCAAACAACTGCAGGTACGCGTTCCTCGTTGCATTTCGAACATATTACTCTAACGGTTCGACCACGGTTGTCGCCCTCGTTTTCCTGATATTCGCCGAAAACTCCGTTTGCTTCGAAATTTTTCAAACTCCCGCGAAAATTCAAAGTCCGGCCGCACCGTGGTCCGAAAAATTCTAAATTCGTCCAATCGTCCAAACAACTGCAGGTACGCGTTCCTCGTTGCATTTCGAACATATTACTCTAACGGTTCGACCACGGTTGTCGCCCTCGTTTTCCTGATATTCGCCGAAAACTCCGTTTGCTTCGAAATTTTTCAAACTCCCGCGAAAATTCAAAGTCCGGCCGCACCGTGGTCCGAAAAATTCTAAATTCGTCCAATCGTCCAAACAACTGCAGGTACGCGTTCCTCGTTGCATTTCGAACATATTACTCTAACGGTTCGACCACGGTTGTCGCCCTCGTTTTCCTGATATTCGCCGAAAACTCCGTTTGCTTCGAAATATTTCAAACTCCCGCGAAAATTCAAAGTCCTGCCGCACCGTGGTCCGGAGGCGAATTCGTCCAATCGTCCAAACAACTACAGATACGCGTTCCTCGTTCCATTTCGGCCCGAAGCAATACGCCGCTGGTAGTTCAAATTCAGTTCTCCGGCACCGTATCCCGGCTTCGCGGAAGATGGCAAGAGTCATCTTGTTCCCGAAGCCGGGTAAGGATCCCCTAAGTCCAACGGCCTATAGGCCGATCTCCGTACTCCCAGCCATATCTAAGGTATGTGAGTACGTCATAAAGGAGATTCTAAAAAAAAAAAAAAAAAAAAAAAAAAAAAAAAAGAGTCCCACGGCACCGTGGTCCGGAGGCGAAATCGTCCAATCGTCCAAACAACTGCAGGTACGCGTTCCTCGTTGCATTTCGAACATATTACTCTAACGGTTTGCTTCGAAATTTTTCAAACTCCCGCGAAAATTCAAAGTCCGGCCGCACCGTGGTCCGAAAAATTCTAAATTCGTCCAATCGTCCAAACAACTGCAGGTACGCGTTCCTCGTTGCATTTCGAACATATTACTCTAACGGTTCGACCACGGTTGTCGCCCTCGTTTTCCTGATATTCGCCGAAAACTCCGTTTGCTTCGAAATATTTCAAACTCCCGCGAAAATTCAAAGTCCTGCCGCACCGTGGTCCGGAGGCGAATTCGTCCAATCGTCCAAACAACTACAGATACGCGTTCCTCGTTCCATTTCGGCCCGAAGCAATACGCCGCTGGTAGTTCAAATTCAGTTCTCCGGCACCGTATCCCGGCTTCGCGGAAGATGGCAAGAGTCATCTTGTTCCCGAAGCCGGGTAAGGATCCCCTAAGTCCAACGGCCTATAGGCCGATCTCCGTACTCCCAGCCATATCTAAGGTATGTGAGTACGTCATAAAGGAGATTATAAAAAAAAAAAAAAAAAAAAAAAAAGAGTCCCACGGCACCGTGGTCCGGAGGCGAAATCGTACAATCGTCCAAACAACTGCAGGTACGCGTTCCTCGTTGCATTTCGAACATATTACTCTAACGGTTTGCTTCGAAATTTTTCAAACTCCCGCGAAAATTCAAAGTCCGGCCGCACCGTGGTCCGAAAAATTCTAAATTCGTCCAATCGTCCAAACAACTGCAGGTACGCGTTCCTCGTTGCATTTCGAACATATTACTCTAACGGTTCGACCACGGTTGTCGCCCTCGTTTTCCTGATATTCGCCGAAAACTCCGTTTGCTTCGAAATTTTTCAAACTCCCGCGAAAATTCAAAGTCCGGCCGCACCGTGGTCCGAAAAATTCTAAATTCGTCCAATCGTCCAAACAACTGCAGGTACGCGTTCCTCGTTGCATTTCGAACATATTACTCTAACGGTTCGACCACGGTTGTCGCCCTCGTTTTCCTGATATTCGCCGAAAACTCCGTTTGCTTCGAAATTTTTCAAACTCCCGCGAAAATTCAAAGTCCGGCCGCACCGTGGTCCGAAAAATTCTAAATTCGTCCAATCGTCCAAACAACTGCAGGTACGCGTTCCTCGTTGCATTTCGAACATATTACTCTAACGGTTCGACCACGGTTGTCGCCCTCGTTTTCCTGATATTCGGCGAAAACTCCGTTTGCTTCGAAATATTTCAAACTCCCGCGAAAATTCAAAGTCCTGCCGCACCGTGGTCCGGAGGCGAATTCGTCCAATCGTCCAAACAACTACAGATACGCGTTCCTCGTTCCATTTCGGCCCGAAGCAATACGCCGCTGGTAGTTCAAATTCAGTTCTCCGGCACCGTATCCCGGCTTCGCGGAAGATGGCAAGAGTCATCTTGTTCCCGAAGCCGGGTAAGGATCCCCTAAGTCCAACGGCCTATAGGCCGATCTCCGTACTCCCAGCCATATCTAAGGTATGTGAGTACGTCATAAAGGAGATTCTAAAAAAAAAAAAAAAAAAAAAAAAAAAAAAAAAGAGTCCCACGGCACCGTGGTCCGGAGGCGAAATCGTCCAATCGTCCAAACAACTGCAGGTACGCGTTCCTCGTTGCATTTCGAACATATTACTCTAACGGTTTGCTTCGAAATTTTTCAAACTCCCGCGAAAATTCAAAGTCCGGCCGCACCGTGGTCCGAAAAATTCTAAATTCGTCCAATCGTCCAAACAACTGCAGGTACGCGTTCCTCGTTGCATTTCGAACATATTACTCTAACGGTTCGACCACGGTTGTCGCCCTCGTTTTCCTGATATTCGCCGAAAACTCCGTTTGCTTCGAAATTTTTCAAACTCCCGCGAAAATTCAAAGTCCGGCCGCACCGTGGTCCGAAAAATTCTAAATTCGTCCAATCGTCCAAACAACTGCAGGTACGCGTTCCTCGTTGCATTTCGAACATATTACTCTAACGGTTCGACCACGGTTGTCGCCCTCGTTTTCCTGATATTCGCCGAAAACTCCGTTTGCTTCGAAATTTTTCAAACTCCCGCGAAAATTCAAAGTCCGGCCGCACCGTGGTCCGAAAAATTCTAAATTCGTCCAATCGTCCAAACAACTGCAGGTACGCGTTCCTCGTTGCATTTCGAACATATTACTCTAACGGTTCGACCACGGTTGTCGCCCTCGTTTTCCTGATATTCGCCGAAAACTCCGTTTGCATCGAAATTTTTCAAACTCCCGCGAAAATTCAAAGTCCGGCCGCACCGTGGTCCGAAAAATTCTAAATTCGTCCAATCGTCCAAACAACTGCAGGTACGCGTTCCTCGTTGCATTTCGAACATATTACTCTAACGGTTCGACCACGGTTGTCGCCCTCGTTTTCCTGATATTCGCCGAAAACTCCGTTTGCTTCGAAATTTTTCAAACTCCCGCGAAAATTCAAAATCCGGCCGCACCGTGGTCCGAAAAATTCTAAATTCGTCCAATCGTCCAAACAACTGCAGGTACGCGTTCCTCGTTGCATTTCGAACATATTACTCTAACGGTTCGACCACGGTTGTCGCCCTCGTTTTCCTGATATTCGCCGAAAACTCCGTTTGCTTCGAAATTTTTCAAACTCCCGCGAAAATTCAAAGTCCGGCCGCACCGTGGTCCGAAAAATTCTAAATTCGTCCAATCGTCCAAACAACTGCAGGTACGCGTTCCTCGTTGCATTTCGAACATATTACTCTAACGGTTCGACCACGGTTGTCGCCCTCGTTTTCCTGATATTCGCCGAAAACTCCGTTTGCTTCGAAATATTTCAAACTCCCGCGAAAATTCAAAGTCCTGCCGCACCGTGGTCCGGAGGCGAATTCGTCCAATCGTCCAAACAACTACAGATACGCGTTCCTCGTTCCATTTCGGCCCGAAGCAATACGCCGCTGGTAGTTCAAATTCAGTTCTCCGGCACCGTATCCCGGCTTCGCGGAAGATGGCAAGAGTCATCTTGTTCCCGAAGCCGGGTAAGGATCCCCTAAGTCCAACGGCCTATAGGCCGATCTCCGTACTCCCAGCCATATCTAAGGTATGTGAGTACGTCATAAAGGAGATTCTAAAAAAAAAAAAAAAAAAAAAAAAAAGAGTCCCACGGCACCGTGGTCCGGAGGCGAAATCGTACAATCGTCCAAACAACTGCAGGTACGCGTTCCTCGTTGCATTTCGAACATATTACTCTAACGGTTTGCTTCGAAATTTTTCAAACTCCCGCGAAAATTCAAAGTCCGGCCGCACCGTGGTCCGAAAAATTCTAAATTCGTCCAATCGTCCAAACAACTGCAGGTACGCGTTCCTCGTTGCATTTCGAACATATTACTCTAACGGTTCGACCACGGTTGTCGCCCTCGTTTTCCTGATATTCGCCGAAAACTCCGTTTGCTTCGAAATTTTTCAAACTCCCGCGAAAATTCAAAGTCCGGCCGCACCGTGGTCCGAAAAATTCTAAATTCGTCCAATCGTCCAAACAACTGCAGGTACGCGTTCCTCGTTGCATTTCGAACATATTACTCTAACGGTTCGACCACGGTTGTCGCCCTCGTTTTCCTGATATTCGCCGAAAACTCCGTTTGCTTCGAAATTTTTCAAACTCCCGCGAAAATTCAAAGTCCGGCCGCACCGTGGTCCGAAAAATTCTAAATTCGTCCAATCGTCCAAACAACTGCAGGTACGCGTTCCTCGTTGCATTTCGAACATATTACTCTAACGGTTCGACCACGGTTGTCGCCCTCGTTTTCCTGATATTCGCCGAAAACTCCGTTTGCTTCGAAATATTTCAAACTCCCGCGAAAATTCAAAGTCCTGCCGCACCGTGGTCCGGAGGCGAATTCGTCCAATCGTCCAAACAACTACAGATACGCGTTCCTCGTTCCATTTCGGCCCGAAGCAATACGCCGCTGGTAGTTCAAATTCAGTTCTCCGGCACCGTATCCCGGCTTCGCGGAAGATGGCAAGAGTCATCTTGTTCCCGAAGCCGGGTAAGGATCCCCTAAGTCCAACGGCCTATAGGCCGATCTCCGTACTCCCAGCCATATCTAAGGTATGTGAGTACGTCATAAAGGAGATTCTAAAAAAAAAAAAAAAAAAAAAAAAAAAAAAAAAAGAGTCCCACGGCACCGTGGTCCGGAGGCGAAATCGTCCAATCGTCCAAACAACTGCAGGTACGCGTTCCTCGTTGCATTTCGAACATATTACTCTAACGGTTTGCTTCGAAATTTTTCAAACTCCCGCGAAAATTCAAAGTCCGGCCGCACCGTGGTCCGAAAAATTCTAAATTCGTCCAATCGTCCAAACAACTGCAGGTACGCGTTCCTCGTTGCATTTCGAACATATTACTCTAACGGTTCGACCACGGTTGTCGCCCTCGTTTTCCTGATATTCGCCGAAAACTCCGTTTGCTTCGAAATTTTTCAAACTCCCGCGAAAATTCAAAGTCCGGCCGCACCGTGGTCCGAAAAATTCTAAATTCGTCCAATCGTCCAAACAACTGCAGGTACGCGTTCCTCGTTGCATTTCGAACATATTACTCTAACGGTTCGACCACGGTTGTCGCCCTCGTTTTCCTGATATTCGCCGAAAACTCCGTTTGCTTCGAAATTTTTCAAACTCCCGCGAAAATTCAAAGTCCGGCCGCACCGTGGTCCGAAAAATTCTAAATTCGTCCAATCGTCCAAACAACTGCAGGTACGCGTTCCTCGTTGCATTTCGAACATATTACTCTAACGGTTCGACCACGGTTGTCGCCCTCGTTTTCCTGATATTCGCCGAAAACTCCGTTTGCTTCGAAATTTTTCAAACTCCCGCGAAAATTCAAAGTCCGGCCGCACCGTGGTCCGAAAAATTCTAAATTCGTCCAATCGTCCAAACAACTGCAGGTACGCGTTCCTCGTTGCATTTCGAACATATTACTCTAACGGTTCGACCACGGTTGTCGCCCTCGTTTTCCTGATATTCGCCGAAAACTCCGTTTGCTTCGAAATTTTTCAAACTCCCGCGAAAATTCAAAGTCCTGCCGCACCGTGGTCCGGAGGCGAATTCGTCCAATCGTCCAAACAACTACAGATACGCGTTCCTCGTTCCATTTCGGCCCGAAGCAATACGCCGCTGGTAGTTCAAATTCAGTTCTCCGGCACCGTATCCCGGCTTCGCGGAAGATGGCAAGAGTCATCTTGTTCCCGAAGCCGGGTAAGGATCCCCTAAGTCCAACGGCCTATAGGCCGATCTCCGTACTCCCAGCCATATCTAAGGTATGTGAGTACGTAATAAAGAAGATTCTAAAAAAAAAAAAAAAAAAAAAAAAAAAAAAAAAAAAAAAAAAAAAAAGAGTCCCACGGCACCGTGGTCCGGAGGCGAAATCGTACAATCGTCCAAACAACTGCAGGTACGCGTTCCTCGTTGCATTTCGAACATATTACTCTAACGGTTCGACCACGGTTGTCGCCCTCGTTTTCCTGATATTCGCCGAAAACTCCGTTTGCTTCGAAATTTTTCAAACTCCCGCGAAAATTCAAAGTCCGGCCGCACCGTGGTCCGAAAAATTCTAAATTCGTCCAATCGTCCAAACAACTGCAGGTACGCGTTCCTCGTTGCATTTCGAACATATTACTCTAACGGTTCGACCACGGTTGTCGCCCTCGTTTTCCTGATATTCGCCGAAAACTCCGTTTGCTTCGAAATTTTTCAAACTCCCGCGAAAATTCAAAGTCCGGCCGCACCGTGGTCCGAAAAATTCTAAATTCGTCCAATCGTCCAAACAACTGCAGGTACGCGTTCCTCGTTGCATTTCGAACATATTACTCTAACGGTTCGACCACGGTTGTCGCCCTCGTTTTCCTGATATTCGCCGAAAACTCCGTTTGCTTCGAAATATTTCAAACTCCCGCGAAAATTCAAAGTCCTGCCGCACCGTGGTCCGGAGGCGAATTCGTCCAATCGTCCAAACAACTACAGATACGCGTTCCTCGTTCCATTTCGGCCCGAAGCAATACGCCGCTGGTAGTTCAAATTCAGTTCTCCGGCACCGTATCCCGGCTTCGCGGAAGATGGCAAGAGTCATCTTGTTCCCGAAGCCGGGTAAGGATCCCCTAAGTCCAACGGCCTATAGGCCGATCTCCGTACTCCCAGCCATATCTAAGGTATGTGAGTACGTCATAAAGGAGATTCTAAAAAAAAAAAAAAAAAAAAAAAAAAAAAAAGAGTCCCACGGCACCGTGGTCCGGAGGCGAAATCGTCCAATCGTCCAAACAACTGCAGGTACGCGTTCCTCGTTGCATTTCGAACATATTACTCTAACGGTTTGCTTCGAAATTTTTCAAACTCCCGCGAAAATTCAAAGTCCGGCCGCACCGTGGTCCGAAAAATTCTAAATTCGTCCAATCGTCCAAACAACTGCAGGTACGCGTTCCTCGTTGCATTTCGAACATATTACTCTAACGGTTCGACCACGGTTGTCGCCCTCGTTTTCCTGATATTCGCCGAAAACTCCGTTTGCTTCGAAATTTTTCAAACTCCCGCGAAAATTCAAAGTCCGGCCGCACCGTGGTCCGAAAAATTCTAAATTCGTCCAATCGTCCAAACAACTGCAGGTACGCGTTCCTCGTTGCATTTCGAACATATTACTCTAACGGTTCGACCACGGTTGTCGCCCTCGTTTTCCTGATATTCGCCGAAAACTCCGTTTGCTTCGAAATTTTTCAAACTCCCGCGAAAATTCAAAGTCCGGCCGCACCGTGGTCCGAAAAATTCTAAATTCGTCCAATCGTCCAAACAACTGCAGGTACGCGTTCCTCGTTGCATTTCGAACATATTACTCTAACGGTTCGACCACGGTTGTCGCCCTCGTTTTCCTGATATTCGCCGAAAACTCCGTTTGCTTCGAAATTTTTCAAACTCCCGCGAAAATTCAAAGTCCGGCCGCACCGTGGTCCGAAAAATTCTAAATTCGTCCAATCGTCCAAACAACTGCAGGTACGCGTTCCTCGTTGCATTTCGAACATATTACTCTAACGGTTCGACCACGGTTGTCGCCCTCGTTTTCCTGATATTCGCCGAAAACTCCGTTTGCTTCGAAATATTTCAAACTCCCGCGAAAATTCAAAGTCCTGCCGCACCGTGGTCCGGAGGCGAATTCGTCCAATCGTCCAAACAACTACAGATACGCGTTCCTCGTTCCATTTCGGCCCGAAGCAATACGCCGCTGGTAGTTCAAATTCAGTTCTCCGGCACCGTATCCCGGCTTCGCGGAAGATGGCAAGAGTCATCTTGTTCCCGAAGCCGGGTAAGGATCCCCTAAGTCCAACGGCCTATAGGCCGATCTCCGTACTCCCAGCCATATCTAAGGTATGTGAGTACGTCATAAAGGAGATTCTAAAAAAAAAAAAAAAAAAAAAAAAAAAAAAAAAAAAAAAAAGTCCCACGGCACCGTGGTCCGGAGGCGAAATCGTCCAATCGTCCAAACAACTGCAGGTACGCGTTCCTCGTTGCATTTCGAACATATTACTCTAACGGTTTGCTTCGAAATTTTTCAAACTCCCGCGAAAATTCAAAGTCCGGCCGCACCGTGGTCCGAAAAATTCTAAATTCGTCCAATCGTCCAAACAACTGCAGGTACGCGTTCCTCGTTGCATTTCGAACATATTACTCTAACGGTTCGACCACGGTTGTCGCCCTCGTTTTCCTGATATTCGCCGAAAACTCCGTTTGCTTCGAAATTTTTCAAACTCCCGCGAAAATTCAAAGTCCGGCCGCACCGTGGTCCGAAAAATTCTAAATTCGTCCAATCGTCCAAACAACTGCAGGTACGCGTTCCTCGTTGCATTTCGAACATATTACTCTAACGGTTCGACCACGGTTGTCGCCCTCGTTTTCCTGATATTCGCCGAAAACTCCGTTTGCTTCGAAATTTTTCAAACTCCCGCGAAAATTCAAAATCCGGCCGCACCGTGGTCCGAAAAATTCTAAATTCGTCCAATCGTCCAAACAACTGCAGGTACGCGTTCCTCGTTGCATTTCGAACATATTACTCTAACGGTTCGACCACGGTTGTCGCCCTCGTTTTCCTGATATTCGCCGAAAACTCCGTTTGCTTCGAAATTTTTCAAACTCCCGCGAAAATTCAAAGTCCGGCCGCACCGTGGTCCGAAAAATTCTAAATTCGTCCAATCGTCCAAACAACTGCAGGTACGCGTTCCTCGTTGCATTTCGAACATATTACTCTAACGGTTCGACCACGGTTGTCGCCCTCGTTTTCCTGATATTCGGCGAAAACTCCGTTTGCTTCGAAATATTTCAAACTCCCGCGAAAATTCAAAGTCCTGCCGCACCGTGGTCCGGAGGCGAATTCGTCCAATCGTCCAAACAACTACAGATACGCGTTCCTCGTTCCATTTCGGCCCGAAGCAATACGCCGCTGGTAGTTCAAATTCAGTTCTCCGGCACCGTATCCCGGCTTCGCGGAAGATGGCAAGAGTCATCTTGTTCCCGAAGCCGGGTAAGGATCCCCTAAGTCCAACGGCCTATAGGCCGATCTCCGTACTCCCAGCCATATCTAAGGTATGTGAGTACGTCATAAAGGAGATTCTAAAAAAAAAAAAAAAAAAAAAAAAAAGAGTCCCACGGCACCGTGGTCCGGAGGCGAAATCGTACAATCGTCCAAACAACTGCAGGTACGCGTTCCTCGTTGCATTTCGAACATATTACTCTAACGGTTTGCTTCGAAATTTTTCAAACTCCCGCGAAAATTCAAAGTCCGGCCGCACCGTGGTCCGAAAAATTCTAAATTCGTCCAATCGTCCAAACAACTGCAGGTACGCGTTCCTCGTTGCATTTCGAACATATTACTCTAACGGTTCGACCACGGTTGTCGCCCTCGTTTTCCTGATATTCGCCGAAAACTCCGTTTGCTTCGAAATTTTTCAAACTCCCGCGAAAATTCAAAGTCCGGCCGCACCGTGGTCCGAAAAATTCTAAATTCGTCCAATCGTCCAAACAACTGCAGGTACGCGTTCCTCGTTGCATTTCGAACATATTACTCTAACGGTTCGACCACGGTTGTCGCCCTCGTTTTCCTGATATTCGCCGAAAACTCCGTTTGCTTCGAAATTTTTCAAACTCCCGCGAAAATTCAAAGTCCGGCCGCACCGTGGTCCGAAAAATTCTAAATTCGTCCAATCGTCCAAACAACTGCAGGTACGCGTTCCTCGTTGCATTTCGAACATATTACTCTAACGGTTCGACCACGGTTGTCGCCCTCGTTTTCCTGATATTCGCCGAAAACTCCGTTTGCTTCGAAATATTTCAAACTCCCGCGAAAATTCAAAGTCCTGCCGCACCGTGGTCCGGAGGCGAATTCGTCCAATCGTCCAAACAACTACAGATACGCGTTCCTCGTTCCATTTCGGCCCGAAGCAATACGCCGCTGGTAGTTCAAATTCAGTTCTCCGGCACCGTATCCCGGCTTCGCGGAAGATGGCAAGAGTCATCTTGTTCCCGAAGCCGGGTAAGGATCCCCTAAGTCCAACGGCCTATAGGCCGATCTCCGTACTCCCAGCCATATCTAAGGTATGTGAGTACGTCATAAAGGAGATTCTAAAAAAAAAAAAAAAAAAAAAAAAAAAAAAAAAAAAGAGTCCCACGGCACCGTGGTCCGGAGGCGAATTCGTCCAATCGTCCAAACAACTGCAGGTACGCGTTCCTCGTTGCATTTCGAACATATTACTCTAACGGTTTGCTTCGAAATTTTTCAAACTCCCGCGAAAATTCAAAGTCCGGCCGCACCGTGGTCCGAAAAATTCTAAATTCGTCCAATCGTCCAAACAACTGCAGGTACGCGTTCCTCGTTGCATTTCGAACATATTACTCTAACGGTTCGACCACGGTTGTCGCCCTCGTTTTCCTGATATTCGCCGAAAACTCCGTTTGCTTCGAAATTTTTCAAACTCCCGCGAAAATTCAAAGTCCGGCCGCACCGTGGTCCGAAAAATTCTAAATTCGTCCAATCGTCCAAACAACTGCAGGTACGCGTTCCTCGTTGCATTTCGAACATATTACTCTAACGGTTCGACCACGGTTGTCGCCCTCGTTTTCCTGATATTCGCCGAAAACTCCGTTTGCTTCGAAATTTTTCAAACTCCCGCGAAAATTCAAAGTCCGGCCGCACCGTGGTCCGAAAAATTCTAAATTCGTCCAATCGTCCAAACAACTGCAGGTACGCGTTCCTCGTTGCATTTCGAACATATTACTCTAACGGTTCGACCACGGTTGTCGCCCTCGTTTTCCTGATATTCGCCGAAAACTCCGTTTGCTTCGAAATATTTCAAACTCCCGCGAAAATTCAAAGTCCTGCCGCACCGTGGTCCGGAGGCGAATTCGTCCAATCGTCCAAACAACTACAGATACGCGTTCCTCGTTCCATTTCGGCCCGAAGCAATACGCCGCTGGTAGTTCAAATTCAGTTCTCCGGCACCGTATCCCGGCTTCGCGGAAGATGGCAAGAGTCATCTTGTTCCCGAAGCCGGGTAAGGATCCCCTAAGTCCAACGGCCTATAGGCCGATCTCCGTACTCCCAGCCATATCTAAGGTATGTGAGTACGTCATAAAGGAGATTCTAAAAAAAAAAAAAAAAAAAAAAAAAAAAAAAAGAGTCCCACGGCACCGTGGTCCGGAGGCGAAATCGTCCAATCGTCCAAACAACTGCAGGTACGCGTTCCTCGTTGCATTTCGAACATATTACTCTAACGGTTTGCTTCGAAATTTTTCAAACTCCCGCGAAAATTCAAAGTCCGGCCGCACCGTGGTCCGAAAAATTCTAAATTCGTCCAATCGTCCAAACAACTGCAGGTACGCGTTCCTCGTTGCATTTCGAACATATTACTCTAACGGTTCGACCACGGTTGTCGCCCTCGTTTTCCTGATATTCGCCGAAAACTCCGTTTGCTTCGAAATTTTTCAAACTCCCGCGAAAATTCAAAGTCCGGCCGCACCGTGGTCCGAAAAATTCTAAATTCGTCCAATCGTCCAAACAACTGCAGGTACGCGTTCCTCGTTGCATTTCGAACATATTACTCTAACGGTTCGACCACGGTTGTCGCCCTCGTTTTCCTGATATTCGCCGAAAACTCCGTTTGCTTCGAAATTTTTCAAACTCCCGCGAAAATTCAAAGTCCGGCCGCACCGTGGTCCGAAAAATTCTAAATTCGTCCAATCGTCCAAACAACTGCAGGTACGCGTTCCTCGTTGCATTTCGAACATATTACTCTAACGGTTCGACCACGGTTGTCGCCCTCGTTTTCCTGATATTCGCCGAAAACTCCGTTTGCTTCGAAATTTTTCAAACTCCCGCGAAAATTCAAAGTCCGGCCGCACCGTGGTCCGAAAAATTCTAAATTCGTCCAATCGTCCAAACAACTGCAGGTACGCGTTCCTCGTTGCATTTCGAACATATTACTCTAACGGTTCGACCACGGTTGTCGCCCTCGTTTTCCTGATATTCGCCGAAAACTCCGTTTGCTTCGAAATTTTTCAAACTCCCGCGAAAATTCAAAGTCCGGCCGCACCGTGGTCCGGAGGCGAATTCGTCCAATCGTCCAAACAACTACAGATACGCGTTCCTCGTTCCATTTCGGCCCGAAGCAATACGCCGCTGGTAGTTCAAATTCAGTTCTCCGGCACCGTATCCCGGCTTCGCGGAAGATGGCAAGAGTCATCTTGTTCCCGAAGCCGGGTAAGGATCCCCTAAGTCCAACGGCCTATAGGCCGATCTCCGTACTCCCAGCCATATCTAAGGTATGTGAGTACGTCATAAAGGAGATTCTAAAAAAAAAAAAAAAAAAAAAAAAAAAAAAAAAAAAAAAAAAAAAAAGAGTCCCACGGCACCGTGGTCCGGAGGCGAAATCGTACAATCGTCCAAACAACTGCAGGTACGCGTTCCTCGTTGCATTTCGAACATATTACTCTAACGGTTCGACCACGGTTGTCGCCCTCGTTTTCCTGATATTCGCCGAAAACTCCGTTTGCTTCGAAATTTTTCAAACTCCCGCGAAAATTCAAAGTCCGGCCGCACCGTGGTCCGAAAAATTCTAAATTCGTCCAATCGTCCAAACAACTGCAGGTACGCGTTCCTCGTTGCATTTCGAACATATTACTCTAACGGTTCGACCACGGTTGTCGCCCTCGTTTTCCTGATATTCGCCGAAAACTCCGTTTGCTTCGAAATTTTTCAAACTCCCGCGAAAATTCAAAGTCCGGCCGCACCGTGGTCCGAAAAATTCTAAATTCGTCCAATCGTCCAAACAACTGCAGGTACGCGTTCCTCGTTGCATTTCGAACATATTACTCTAACGGTTCGACCACGGTTGTCGCCCTCGTTTTCCTGATATTCGCCGAAAACTCCGTTTGCTTCGAAATATTTCAAACTCCCGCGAAAATTCAAAGTCCTGCCGCACCGTGGTCCGGAGGCGAATTCGTCCAATCGTCCAAACAACTACAGATACGCGTTCCTCGTTCCATTTCGGCCCGAAGCAATACGCCGCTGGTAGTTCAAATTCAGTTCTCCGGCACCGTATCCCGGCTTCGCGGAAGATGGCAAGAGTCATCTTGTTCCCGAAGCCGGGTAAGGATCCCCTAAGTCCAACGGCCTATAGGCCGATCTCCGTACTCCCAGCCATATCTAAGGTATGTGAGTACGTCATAAAGGAGATTCTAAAAAAAAAAAAAAAAAAAAAAAAAAAAAAGAGTCCCACGGCACCGTGGTCCGGAGGCGAAATCGTCCAATCGTCCAAACAACTGCAGGTACGCGTTCCTCGTTGCATTTCGAACATATTACTCTAACGGTTTGCTTCGAAATTTTTCAAACTCCCGCGAAAATTCAAAGTCCGGCCGCACCGTGGTCCGAAAAATTCTAAATTCGTCCAATCGTCCAAACAACTGCAGGTACGCGTTCCTCGTTGCATTTCGAACATATTACTCTAACGGTTCGACCACGGTTGTCGCCCTCGTTTTCCTGATATTCGCCGAAAACTCCGTTTGCTTCGAAATTTTTCAAACTCCCGCGAAAATTCAAAGTCCGGCCGCACCGTGGTCCGAAAAATTCTAAATTCGTCCAATCGTCCAAACAACTGCAGGTACGCGTTCCTCGTTGCATTTCGAACATATTACTCTAACGGTTCGACCACGGTTGTCGCCCTCGTTTTCCTGATATTCGCCGAAAACTCCGTTTGCTTCGAAATTTTTCAAACTCCCGCGAAAATTCAAAGTCCGGCCGCACCGTGGTCCGAAAAATTCTAAATTCGTCCAATCGTCCAAACAACTGCAGGTACGCGTTCCTCGTTGCATTTCGAACATATTACTCTAACGGTTCGACCACGGTTGTCGCCCTCGTTTTCCTGATATTCGCCGAAAACTCCGTTTGCTTCGAAATTTTTCAAACTCCCGCGAAAATTCAAAGTCCGGCCGCACCGTGGTCCCGAAAAATTCTAAATTCGTC
>OV815999.1:12043388-12066801 GCA_929113495.1 Andrena minutula
GACTTTGAATTTTCGCGGGAGTTTGAAATATTTCGAAGCAAACGGAGTTTTTCGGCGAATATCAGGAAAACGAGGGCGACAACCGTGGTCGAACCGTTAGAGTAATATGTTCGAAATGCAACGAGGAACGCGTACCTGCAGTTGTTTGGACGATTGGACGAATTTAGAATTTTTCGGACCACGGTGCGGCCGGACTTTGAATTTTCGCGGGAGTTTGAAAAATTTCGAAGCAAACCGTTAGAGTAATATGTTCGAAATGCAACGAGGAACGCGTACCTGCAGTTGTTTGGACGATTGTACGATTTCGCCTCCGGACCACGGTGCGGTGGGACTCTTTTTTTTTTTTTTTTTTTTTTTTTTTTTTTAGAATCTCCTTTATGACGTACTCACATACCTTAGATATGGCTGGGGAGTACGGAGATCGGCCTATAGGCCGGTGGACTTAGGGGATCCTTACCCGGCTTCGGGAACAAGATGACTCTTGCCATCTTCCGCGAAGCCGGGATACGGTGCCGGGAGAACTGAATTTGAACTACCAGCGGCGTATTGCTTCGGGCCGAAATGGAACGAGGAACGCGTATCTGTAGTTGTTTGGACGATTGGACGAATTCGCCTCCGGACCACGGTGCGGCAGGACTTTGAATTTTCGCGGGAGTTTGAAATATTTCGAAGCAAACGGAGTTTTCGGCGAATATCAGGAAAACGAGGGCGACAACCGTGGTCGAACCGTTAGAGTAATATGTTCGAAATGCAACGAGGAACGCGTACCTGCAGTTGTTTGGACGATTGGACGAATTTAGAATTTTTCGGACCACGGTGCGGCCGGACTTTGAATTTTCGCGGGAGTTTGAAAAATTTCGAAGCAAACGGAGTTTTCGGCGAATATCAGGAAAACGAGGGCGACAACCGTGGTCGAACCGTTAGAGTTAATATGTTCGAAATGCAACGAGGAACGCGTACCTGCAGTTGTTTGGACGATTGTACGATTTCGCCTCCGGACCACGGTGCCGTGGGACTCTTTTTTTTTTTTTTTTTTTTTTTTTTTTTAGAATCTCCTTTATGACGTACTCACATACCTTAGATATGGCTGGGAGTACGGAGATCGGCCTATAGGCCGTTGGACTTAGGGGATCCTTACCCGGCTTCGGGAACAAGATGACTCTTGCCATCTTCCGCGAAGCCGGGATACGGTGCCGGAGAACTGAATTTGAACTACCAGCGGCGTATTGCTTCGGGCCGAAATGGAACGAGGAACGCGTATCTGTAGTTGTTTGGACGATTGGACGAATTCGCCTCCGGACCACGGTGCGGCAGGACTTTGAATTTTCGCGGGAGTTTGAAATATTTCGAAGCAAACGGAGTTTTTCGGCGAATATCAGGAAAACGAGGGCGACAACCGTGGTCGAACCGTTAGAGTAATATGTTCGAAATGCAACGAGGAACGCGTACCTGCAGTTGTTTGGACGATTGGACGAATTTAGAATTTTCTCGGACCACGGTGCGGCCGGACTTTGAATTTTCGCGGGAGTTTGAAAAATTTCGAAGCAAACGGAGTTTTCGGCGAATATCAGGAAAACGAGGGCGACAACCGTGGTCGAACCGTTAGAGTAATATGTTCGAAATGCAACGAGGAACGCGTACCTGCAGTTGTTTGGACGATTGGACGAATTTAGAATTTTTCGGACCACGGTGCGGCCGGATTTTGAATTTTCGCGGGAGTTTGAAAAATTTCGAAGCAAACGGAGTTTTCGGCGAATATCAGGAAAACGAGGGCGACAACCGTGGTCGAACCGTTAGAGTAATATGTTCGAAATGCAACGAGGAACGCGTACCTGCAGTTGTTTGGACGATTGGACGAATTTAGAATTTTTCGGACCACGGTGCGGCCGGGACTTTGAATTTTCGCGGGAGTTTGAAAAATTTCGAAGCAAACGGAGTTTTCGGCGAATATCAGGAAAACGAGGGCGACAACCGTGGTCGAACCGTTAGAGTAATATGTTCGAAATGCAACGAGGAACGCGTACCTGCAGTTGTTTGGACGATTGGACGAATTTAGAATTTTTTCGGACCACGGTGCGGCCGGACTTTGAATTTTCGCGGGAGTTTGAAAAATTTCGAAGCAAACGGAGTTTTCGGCGAATATCAGGAAAACGAGGGCGACAACCGTGGTCGAACCGTTAGAGTAATATGTTCGAAATGCAACGAGGAACGCGTACCTGCAGTTGTTTGGACGATTGGACGAATTTAGAATTTTTCGGACCACGGTGCGGCCGGATTTTGAATTTTCGCGGGAGTTTGAAAAATTTCGAAGCAAACGGAGTTTTCGGCGAATATCAGGAAAACGAGGGCGACAACCGTGGTCGAACCGTTTAGAGTAATATGTTCGAAATGCAACGAGGAACGCGTACCTGCAGTTGTTTGGACGATTTGGACGAATTTAGAATTTTTCGGACCACGGTGCGGCCGGACTTTGAATTTTCGCGGGAGTTTGAAAAATTTCGAAGCAAACGGAGTTTTCGGCGAATATCAGGAAAACGAGGGCGACAACCGTGGTCGAACCGTTAGAGTAATATGTTCGAAATGCAACGAGGAACGCGTACCTGCAGTTGTTTGGACGATTGGACGAATTTAGAATTTTTCGGACCACGGTGCGGCCGGACTTTGAATTTTCGCGGGAGTTTTGAAAAATTTCGAAGCAAACGGAGTTTTCGGCGAATATCAGGAAAACGAGGGCGACAACCGTGGTCGAACCGTTAGAGTAATATGTTCGAAATGCAACGAGGAACGCGTACCTGCAGTTGTTTGGACGATTGGACGAATTTAGAATTTTTCGGACCACGGTGCGGCCGGACTTTGAATTTTCGCGGGAGTTTGAAAAATTTCGAAGCAAACCGTTAGAGTAATATGTTCGAAATGCAACGAGGAACGCGTACCTGCAGTTGTTTGGACGATTGGACGATTTCGCCTCCGGACCACGGTGCCGTGGGACTCTTTTTTTTTTTTTTTTTTTTTTTTTTTTTTTTAGAATCTCCTTTATGACGTACTCACATACCTTAGATATGGCTGGGAGTACGGAGATCGGCCTATAGGCCGTTGGACTTAGGGGATCCTTACCCGGCTTCGGGAACAAGATGACTCTTGCCATCTTCCGCGAAGCCGGGATACGGTGCCGGAGAACTGAATTTGAACTACCAGCGGCGTATTGCTTCGGGCCGAAATGGAACGAGGAACGCGTATCTGTAGTTGTTTGGACGATTGGACGAATTCGCCTCCGGACCACGGTGCGGCAGGACTTTGAATTTTCGCGGGAGTTTGAAATATTTCGAAGCAAACGGAGTTTTCGCCGAATATCAGGAAAACGAGGGCGACAACCGTGGTCGAACCGTTAGAGTAATATGTTCGAAATGCAACGAGGAACGCGTACCTGCAGTTGTTTGGACGATTGGACGAATTTAGAATTTTTCGGACCACGGTGCGGCCGGACTTTGAATTTTCGCGGGAGTTTGAAAAATTTCGAAGCAAACGGAGTTTTCGGCGAATATCAGGAAAACGAGGGCGACAACCGTGGTCGAACCGTTAGAGTAATATGTTCGAAATGCAACGAGGAACGCGTACCTGCAGTTGTTTGGACGATTGGACGAATTTAGAATTTTTCGGACCACGGTGCGGCCGGACTTTGAATTTTCGCGGGAGTTTGAAAAATTTCGAAGCCAAACCCGTTAGAGTAATATGTTCGAAATGCAACGAGGAACGCGTACCTGCAGTTGTTTGGACGATTGGACGATTTCGCCTCCGGACCACGGTGCCGTGGGACTCTTTTTTTTTTTTTTTTTTTTTTTTTTTTTTTTTTTTTTTAGAATCTCCTTTATGACGTACTCACATACCTTAGATATGGCTGGGAGTACGGAGATCGGCCTATAGGCCGTTGGACTTAGGGGATCCTTACCCCGGCTTCGGGAACAAGATGACTCTTGCCATCTTCCGCGAAGCCGGGATACGGTGCCGGAGAACTGAATTTGAACTACCAGCGGCGTATTGCTTCGGGCCGAAATGGAACGAGGAAACGCGTATCTGTAGTTGTTTGGACGATTGGACGAATTCGCCTCCGGACCACGGTGCGGCAGGACTTTGAATTTTCGCGGGAGTTTGAAATATTTCGAAGCAAACGGAGTTTTCGGCGAATATCAGGAAAACGAGGGCGACAACCGTGGTCGAACCGTTAGAGTAATATGTTCGAAATGCAACGAGGAACGCGTACCTGCAGTTGTTTGGACGATTGGACGAATTTAGAATTTTTCGGACCACGGTGCGGCCGGACTTTGAATTTTCGCGGGAGTTTGAAAAATTTCGAAGCAAACCGTTAGAGTAATATGTTCGAAATGCAACGAGGAACGCGTACCTGCAGTTGTTTGGACGATTGTACGATTTCGCCTCCGGACCACGGTGCCGTGGGACTCTTTTTTTTTTTTTTTTTTTTTTTTTTTTTAGAATCTCCTTTATGACGTACTCACATACCTTAGATATGGCTGGGAGTACGGAGATCGGCCTATAGGCCGTTGGACTTAGGGGATCCTTACCCGGCTTCGGGAACAAGATGACTCTTGCCATCTTCCGCGAAGCCGGGATACGGTGCCGGAGAACTGAATTTGAACTACCAGCGGCGTATTGCTTCGGGCCGAAATGGAACGAGGAACGCGTATCTGTAGTTGTTTGGACGATTGGACGAATTCGCCTCCGGACCACGGTGCGGCAGGACTTTGAATTTTCGCGGGAGTTTGAAATATTTCGAAGCAAACGGAGTTTTCGGCGAATATCAGGAAAAACGAGGGCGACAACCGTGGTCGAACCGTTAGAGTAATATGTTCGAAATGCAACGAGGAACGCGTACCTGCAGTTGTTTGGACGATTGGACGAATTTAGAATTTTTCGGACCACGGTGCGGCCGGACTTTGAATTTTCGCGGGAGTTTGAAAAATTTCGAAGCAAACGGAGTTTTCGGCGAATATCAGGAAAACGAGGGCGACAACCGTGGTCGAACCGTTAGAGTAATATGTTCGAAATGCAACGAGGAACGCGTACCTGCAGTTGTTTGGACGATTGGACGAATTTAGAATTTTTCGGACCACGGTGCGGCCGGATTTTGAATTTTCGCGGGAGTTTGAAAAATTTCGAAGCAAACGGAGTTTTCGGCGAATATCAGGAAAACGAGGGCGACAACCGTGGTCGAACCGTTAGAGTAATATGTTCGAAATGCAACGAGGAACGCGTACCTGCAGTTGTTTGGACGATTGGACGAATTTAGAATTTTTCGGACCACGGTGCGGCCGGACTTTGAATTTTCGCGGGAGTTTGAAAAATTTCGAAGCAAACGGAGTTTTCGGCGAATATCAGGAAAACGAGGGCGACAACCGTGGTCGAACCGTTAGAGTAATATGTTCGAAATGCAACGAGGAACGCGTACCTGCAGTTGTTTGGACGATTGGACGAATTTAGAATTTTTCGGACCACGGTGCGGCCGGACTTTGAATTTTCGCGGGAGTTTGAAAAATTTCGAAGCAAACGGAGTTTTCGGCGAATATCAGGAAAACGAGGGCGACAACCGTGGTCGAACCGTTAGAGTAATATGTTCGAAATGCAACGAGGAACGCGTACCTGCAGTTGTTTGGACGATTGGACGAATTTAGAATTTTTCGGACCACGGTGCGGCCGGACTTTGAATTTTCGCGGGAGTTTGAAAAATTTCGAAGCAAACGGAGTTTTCGGCGAATATCAGGAAAACGAGGGCGACAACCGTGGTCGAACCGTTAGAGTAATATGTTCGAAATGCAACGAGGAACGCGTACCTGCAGTTGTTTGGACGATTGGACGAATTTAGAATTTTTCGGACCACGGTGCGGCCGGACTTTGAATTTTCGCGGGAGTTTGAAAAATTTCGAAGCAAACCGTTAGAGTAATATGTTCGAAATGCAACGAGGAACGCGTACCTGCAGTTGTTTGGACGATTGGACGATTTCGCCTCCGGACCACGGTGCCGTGGGACTCTTTTTTTTTTTTTTTTTTTTTTTTTTTTTTTTTTAGAATCTCCTTTATGACGTACTCACATACCTTAGATATGGCTGGGAGTACGGAGATCGGCCTATAGGCCGTTGGACTTAGGGGATCCTTACCCGGCTTCGGGAACAAGATGACTCTTGCCATCTTCCGCGAAGCCGGGATACGGTGCCGGAGAACTGAATTTGAACTACCAGCGGCGTATTGCTTCGGGCCGAAATGGAACGAGGAACGCGTATCTGTAGTTGTTTGGACGATTGGACGAATTCGCCTCCGGACCACGGTGCGGCAGGACTTTGAATTTTCGCGGGAGTTTGAAATATTTCGAAGCAAACGGAGTTTTCGGCGAATATCAGGAAAACGAGGGCGACAACCGTGGTCGAACCGTTAGAGTAATATGTTCGAAATGCAACGAGGAACGCGTACCTGCAGTTGTTTGGACGATTGGACGAATTTAGAATTTTTCGGACCACGGTGCGGCCGGACTTTGAATTTTCGCGGGAGTTTGAAAAATTTCGAAGCAAACGGAGTTTTCGGCGAATATCAGGAAAACGAGGGCGACAACCGTGGTCGAACCGTTAGAGTAATATGTTCGAAATGCAACGAGGAACGCGTACCTGCAGTTGTTTGGACGATTGGACGAATTTAGAATTTTTCGGACCACGGTGCGGCCGGATTTTGAATTTTCGCGGGAGTTTGAAAAATTTCGAAGCAAACGGAGTTTTCGGCGAATATCAGGAAAACGAGGGCGACAACCGTGGTCGAACCGTTAGAGTAATATGTTCGAAATGCAACGAGGAACGCGTACCTGCAGTTGTTTGGACGATTGGACGAATTTAGAATTTTTCGGACCACGGTGCGGCCGGACTTTGAATTTTCGCGGGAGTTTGAAAAATTTCGAAGCAAACGGAGTTTTCGGCGAATATCAGGAAAACGAGGGCGACAACCGTGGTCGAACCGTTAGAGTAATATGTTCGAAATGCAACGAGGAACGCGTACCTGCAGTTGTTTGGACGATTGGACGAATTTAGAATTTTTCGGACCACGGTGCGGCCGGACTTTGAATTTTCGCGGGAGTTTGAAAAATTTCGAAGCAAACGGAGTTTTCGGCGAATATCAGGAAAACGAGGGCGACAACCGTGGTCGAACCGTTAGAGTAATATGTTCGAAATGCAACGAGGAACGCGTACCTGCAGTTGTTTGGACGATTGGACGAATTTAGAATTTTTCGGACCACGGTGCGGCCGGACTTTGAATTTTCGCGGGAGTTTGAAAAATTTCGAAGCAAACGGAGTTTTCGGCGAATATCAGGAAAACGAGGGCGACAACCGTGGTCGAACCGTTAGAGTAATATGTTCGAAATGCAACGAGGAACGCGTACCTGCAGTTGTTTGGACGATTGGACGAATTTAGAATTTTTCGGACCACGGTGCGGCCGGACTTTGAATTTTCGCGGGAGTTTGAAAAATTTCGAAGCAAACCGTTAGAGTAATATGTTCGAAATGCAACGAGGAACGCGTACCTGCAGTTGTTTGGACGATTGGACGATTTCGCCTCCGGACCACGGTGCCGTGGGACTCTTTTTTTTTTTTTTTTTTTTTTTTTTTTTTTTTAGAATCTCCTTTATGACGTACTCACATACCTTAGATATGGCTGGGAGTACGGAGATCGGCCTATAGGCCGTTGGACTTAGGGGATCCTTACCCGGCTTCGGGAACAAGATGACTCTTGCCATCTTCCGCGAAGCCGGGATACGGTGCCGGAGAACTGAATTTGAACTACCAGCGGCGTATTGCTTCGGGCCGAAATGGAACGAGGAACGCGTATCTGTAGTTGTTTGGACGATTGGACGAATTCGCCTCCGGACCACGGTGCGGCAGGACTTTGAATTTTCGCGGGAGTTTGAAATATTTCGAAGCAAACGGAGTTTTCGGCGAATATCAGGAAAACGAGGGCGACAACCGTGGTCGAACCGTTAGAGTAATATGTTCGAAATGCAACGAGGAACGCGTACCTGCAGTTGTTTGGACGATTGGACGAATTTAGAATTTTTCGGACCACGGTGCGGCCGGACTTTGAATTTTCGCGGGAGTTTGAACAATTTCGAAGCATACGGAGTTTTCGGCGAATATCAGGAAAACGAGGGCGACAACCGTGGTCGAACCGTTAGAGTAATATGTTCGAAATGCAACGAGGAACGCGTACCTGCAGTTGTTTGGACGATTGGACGAATTTAGAATTTTTCGGACCACGGTGCGGCCGGACTTTGAATTTTCGCGGGAGTTTGAAAAATTTCGAAGCAAACGGAGTTTTCGGCGAATATCAGGAAAACGAGGGCGACAACCGTGGTCGAACCGTTAGAGTAATATGTTCGAAATGCAACGAGGAACGCGTACCTGCAGTTGTTTGGACGATTGGACGAATTTAGAATTTTTCGGACCACGGTGCGGCCGGACTTTGAATTTTCGCGGGAGTTTGAAAAATTTCGAAGCAAACGGAGTTTTCGGCGAATATCAGGAAAACGAGGGCGACAACCGTGGTCGAACCGTTAGAGTAATATGTTCGAAATGCAACGAGGAACGCGTACCTGCAGTTGTTTGGACGATTGGACGAATTTAGAATTTTTCGGACCACGGTGCGGCCGGACTTTGAATTTTCGCGGGAGTTTGAAAAATTTCGAAGCAAACGGAGTTTTCGGCGAATATCAGGAAAACGAGGGCGACAACCGTGGTCGAACCGTTAGAGTAATATGTTCGAAATGCAACGAGGAACGCGTACCTGCAGTTGTTTGGACGATTGGACGAATTTAGAATTTTTCGGACCACGGTGCGGCCGGACTTTGAATTTTCGCGGGAGTTTGAAAAATTTCGAAGCAAACCGTTAGAGTAATATGTTCGAAATGCAACGAGGAACGCGTACCTGCAGTTGTTTGGACGATTGGACGATTTCGCCTCCGGACCACGGTGCCGTGGGACTCTTTTTTTTTTTTTTTTTTTTTTTTTTTTTTTTTTTTTTTTAGAATCTCCTTTATGACGTACTCACATACCTTAGATATGGCTGGGAGTACGGAGATCGGCCTATAGGCCGTTGGACTTAGGGGATCCTTACCCGGCTTCGGGAACAAGATGACTCTTGCCATCTTCCGCGAAGCCGGGATACGGTGCCGGAGAACTGAATTTGAACTACCAGCGGCGTATTGCTTCGGGCCGAAATGGAACGAGGAACGCGTATCTGTAGTTGTTTGGACGATTGGACGAATTCGCCTCCGGACCACGGTGCGGCAGGACTTTGAATTTTCGCGGGAGTTTGAAATATTTCGAAGCAAACGGAGTTTTCGGCGAATATCAGGAAAACGAGGGCGACAACCGTGGTCGAACCGTTAGAGTAATATGTTCGAAATGCAACGAGGAACGCGTACCTGCAGTTGTTTGGACGATTGGACGAATTTAGAATTTTTCGGACCACGGTGCGGCCGGACTTTGAATTTTCGCGGGAGTTTGAACAATTTCGAAGCAAACGGAGTTTTCGGCGAATATCAGGAAAACGAGGGCGACAACCGTGGTCGAACCGTTAGAGTAATATGTTCGAAATGCAACGAGGAACGCGTACCTGCAGTTGTTTGGACGATTGGACGAATTTAGAATTTTTCGGACCACGGTGCGGCCGGACTTTGAATTTTCGCGGGAGTTTGAAAAATTTCGAAGCAAACGGAGTTTTCGGCGAATATCAGGAAAACGAGGGCGACAACCGTGGTCGAACCGTTAGAGTAATATG
The DNA here is from genome assembly GCA_929113495.1 of Andrena minutula. Classification (NCBI taxonomy): domain Eukaryota; kingdom Metazoa; phylum Arthropoda; class Insecta; order Hymenoptera; family Andrenidae; genus Andrena; species Andrena minutula. The sequence continues at coordinate 12,053,214 of OV815999.1, forward strand.
TTCGAAATGCAACGAGGAACGCGTACCTGCAGTTGTTTGGACGATTGGACGAATTTAGAATTTTTCGGACCACGGTGCGGCCGGACTTTGAATTTTCGCGGGAGTTTGAAAAATTTCGAAGCAAACCGTTAGAGTAATATGTTCGAAATGCAACGAGGAACGCGTACCTGCAGTTGTTTGGACGATTGGACGATTTCGCCTCCGGACCACGGTGCCGTGGGACTCTTTTTTTTTTTTTTTTTTTTTTTTTTTTTTTTTTTTTTTTTAGAATCTCCTTTATGACGTACTCACATACCTTAGATATGGCTGGGAGTACGGAGATCGGCCTATAGGCCGTTGGACTTAGGGGATCCTTACCCGGCTTCGGGAACAAGATGACTCTTGCCATCTTCCGCGAAGCCGGGATACGGTGCCGGAGAACTGAATTTGAACTACCAGCGGCGTATTGCTTCGGGCCGAAATGGAACGAGGAACGCGTATCTGTAGTTGTTTGGACGATTGGACGAATTCGCCTCCGGACCACGGTGCGGCAGGACTTTGAATTTTCGCGGGAGTTTGAAATATTTCGAAGCAAACGGAGTTTTCGGCGAATATCAGGAAAACGAGGGCGACAACCGTGGTCGAACCGTTAGAGTAATATGTTCGAAATGCAACGAGGAACGCGTACCTGCAGTTGTTTGGACGATTGGACGAATTTAGAATTTTTCGGACCACGGTGCGGCCGGACTTTGAATTTTCGCGGGAGTTTGAAAAATTTCGAAGCAAACGGAGTTTTCGGCGAATATCAGGAAAACGAGGGCGACAACCGTGGTCGAACCGTTAGAGTAATATGTTCGAAATGCAACGAGGAACGCGTACCTGCAGTTGTTTGGACGATTGGACGAATTTAGAATTTTTCGGACCACGGTGCGGCCGGACTTTGAATTTTCGCGGGAGTTTGAAAAATTTCGAAGCAAACCGTTAGAGTAATATGTTCGAAATGCAACGAGGAACGCGTACCTGCAGTTGTTTGGACGATTGGACGATTTCGCCTCCGGACCACGGTGCCGTGGGACTCTTTTTTTTTTTTTTTTTTTTTTTTTTTTTTTTTTTTTTTTTAGAATCTCCTTTATGACGTACTCACATACCTTAGATATGGCTGGGAGTACGGAGATCGGCCTATAGGCCGTTGGACTTAGGGGATCCTTACCCGGCTTCGGGAACAAGATGACTCTTGCCATCTTCCGCGAAGCCGGGATACGGTGCCGGAGAACTGAATTTGAACTACCAGCGGCGTATTGCTTCGGGCCGAAATGGAACGAGGAACGCGTATCTGTAGTTGTTTGGACGATTGGACGAATTCGCCTCCGGACCACGGTGCGGCAGGACTTTGAATTTTCGCGGGAGTTTGAAATATTTCGAAGCAAACGGAGTTTTCGGCGAATATCAGGAAAACGAGGGCGACAACCGTGGTCGAACCGTTAGAGTAATATGTTCGAAATGCAACGAGGAACGCGTACCTGCAGTTGTTTGGACGATTGGACGAATTTAGAATTTTTCGGACCACGGTGCGGCCGGACTTTGAATTTTCGCGGGAGTTTGAACAATTTCGAAGCAAACGGAGTTTTCGGCGAATATCAGGAAAACGAGGGCGACAACCGTGGTCGAACCGTTAGAGTAATATGTTCGAAATGCAACGAGGAACGCGTACCTGCAGTTGTTTGGACGATTGGACGAATTTAGAATTTTTCGGACCACGGTGCGGCCGGACTTTGAATTTTCGCGGGAGTTTGAAAAATTTCGAAGCAAACGGAGTTTTCGGCGAATATCAGGAAAACGAGGGCGACAACCGTGGTCGAACCGTTAGAGTAATATGTTCGAAATGCAACGAGGAACGCGTACCTGCAGTTGTTTGGACGATTGGACGAATTTAGAATTTTTCGGACCACGGTGCGGCCGGACTTTGAATTTTCGCGGGAGTTTGAAAAATTTCGAAGCAAACCGTTAGAGTAATATGTTCGAAATGCAACGAGGAACGCGTACCTGCAGTTGTTTGGACGATTGGACGATTTCGCCTCCGGACCACGGTGCCGTGGGACTCTTTTTTTTTTTTTTTTTTTTTTTTTTTTTTTTTTTTTTTTAGAATCTCCTTTATGACGTACTCACATACCTTAGATATGGCTGGGAGTACGGAGATCGGCCTATAGGCCGTTGGACTTAGGGGATCCTTACCCGGCTTCGGGAACAAGATGACTCTTGCCATCTTCCGCGAAGCCGGGATACGGTGCCGGAGAACTGAATTTGAACTACCAGCGGCGTATTGCTTCGGGCCGAAATGGAACGAGGAACGCGTATCTGTAGTTGTTTGGACGATTGGACGAATTCGCCTCCGTACCACGGTGCGGCAGGACTTTGAATTTTCGCGGGAGTTTGAAATATTTCGAAGCAAACGGAGTTTTCGGCGAATATCAGGAAAACGAGGGCGACAACCGTGGTCGAACCGTTAGAGTAATATGTTCGAAATGCAACGAGGAACGCGTACCTGCAGTTGTTTGGACGATTGGACGAATTTAGAATTTTTCGGACCACGGTGCGGCCGGACTTTGAATTTTCGCGGGAGTTTGAAAAATTTCGAAGCAAACCGTTAGAGTAATATGTTCGAAATGCAACGAGGAACGCGTACCTGCAGTTGTTTGGACGATTGTACGATTTCGCCTCCGGACCACGGTGCCGTGGGACTCTTTTTTTTTTTTTTTTTTTTTTTTTTTTTAGAATCTCCTTTATGACGTACTCACATACCTTAGATATGGCTGGGAGTACGGAGATCGGCCTATAGGCCGTTGGACTTAGGGGATCCTTACCCGGCTTCGGGAACAAGATGACTCTTGCCATCTTCCGCGAAGCCGGGATACGGTGCCGGAGAACTGAATTTGAACTACCAGCGGCGTATTGCTTCGGGCCGAAATGGAACGAGGAACGCGTATCTGTAGTTGTTTGGACGATTGGACGAATTCGCCTCCGGACCACGGTGCGGCAGGACTTTGAATTTTCGCGGGAGTTTGAAATATTTCGAAGCAAACGGAGTTTTCGGCGAATATCAGGAAAACGAGGGCGACAACCGTGGTCGAACCGTTAGAGTAATATGTTCGAAATGCAACGAGGAACGCGTACCTGCAGTTGTTTGGACGATTGGACGAATTTAGAATTTTTCGGACCACGGTGCGGCCGGACTTTGAATTTTCGCGGGAGTTTGAAAAATTTCGAAGCAAACGGAGTTTTCGGCGAATATCAGGAAAACGAGGGCGACAACCGTGGTCGAACCGTTAGAGTAATATGTTCGAAATGCAACGAGGAACGCGTACCTGCAGTTGTTTGGACGATTGGACGAATTTAGAATTTTTCGGACCACGGTGCGGCCGGATTTTGAATTTTCGCGGGAGTTTGAAAAATTTCGAAGCAAACGGAGTTTTCGGCGAATATCAGGAAAACGAGGGCGACAACCGTGGTCGAACCGTTAGAGTAATATGTTCGAAATGCAACGAGGAACGCGTACCTGCAGTTGTTTGGACGATTGGACGAATTTAGAATTTTTCGGACCACGGTGCGGCCGGACTTTGAATTTTCGCGGGAGTTTGAAAAATTTCGAAGCAAACGGAGTTTTCGGCGAATATCAGGAAAACGAGGGCGACAACCGTGGTCGAACCGTTAGAGTAATATGTTCGAAATGCAACGAGGAACGCGTACCTGCAGTTGTTTGGACGATTGGACGAATTTAGAATTTTTCGGACCACGGTGCGGCCGGACTTTGAATTTTCGCGGGAGTTTGAAAAATTTCGAAGCAAACGGAGTTTTCGGCGAATATCAGGAAAACGAGGGCGACAACCGTGGTCGAACCGTTAGAGTAATATGTTCGAAATGCAACGAGGAACGCGTACCTGCAGTTGTTTGGACGATTGGACGAATTTAGAATTTTTCGGACCACGGTGCGGCCGGACTTTGAATTTTCGCGGGAGTTTGAAAAATTTCGAAGCAAACGGAGTTTTCGGCGAATATCAGGAAAACGAGGGCGACAACCGTGGTCGAACCGTTAGAGTAATATGTTCGAAATGCAACGAGGAACGCGTACCTGCAGTTGTTTGGACGATTGGACGAATTTAGAATTTTTCGGACCACGGTGCGGCCGGACTTTGAATTTTCGCGGGAGTTTGAAAAATTTCGAAGCAAACCGTTAGAGTAATATGTTCGAAATGCAACGAGGAACGCGTACCTGCAGTTGTTTGGACGATTGGACGATTTCGCCTCCGGACCACGGTGCCGTGGGACTCTTTTTTTTTTTTTTTTTTTTTTTTTTTTTTTTTAGAATCTCCTTTATGACGTACTCACATACCTTAGATATGGCTGGGAGTACGGAGATCGGCCTATAGGCCGTTGGACTTAGGGGATCCTTACCCGGCTTCGGGAACAAGATGACTCTTGCCATCTTCCGCGAAGCCGGGATACGGTGCCGGAGAACTGAATTTGAACTACCAGCGGCGTATTGCTTCGGGCCGAAATGGAACGAGGAACGCGTATCTGTAGTTGTTTGGACGATTGGACGAATTCGCCTCCGGACCACGGTGCGGCAGGACTTTGAATTTTCGCGGGAGTTTGAAATATTTCGAAGCAAACGGAGTTTTCGGCGAATATCAGGAAAACGAGGGCGACAACCGTGGTCGAACCGTTAGAGTAATATGTTCGAAATGCAACGAGGAACGCGTACCTGCAGTTGTTTGGACGATTGGACGAATTTAGAATTTTTCGGACCACGGTGCGGCCGGACTTTGAATTTTCGCGGGAGTTTGAAAAATTTCGAAGCAAACGGAGTTTTCGGCGAATATCAGGAAAACGAGGGCGACAACCGTGGTCGAACCGTTAGAGTAATATGTTCGAAATGCAACGAGGAACGCGTACCTGCAGTTGTTTGGACGATTGGACGAATTTAGAATTTTTCGGACCACGGTGCGGCCGGACTTTGAATTTTCGCGGGAGTTTGAAAAATTTCGAAGCAAACCGTTAGAGTAATATGTTCGAAATGCAACGAGGAACGCGTACCTGCAGTTGTTTGGACGATTGGACGATTTCGCCTCCGGACCACGGTGCCGTGGGACTCTTTTTTTTTTTTTTTTTTTTTTTTTTTTTTTTTTTTTTTTTAGAATCTCCTTTATGACGTACTCACATACCTTAGATATGGCTGGGAGTACGGAGATCGGCCTATAGGCCGTTGGACTTAGGGGATCCTTACCCGGCTTCGGGAACAAGATGACTCTTGCCATCTTCCGCGAAGCCGGGATACGGTGCCGGAGAACTGAATTTGAACTACCAGCGGCGTATTGCTTCGGGCCGAAATGGAACGAGGAACGCGTATCTGTAGTTGTTTGGACGATTGGACGAATTCGCCTCCGGACCACGGTGCGGCAGGACTTTGAATTTTCGCGGGAGTTTGAAATATTTCGAAGCAAACGGAGTTTTCGGCGAATATCAGGAAAACGAGGGCGACAACCGTGGTCGAACCGTTAGAGTAATATGTTCGAAATGCAACGAGGAACGCGTACCTGCAGTTGTTTGGACGATTGGACGAATTTAGAATTTTTCGGACCACGGTGCGGCCGGACTTTGAATTTTCGCGGGAGTTTGATCAATTTCGTAGCAAACGGAGTTTTCGGCGAATCTCAGGAAAACGAGGGCGACAACCGTGGTCGAACCGTTAGAGTAATATGTTCGAAATGCAACGAGGAACGCGTACCTGCAGTTGTTTGGACGATTGGACGAATTTAGAATTTTTCGGACCACGGTGCGGCCGGACTTTGAATTTTCGCGGGAGTTTGAAAAATTTCGAAGCAAACGGAGTTTTCGGCGAATATCAGGAAAACGAGGGCGACAACCGTGGTCGAACCGTTAGAGTAATATGTTCGAAATGCAACGAGGAACGCGTACCTGCAGTTGTTTGGACGATTGGACGAATTTAGAATTTTTCGGACCACGGTGCGGCCGGACTTTGAATTTTCGCGGGAGTTTGAAAAATTTCGAAGCAAACCGTTAGAGTAATATGTTCGAAATGCAACGAGGAACGCGTACCTGCAGTTGTTTGGACGATTGGACGATTTCGCCTCCGGACCACGGTGCCGTGGGACTCTTTTTTTTTTTTTTTTTTTTTTTTTTTTTTTTTTTTTAGAATCTCCTTTATGACGTACTCACATACCTTAGATATGGCTGGGAGTACGGAGATCGGCCTATAGGCCGTTGGACTTAGGGGATCCTTACCCGGCTTCGGGAACAAGATGACTCTTGCCATCTTCCGCGAAGCCGGGATACGGTGCCGGAGAACTGAATTTGAACTACCAGCGGCGTATTGCTTCGGGCCGAAATGGAACGAGGAACGCGTATCTGTAGTTGTTTGGACGATTGGACGAATTCGCCTCCGGACCACGGTGCGGCAGGACTTTGAATTTTCGCGGGAGTTTGAAATATTTCGAAGCAAACGGAGTTTTCGGCGAATATCAGGAAAACGAGGGCGACAACCGTGGTCGAACCGTTAGAGTAATATGTTCGAAATGCAACGAGGAACGCGTACCTGCAGTTGTTTGGACGATTGGACGAATTTAGAATTTTTCGGACCACGGTGCGGCCGGACTTTGAATTTTCGCGGGAGTTTGAAAAATTTCGAAGCAAACGGAGTTTTCGGCGAATATCAGGAAAACGAGGGCGACAACCGTGGTCGAACCGTTAGAGTAATATGTTCGAAATGCAACGAGGAACGCGTACCTGCAGTTGTTTGGACGATTGGACGAATTTAGAATTTTTCGGACCACGGTGCGGCCGGACTTTGAATTTTCGCGGGAGTTTGAAAAATTTCGAAGCAAACCGTTAGAGTAATATGTTCGAAATGCAACGAGGAACGCGTACCTGCAGTTGTTTGGACGATTGGACGATTTCGCCTCCGGACCACGGTGCCGTGGGACTCTTTTTTTTTTTTTTTTTTTTTTTTTTTTTTTTTTTTTTTTAGAATCTCCTTTATGACGTACTCACATACCTTAGATATGGCTGGGAGTACGGAGATCGGCCTATAGGCCGTTGGACTTAGGGGATCCTTACCCGGCTTCGGGAACAAGATGACTCTTGCCATCTTCCGCGAAGCCGGGATACGGTGCCGGAGAACTGAATTTGAACTACCAGCGGCGTATTGCTTCGGGCCGAAATGGAACGAGGAACGCGTATCTGTAGTTGTTTGGACGATTGGACGAATTCGCCTCCGGACCACGGTGCGGCAGGACTTTGAATTTTCGCGGGAGTTTGAAATATTTCGAAGCAAACGGAGTTTTCGGCGAATATCAGGAAAACGAGGGCGACAACCGTGGTCGAACCGTTAGAGTAATATGTTCGAAATGCAACGAGGAACGCGTACCTGCAGTTGTTTGGACGATTGGACGAATTTAGAATTTTTCGGACCACGGTGCGGCCGGACTTTGAATTTTCGCGGGAGTTTGAACAATTTCGAAGCAAACGGAGTTTTCGGCGAATATCAGGAAAACGAGGGCGACAACCGTGGTCGAACCGTTAGAGTAATATGTTCGAAATGCAACGAGGAACGCGTACCTGCAGTTGTTTGGACGATTGGACGAATTTAGAATTTTTCGGACCACGGTGCGGCCGGACTTTGAATTTTCGCGGGAGTTTGAAAAATTTCGAAGCAAACGGAGTTTTCGGCGAATATCAGGAAAACGAGGGCGACAACCGTGGTCGAACCGTTAGAGTAATATGTTCGAAATGCAACGAGGAACGCGTACCTGCAGTTGTTTGGACGATTGGACGAATTTAGAATTTTTCGGACCACGGTGCGGCCGGACTTTGAATTTTCGCGGGAGTTTGAAAAATTTCGAAGCAAACCGTTAGAGTAATATGTTCGAAATGCAACGAGGAACGCGTACCTGCAGTTGTTTGGACGATTGGACGATTTCGCCTCCGGACCACGGTGCCGTGGGACTCTTTTTTTTTTTTTTTTTTTTTTTTTTTTTTTTTTTTTTAGAATCTCCTTTATGACGTACTCACATACCTTAGATATGGCTGGGAGTACGGAGATCGGCCTATAGGCCGTTGGACTTAGGGGATCCTTACCCGGCTTCGGGAACAAGATGACTCTTGCCATCTTCCGCGAAGCCGGGATACGGTGCCGGAGAACTGAATTTGAACTACCAGCGGCGTATTGCTTCGGGCCGAAATGGAACGAGGAACGCGTATCTGTAGTTGTTTGGACGATTGGACGAATTCGCCTCCGGACCACGGTGCGGCAGGACTTTGAATTTTCGCGGGAGTTTGAAATATTTCGAAGCAAACGGAGTTTTCGGCGAATATCAGGAAAACGAGGGCGACAACCGTGGTCGAACCGTTAGAGTAATATGTTCGAAATGCAACGAGGAACGCGTACCTGCAGTTGTTTGGACGATTGGACGAATTTAGAATTTTTCGGACCACGGTGCGGCCGGACTTTGAATTTTCGCGGGAGTTTGAAAAATTTCGAAGCAAACCGTTAGAGTAATATGTTCGAAATGCAACGAGGAACGCGTACCTGCAGTTGTTTGGACGATTGTACGATTTCGCCTCCGGACCACGGTGCCGTGGGACTCTTTTTTTTTTTTTTTTTTTTTTTTTTTTAGAATCTCCTTTATGACGTACTCACATACCTTAGATATGGCTGGGAGTACGGAGATCGGCCTATAGGCCGTTGGACTTAGGGGATCCTTACCCGGCTTCGGGAACAAGATGACTCTTGCCATCTTCCGCGAAGCCGGGATACGGTGCCGGAGAACTGAATTTGAACTACCAGCGGCGTATTGCTTCGGGCCGAAATGGAACGAGGAACGCGTATCTGTAGTTGTTTGGACGATTGGACGAATTCGCCTCCGGACCACGGTGCGGCAGGACTTTGAATTTTCGCGGGAGTTTGAAATATTTCGAAGCAAACGGAGTTTTCGGCGAATATCAGGAAAACGAGGGCGACAACCGTGGTCGAACCGTTAGAGTAATATGTTCGAAATGCAACGAGGAACGCGTACCTGCAGTTGTTTGGACGATTGGACGAATTTAGAATTTTTCGGACCACGGTGCGGCCGGACTTTGAATTTTCGCGGGAGTTTGAAAAATTTCGAAGCAAACGGAGTTTTCGGCGAATATCAGGAAAACGAGGGCGACAACCGTGGTCGAACCGTTAGAGTAATATGTTCGAAATGCAACGAGGAACGCGTACCTGCAGTTGTTTGGACGATTGGACGAATTTAGAATTTTTCGGACCACGGTGCGGCCGGACTTTGAATTTTCGCGGGAGTTTGAAAAATTTCGAAGCAAACCGTTAGAGTAATATGTTCGAAATGCAACGAGGAACGCGTACCTGCAGTTGTTTGGACGATTGGACGATTTCGCCTCCGGACCACGGTGCCGTGGGACTCTTTTTTTTTTTTTTTTTTTTTTTTTTTTTTTTTTTTTTTTAGAATCTCCTTTATGACGTACTCACATACCTTAGATATGGCTGGGAGTACGGAGATCGGCCTATAGGCCGTTGGACTTAGGGGATCCTTACCCGGCTTCGGGAACAAGATGACTCTTGCCATCTTCCGCGAAGCCGGGATACGGTGCCGGAGAACTGAATTTGAACTACCAGCGGCGTATTGCTTCGGGCCGAAATGGAACGAGGAACGCGTATCTGTAGTTGTTTGGACGATTGGACGAATTCGCCTCCGGACCACGGTGCGGCAGGACTTTGAATTTTCGCGGGAGTTTGAAATATTTCGAAGCAAACGGAGTTTTCGGCGAATATCAGGAAAACGAGGGCGACAACCGTGGTCGAACCGTTAGAGTAATATGTTCGAAATGCAACGAGGAACGCGTACCTGCAGTTGTTTGGACGATTGGACGAATTTAGAATTTTTCGGACCACGGTGCGGCCGGACTTTGAATTTTCGCGGGAGTTTGAACAATTTCGAAGCAAACGGAGTTTTCGGCGAATATCAGGAAAACGAGGGCGACAACCGTGGTCGAACCGTTAGAGTAATATGTTCGAAATGCAACGAGGAACGCGTACCTGCAGTTGTTTGGACGATTGGACGAATTTAGAATTTTTCGGACCACGGTGCGGCCGGACTTTGAATTTTCGCGGGAGTTTGAAAAATTTCGAAGCAAACGGAGTTTTCGGCGAATATCAGGAAAACGAGGGCGACAACCGTGGTCGAACCGTTAGAGTAATATGTTCGAAATGCAACGAGGAACGCGTACCTGCAGTTGTTTGGACGATTGGACGAATTTAGAATTTTTCGGACCACGGTGCGGCCGGACTTTGAATTTTCGCGGGAGTTTGAAAAATTTCGAAGCAAACCGTTAGAGTAATATGTTCGAAATGCAACGAGGAACGCGTACCTGCAGTTGTTTGGACGATTGGACGATTTCGCCTCCGGACCACGGTGCCGTGGGACTCTTTTTTTTTTTTTTTTTTTTTTTTTTTTTTTTTTTTTTTACAATCTCCTTTATGACGTACTCACATACCTTAGATATGGCTGGGAGTACGGAGATCGGCCTATAGGCCGTTGGACTTAGGGGATCCTTACCCGGCTTCGGGAACAAGATGACTCTTGCCATCTTCCGCGAAGCCGGGATACGGTGCCGGAGAACTGAATTTGAACTACCAGCGGCGTATTGCTTCGGGCCGAAATGGAACGAGGAACGCGTATCTGTAGTTGTTTGGACGATTGGACGAATTCGCCTCCGGACCACGGTGCGGCAGGACTTTGAATTTTCGCGGGAGTTTGAAATATTTCGAAGCAAACGGAGTTTTCGGCGAATATCAGGAAAACGAGGGCGACAACCGTGGTCGAACCGTTAGAGTAATATGTTCGAAATGCAACGAGGAACGCGTACCTGCAGTTGTTTGGACGATTGGACGAATTTAGAATTTTTCGGACCACGGTGCGGCCGGACTTTGAATTTTCGCGGGAGTTTGAAAAATTTCGAAGCAAACGGAGTTTTCGGCGAATATCAGGAAAACGAGGGCGACAACCGTGGTCGAACCGTTAGAGTAATATGTTCGAAATGCAACGAGGAACGCGTACCTGCAGTTGTTTGGACGATTGGACGAATTTAGAATTTTTCGGACCACGGTGCGGCCGGACTTTGAATTTTCGCGGGAGTTTGAAAAATTTCGAAGCAAACCGTTAGAGTAATATGTTCGAAATGCAACGAGGAACGCGTACCTGCAGTTGTTTGGACGATTGGACGATTTCGCCTCCGGACCACGGTGCCGTGGGACTCTTTTTTTTTTTTTTTTTTTTTTTTTTTTTTTTTTTTTTTTTTAGAATCTCCTTTATGACGTACTCACATACCTTAGATATGGCTGGGAGTACGGAGATCGGCCTATAGGCCGTTGGACTTAGGGGATCCTTACCCGGCTTCGGGAACAAGATGACTCTTGCCATCTTCCGCGAAGCCGGGATACGGTGCCGGAGAACTGAATTTGAACTACCAGCGGCGTATTGCTTCGGGCCGAAATGGAACGAGGAACGCGTATCTGTAGTTGTTTGGACGATTGGACGAATTCGCCTCCGGACCACGGTGCGGCAGGACTTTGAATTTTCGCGGGAGTTTGAAATATTTCGAAGCAAACGGAGTTTTCGGCGAATATCAGGAAAACGAGGGCGACAACCGTGGTCGAACCGTTAGAGTAATATGTTCGAAATGCAACGAGGAACGCGTACCTGCAGTTGTTTGGACGATTGGACGAATTTAGAATTTTTCGGACCACGGTGCGGCCGGACTTTGAATTTTCGCGGGAGTTTGAACAATTTCGAAGCAAACGGAGATTTCGGCGAATATCAGGAAAACGAGGGCGACAACCGTGGTCGAACCGTTAGAGTAATATGTTCGAAATGCAACGAGGAACGCGTACCTGCAGTTGTTTGGACGATTGGACGAATTTAGAATTTTTCGGACCACGGTGCGGCCGGACTTTGAATTTTCGCGGGAGTTTGAAAAATTTCGAAGCAAACGGAGTTTTCGGCGAATATCAGGAAAACGAGGGCGACAACCGTGGTCGAACCGTTAGAGTAATATGTTCGAAATGCAACGAGGAACGCGTACCTGCAGGTGTTTTGGACGATTGGACGAATTTAGAATTTTTCGGACCACGGTGCGGCCGGGACTTTGAATTTTCGCGGGGAGTTTGAAAAATTTCGAAGCAAACCGTTAGAGTAATATGTTCGAAATGCAACGAGGAACGCGTACCTGCAGTTGTTTGGACGATTGGACGATTTCGCCTCCGGACCACGGTGCCGTGGGACTCTTTTTTTTTTTTTTTTTTTTTTTTTTTTTTTTTTTTTTAGAATCTCCTTTATGACGTACTCACATACCTTAGATATGGCTGGGAGTACGGAGATCGGCCTATAGGCCGTTGGACTTAGGGGATCCTTACCCGGCTTCGGGAACAAGATGACTCTTGCCATCTTCCGCGAAGCCGGGATACGGTGCCGGAGAACTGAATTTGAACTACCAGCGGCGTATTGCTTCGGGCCGAAATGGAACGAGGAACGCGTATCTGTAGTTGTTTGGACGATTGGACGAATTCGCCTCCGGACCACGGTGCGGCAGGACTTTGAATTTTCGCGGGAGTTTGAAATATTTCGAAGCAAACGGAGTTTTCGGCGAATATCAGGAAAACGAGGGCGACAACCGTGGTCGAACCGTTAGAGTAATATGTTCGAAATGCAACGAGGAACGCGTACCTGCAGTTGTTTGGACGATTGGACGAATTTAGAATTTTTCGGACCACGGTGGCGGCCGGGACTTTGAATTTTCGCGGGAGTTTGAAAAATTTCGAAGCAAACCGTTAGAGTAATATGTTCGAAATGCAACGAGGAACGCGTACCTGCAGTTGTTTGGACGATTGTACGATTTCGCCTCCGGACCACGGTGCCGTGGGACTCTTTTTTTTTTTTTTTTTTTTTTTTTTTTAGAATCTCCTTGTATGACGTACTCACATACCTTAGATATGGCTGGGAGTACGGAGATCGGCCTATAGGCCGTTGGACTTAGGGGATCCTTACCCGGCTTCGGGAACAAGATGACTCTTGCCATCTTCCGCGAAGCCGGGATACGGTGCCGGAGAACTGAATTTGAACTACCAGCGGCGTATTGCTTCGGGCCGAAATGGAACGAGGAACGCGTATCTGTAGTTGTTTGGACGATTGGACGAATTCGCCTCCGGACCACGGTGCGGCAGGACTTTGAATTTTCGCGGGAGTTTGAAATATTTCGAAGCAAACGGAGTTTTCGGCGAATATCAGGAAAACGAGGGCGACAACCGTGGTCGAACCGTTAGAGTAATATGTTCGAAATGCAACGAGGAACGCGTACCTGCAGTTGTTTGGACGATTGGACGAATTTAGAATTTTTCGGACCACGGTGCGGCCGGACTTTGAATTTTCGGCGGAGTTTGAAAAATTTCGAAGCAAACGGAGTTTTCGGCGAATATCAGGAAAACGAGGGCGACAACCGTCGGTCGAACCGTTAGAGTAATATGTTCGAAATGCAACGA
>OV815999.1:12067001-12072001 GCA_929113495.1 Andrena minutula
TGGTGGACATGGCGCTCTAACGGTCGATCATGGGTACTCCAAGTTCGACGTCGAGACTCGGAATCGTTTGTAGACGACTTAGGTACCTGGCGGGGTGTTGTACTCGGTAGAGCAGTTACCACGCTGCGATCTGTTGAGACTCAGCCCTATGCTTGGGGATTCGTCTTGTCGGTTGGACGAGGCCCCACGATGCGCGCGCACGCAAATGCGCGTGTGGCGACTGCGCAGGCGCTGTAGCGTCAAACCAGCGTCATTATAACACACGGCAAAGCAATACGCCGCGGGAAATTTGAATATTTCGGCGCGAAGCAATACGCCGCGGGAAATTTGAATATTTCGGCGCGAAGCAATACGCCGCGGGAAATTTGAATATTTCGGCGCGAAGCAATACGCCGCGGGAAATTTGAATATTTCGGCGCGAAGCAATACGCCGTGGGAAATTTGAATATTTCGGCGCGAAGCAATACGCCGCGGGAAATTTGAATATTTCGGCGCGAAGCAATACGCCGCGGGAAATTTGAATATTTCGGCGCGAAGCAATACGCCGCGGGAAATTTGAATATTTCGGCGCGAAGCAATTCGCCGCGGGAAATTTGAATATTTCGGCGCGAAGCAATACGCCGCGGGAAATTTGAATATTTCGGCGCGAAGCAATACACCGCGGGAAATTTGAATATTTCGGCGCGAAGCAATACGCCGCGGGAAATTTGAATATTTCGGCGCGAAGCAATACGCCGCGGGAAATTTGAATATTTCGGCGCGAAGCAATACGCCGCTGGTACTTGTAAAATTTCGGCGCGAAGCAATACGCCGCGGGAAATTTGAATATTTCGGCGCGAAGCAATTCGCCGCGGGAAATTTGAATATTTCGGCGCGAAGCAATACGCCGCGGGGAAATTTGAATATTTCGGCGCGAAGCAATACGCCGCTGGTACTTGTAAAATTTCGGCCCGAAGCAATACGCCGCTGGTAGTTCTCCGGCACCGTATCCCGGCTTCGCGGAAGATGGCAAGAGTCATCTTGTTCCCGAAGCCGGGTAAGGATCCCCTAAGTCCAACGGCCTATAGGCCGATCTCCGTACTCCCAGCCATATCTAAGGTATGTGAGTACGTAATAAAGAAGATTGTAAAAAAAAAAAAAAAAAAAAAAAAAAAAAAAAAAAAAGAGTCCCACGGCACCGTGGTCCGGAGGCGAAATCGTACAATCGTCCAAACAACTGCAGGTACGCGTTCCTCGTTGCATTTCGAACATATTACTCTAACGGTTTGCTTCGAAATTTTTCAAACTCCCGCGAAAATTCAAAGTCCGGCCGCACCGTGGTCCGAAAAATTCTAAATTCGTCCAATCGTCCAAACAACTGCAGGTACGCGTTCCTCGTTGCATTTCGAACATATTACTCTAACGGTTCGACCACGGTTGTCGCCCTCGTTTTCCTGATATTCGCCGAAAACTCCGTTTGCTTCGAAATTTTTCAAACTCCCGCGAAAATTCAAAGTCCGGCCGCACCGTGGTCCGAAAAATTCTAAATTCGTCCAATCGTCCAAACAACTGCAGGTACGCGTTCCTCGTTGCATTTCGAACATATTACTCTAACGGTTCGACCACGGTTGTCGCCCTCGTTTTCCTGATATTCGCCGAAAACTCCGTTTGCTTCGAAATTTTTCAAACTCCCGCGAAAATTCAAAGTCCGGCCGCACCGTGGTCCGAAAAATTCTAAATTCGTCCAATCGTCCAAACAACTGCAGGTACGCGTTCCTCGTTGCATTTCGAACATATTACTCTAACGGTTCGACCACGGTTGTCGCCCTCGTTTTCCTGATATTCGGCGAAAACTCCGTTTGCTTCGAAATATTTCAAACTCCCGCGAAAATTCAAAGTCCTGCCGCACCGTGGTCCGGAGGCGACTTCGTCCAATCGTCCAAACAACTACAGATACGCGTTCCTCGTTCCATTTCGGCCCGAAGCAATACGCCGCTGGTAGTTCAAATTCAGTTCTCCGGCACCGTATCCCGGCTTCGCGGAAGATGGCAAGAGTCATCTTGTTCCCGAAGCCGGGTAAGGATCCCCTAAGTCCAACGGCCTATAGGCCGATCTCCGTACTCCCAGCCATATCTAAGGTATGTGAGTACGTAATAAAGAAGATTGTAAAAAAAAAAAAAAAAAAAAAAAAAAAAAAAAAAAAAGAGTCCCACGGCACCGTGGTCCGGAGGCGAAATCGTACAATCGTCCAAACAACTGCAGGTACGCGTTCCTCGTTGCATTTCGAACATATTACTCTAACGGTTTGCTTCGAAATTTTTCAAACTCCCGCGAAAATTCAAAGTCCGGCCGCACCGTGGTCCGAAAAATTCTAAATTCGTCCAATCGTCCAAACAACTGCAGGTACGCGTTCCTCGTTGCATTTCGAACATATTACTCTAACGGTTCGACCACGGTTGTCGCCCTCGTTTTCCTGATATTCGCCGAAAACTCCGTTTGCTTCGAAATTTTTCAAACTCCCGCGAAAATTCAAAGTCCGGCCGCACCGTGGTCCGAAAAATTCTAAATTCGTCCAATCGTCCAAACAACTGCAGGTACGCGTTCCTCGTTGCATTTCGAACATATTACTCTAACGGTTCGACCACGGTTGTCGCCCTCGTTTTCCTGATATTCGCCGAAAACTCCGTTTGCTTCGAAATATTTCAAACTCCCGCGAAAATTCAAAGTCCTGCCGCACCGTGGTCCGGAGGCGAATTCGTCCAATCGTCCAAACAACTACAGATACGCGTTCCTCGTTCCATTTCGGCCCGAAGCAATACGCCGCTGGTAGTTCAAATTCAGTTCTCCGGCACCGTATCCCGGCTTCGCGGAAGATGGCAAGAGTCATCTTGTTCCCGAAGCCGGGTAAGGATCCCCTAAGTCCAACGGCCTATAGGCCGATCTCCGTACTCCCAGCCATATCTAAGGTATGTGAGTACGTAATAAAGAAGATTGTAAAAAAAAAAAAAAAAAAAAAAAAAAAAAAAAAAAGAGTCCCACGGCACCGTGGTCCGGAGGCGAAATCGTACAATCGTCCAAACAACTGCAGGTACGCGTTCCTCGTTGCATTTCGAACATATTACTCTAACGGTTTGCTTCGAAATTTTTCAAACTCCCGCGAAAATTCAAAGTCCGGCCGCACCGTGGTCCGAAAAATTCTAAATTCGTCCAATCGTCCAAACAACTGCAGGTACGCGTTCCTCGTTGCATTTCGAACATATTACTCTAACGGTTCGACCACGGTTGTCGCCCTCGTTTTCCTGATATTCGCCGAAAACTCCGTTTGCTCCGAAATTTTTCCAAGTGTCGAGATATTATTTTCGAATGTCGTTTGGGACCGAATATTTATCGTGGAAATGTTGATGGCAAATATTTATAATAAATCGTTTATTCGATTTACTCTTGTCTCCGACGCTTTCCGCGGCTAAGTCCCAACGTGCCGGGCGAACGGTCTGTTGTAGCGGCGGTTTACACCCATAAGCGGCCGTGCGTAAGGTACGGCGGCGCCGGCGTTCCGGCCGGCCGTTCGGTATCTATAAGGGAGACGACGGTCCGAGCGTCTCGGTCGGAGCAGTGTTGGGCGCGTGGCTATTCTATGACCTCGGTTGAGAAGCAGTCACCGCTCCTCGAGATTTTGTCTCGACTGTTCTTGCCGTGTTGCGTTTCGGATTTCTCCACACAGCATTACCACGGGTCGGTGTCTAAGACCAAATGGCCCTTATGTGGTAAGCGTCCATAAGTGACGTTGGTGACTCGTATGCAATTTTATGTATGCTTGTACGACCTTACGCATTCAACTCTTTATCCATGCAGATGGACGATTTGAACTTAACGAAACGCTAAGGAAGGCTAGCGTCGGGTATATATAAAGTATCGAACTAAATGTTCGAACTTTGAAAGAGGGAGAAAGTAGATATAAACCAAGAGGTGTCAGATGTCGATATGCCTAGCGCGCACATTACGTGCCAACTCGTTATGTCCAGCATGGCACGATTGGCGCTTTCCCGTTTGCTCAGCATTCACTTGTCCGCGCTTTTACATGACCAGCGTGTATAGTGGTTCGTGCTTTTACGGTTGATGCAAGCGTGCGTGTACTCCGTGCTTCCCGATGGATGCAGCGGCACGCGTGATACGCGCTTTATCGAGCATCCGATGCCAGCCCTATTTATAAGGGAAATGTAACGAATTTTGTCTGTGACTGATATCTTTCTGTCTGTTGTGAACGTATATAAAAGACACATATCCGATTAATATATTAGTGGAAAAATTGAAACGATATGATTGTCAAAGTATTATTATAATAAAGGAGAGTAGAGTGGTGAGAAAGGCACACATATCACATCCAATGATGGGAAAATTAGTCTGTGGAAAATCCCAGGATAATGTATATGGTGTGTTGTAATAGAAGAAGTATATAAAGAGAGTTTGGAGGGAGCGACAGAGAGGAGAGAGAGAGAGAGAGGAAGAAGGTGGCACATATCCGAGATAGAATTAGTGGAACAAATCGAGGATATGATGTCTAAAACTGCACGCTGATGTTGCAAGTTTTAATTAAATCAAACGTGGGGCATCGTCGATCCGTCTCCAAAAGGGCGGACGACGCGATGAGAACAGAAAGACACACGAAAGTGTGTGAATTCGAATAGAAGAGGGAAGCTTCGCGAAGCTCCCTGGTTGATCCTGCCAGTAGTCATATGCTTGTCTCAAAGATTAAGCCATGCATGTCTCAGTACATACCGTATTAAGGTGAAACCGCGAATGGCTCATTAAATCAGTTATGGTTCCTTAGATCGTACCCACATTTACTTGGATAACTGTGGTAATTCTAGAGCTAATACATGCAAAACAGAGTTCCGACCAGAGATGGAAGGAACGCTTTTATTAGATCAAAACCAATCGGTGGCGGATGGTTCGCCGTCCGTCCCATCGTTTGCTTTGGTGACTCTGAATAACTTTGTGCTGATCGCATGGTCATCTAGCAC
>OV815999.1:12074501-12079501 GCA_929113495.1 Andrena minutula
TCTATATCTCTCTCGACGACGTTTCTTCCACTCGCATCCCGCTTCCTCAGTTTTGGTCGCGTTCTCCGAAAAGTCCTGTGACACGACGGACACTCTCCTCGGAGAGGTTCCCCGGGTAACCTAGGGTCGGTGGCTCGCACTGTCCATCGCGTCGATGTGCATCCCCGATTATCCGCTCGCCTAATCGCGCGCCCCTGATAGCCAAAGAAGGGACCGGCTGTGAAGCTTCCGATAGCGAAAGTCCGAAATTGGAGGACCGATCGAAGCCGGCCGTGAGTCCGCTTTCGGGGGACGACGACGACGATTAGAAGAGAAGCGTGGTAAGTAAGGGAGGATGCTGCCGCGTGTGCGATAGCCCTCGCCCCGAGTAAACACGCGATTACGGTTCACGAACCCAGCCCCGTGTATCTCGAAGGTTTTTAAATGAATATGTACGCTCGGCCCGTCGGACGTGTCGCGGTGTTTCCGCGATACGCTTCGTCGACGGTGTTTACGTCCAGGACACGTATATCACACACAGTGTCGTCAAGGCTGGCGACGCCCGGACCTCCTTCGCGCGCTGGTTGGAGGCGCACGGGCCTCGGCTTCATCCGAACCGAGAACAAAGATAATAACACAAATGTATTTAATAAAAACGATTACCCTGAACGGTGGATCACTTGGCTCGTGGGTCGATGAAGAACGCAGCTAATTGCGCGTCAACGTGTGAACTGCAGGACACATGAACATCGACATTTCGAACGCACATTGCGGTCCACGGATACAATTCCTGGACCACGCCTGGCTGAGGGTCGTTATCACATACAAAAGACTGCTTGCGTCGGTTCTGCGTATATCACATCCTCGCCGTCTCGCGTTTCCGACGATGTAACGCGTTTCGGAGTCGGGTACGGATGATACACGCGAGATACGCGATGTACGAGCGTAAATTGGGCCGTTCGTCGGCGTTTGCAACGGCTCGTGTGAGAATCTTTGAAGAGTTTTGTATTCTCTCCCGTGCGAGAACTAGAAATAGTGGAGAGAAGCGAATGTGATTAATGATCGCGTGGGGACTCGCGTGCGTGCTTTCACGGCGTTGTGCGTAGTTATTTTATAACGACCACCCGTGTGCTGCACCGCTCCCTGGATCGGATCACAAACAGCGGCCTCTCCGTTCGCACTGGTGTGTGTAGAATTAATTTGCCTTCATGTCCCACTCGAGATCTTATACCGTGCTCCCGACGTCGCCTGAAATGGAAAAATTTGTCCTGAGAAAAAGAGAGAGAGAGAGACACCAAAGAGCGTGAGATATATAGAGAGAAAGGAGCGTAGTGCGCGGCATATGTGCGCCGGTATGTTATCGTCGCGTTCGCGCGGCCCCAGGGATTTTAAAAGAGGGTCGTCGTTGACAAGTGAGAGAAAAAAGTCAATCGATACATACATCGAGGGCACAACCCACACTCGTTCTTCGGGACGCCGTGAAGATCCAAAGGTAATGGTGGTGTACATGAATGGAGGCGCTGTGCGGGATTGATGAATAAAAGATAACCACTCGTTAACATGATCGGGTCGATGCATTTCCCCGTCGTTGCGCGTGTGTCCTCGCCTAGCCCTATTCATTCCGCCTTCCTTTGGCCACGTTCCGTCGACACAGAAGAGTGTTTGCGCCAAACGTCCGATGACGAGAGAACGATTGCTCCACGCGTCATTTAAAAACGTTTCTGTACCCCGGAATCCTCGTTGGCGCGGCTGCGCGAATTTGAACTTTGACGAACCGAAAGGCGCAGATGCCGCGAAAGGTGTGTAAGTAGACTCTCCTTCGTAGAATTGAAGAGAACGAGTCTCCCCGATCGCCCCATGTCTTTGTCGCGTTGTTGGTCGATCTGTATACGAGACCGCGGGTCTCACCGGTCGTCCAGTCCACGAAAAAGCTTATTTTTCCACGGTTCCCTCTGCTGCGAGTCGCTGCTCGAAGCCTGTGAAGGGATAGCGGAATCTCAAAGCTAATAATAGCGGACGGACGTTAAAGTAAAAACCGGTGGTCGTTCCGAGAGAGTCTTCTACCGGATCGAATCGACGATGCGCGACGTAAATAAAAAGACACTTTGGCGTGGCGTAAATAAGATGTAGAGGGGGGACTCTGTTACCTCTAATTCTCTCGAGCAGAGAGAGTCGAAAATATACCTTTCCTCTGGAAACGTGCGATCGATGGTACCTCTGGATACACGAGATCGATGGTCACATCGATCCGTCGTCGTCGTCGTTGTCGGGTCTCTGGCTATGAGCCGGGATGCGTACGGGGAAAAAGATATGTGCGTGGTGTGTGAATGAATGCCGTATATACGCGATGCGCATGGGAAATTGCGAGCGAGCAAGGGAAAGAAGAGAAAGAGTTCAGAGAAGTTGTGTTTATGCATTCTTCTCCTTGTATTCTTCAGCCCAGCTTCTCGTCCGGCCCGGCCCCGTTGTCGGTTTCAAACGCACTACGCGCACACACCGTACTCCCGCCGCCGGGGGAAGCCTGTTTCGAGGGGACAATATCCAAAAGAGGGAGAGAGCACGATTTACAATACCTGAGGCACGCGCGCGCCCGTTTCTCCAAAACTAATTATCATCTCGCAGTTTTCTCGGCTTTTTTCTCATGTGGGGGCACATAATATAATAACGATTGACGACCTCAGAGTAGGCGAGATTACCCGCTGAATTTAAGCATATTACTAAGCGGAGGAAAAGAAACTAACAAGGATTTCCTTAGTAGCGGCGAGCGAACAGGAATTAGCCCAGCACTGAATCCCGCGGTTCCGCCGCAGGGAATTGTAGTGTTCAGGAGGATCCGTTTATCCCGTGACGTCGCACCGCGTCCAAGTCCATCTTGAATGGGGCCAATTACCCGGAGAGGGTGCCAGGCCCGTAGCGACCGGTACGCGTTTCGGGAGGATCTCTCCATAGAGTCGGGTTGCTTGAGAGTGCAACCCTAAGTGGGTGGTAAACTCCATCTAAGGCTAAATACAACCACGAGACCGATAGCGAACAAGTACCGTGAGGGAAAGTTGAAAAGAACTTTGAAGAGAGAGTTCAAGAGTACGTGAAACCGTTCAGGGGTAAACCTGAGAAACCCAAAAGATCGAATGGGGAGATTCATCGTCGACGAGGCTGGCTCCCGTCGGTGTGCGATACTCCGGGTGGACCTTCGTGGTTCCATTAGCGAGGGTACGTCACCGGCGGCGAATGTTCCGGCCACGTAGTCGTGCACTTCTCCCCTAGTAGAACGTCGCGACCCGTTGCGTGTCGGTCTACGGCCCGAGCGGTTGCCTGTTTCGTTGCTCCCAGAGCACGCGACAGACCCTCGGCCGCCCGGCCGGCTGCGCGACGGTACTCTGAGACGGTATCGGGCCGCAACCAATCCATTTTCGAATGTGTGTGCGTCAGGCCCGCCGCAAGCCCGGTCAGTTCTTACCCGGAGGCACGGACCTGGTGCCGTCCCCGGGCCTGGCCAGCTGTTAGCAGGCGGTGTCCTTGGAATGGGCCAAGCTTCGAATTACCGGTCGGCGACGCTACTGCTTTGGGTACTCTCAGGACCCGTCTTGAAACACGGACCAAGGAGTCTAACATGTGCGCGAGTCATTGGGAGAAAGAAACCTAAAGGCGGAATGAAAGTGAAGGTAGACCTTTGCGTCGACCGAGGGAGGATCGGCCGCGTTACGATGCGGCCTCGCACTCCCGGGGCGTCTCGTTCTCATTGCGAGAAGAGGCGCACCTAGAGCGTACACGTTGGGACCCGAAAGATGGTGAACTATGCCTGGTCAGGACGAAGTCAGGGGAAACCCTGATGGAGGTCCGTAGCGATTCTGACGTGCAAATCGATCGTCGGAACTGGGTATAGGGGCGAAAGACTAATCGAACCATCTAGTAGCTGGTTCCCTCCGAAGTTTCCCTCAGGATAGCTGGCACTCGCTCGTTCCTACGCGAACGTGTGCGAGTTTCATCTGGTAAAGCGAATGATTAGAGGCCTTGGGGCCGAAACGACCTCAACCTATTCTCAAACTTTAAATGGGTGAGATCTCTGGCTTGCTTGGATCATGAAGCCACGAGATTATATTGAATCAGAGTGCCAAGTGGGCCAATTTTGGTAAGCAGAACTGGCGCTGTGGGATGAACCAAACGCAGAGTTAAGGCGCCTAAGTCGACGCTTATGGGATACCATGAAAGGCGTTGGTTGCTTAAGACAGCAGGACGGTGGCCATGGAAGTCGGAATCCGCTAAGGAGTGTGTAACAACTCACCTGCCGAAGCAACTAGCCCTGAAAATGGATGGCGCTGAAGCGTCGCGCCTATACTCCGCCGTCAGCGGCAAGTGGGGAGGGACGTGCCACCCGCTCGCGGGTGACCGTCCTCCATGAAGCCCTGACGAGTAGGAGGGTCGCGGCGGTGTGCGCAGAAGGGTCTGGGCGTGAGCCTGCCTGGAGCCACCGTCGGTGCAGATCTTGGTGGTAGTAGCAAATACTCCAGCGAGGCCCTGGAGGACTGACGTGGAGAAGGGTTTCGTGTGAACAGCCGTTGCACACGAGTCAGTCGATCCTAAGCCCTAAGAGAAATCCTATGCAGATGTGGTGTCCTAAAACAGAGTTTTTTTTGAGACACACACCCGTTGGGCGAAAGGGAATCCGGTTCCTATTCCGGAACCCGGTAGCGGAACCGCAAACCATTCGGGCCCTCGTAAGAGTGTTCGTCGGGGTAACCCAAAATGACCTGGAGACGCCGTCGGGAGATCCGGGAAGAGTTTTCTTTTCTGTATAAGCGTTCGAGTTCCCTGGAAACCTCTAGCAGGGAGATAGGGTTTGGAACGCGAAGAGCACCGCAGTTGCGGCGGTGTCCGGATCTTCCCCTCGGACCTTGAAAATCCAGGAGAGGGCCACGTGGAGGTGTCGCGCCGGTTCGTACCCATATCCGCAGCAGGTCTCCAAGGTAAAGAGCCTCTAGTCGATAGATTAATGTAGGTAAGGGAAGTCGGCAAATTGGATC
>OV815999.1:12084501-12090878 GCA_929113495.1 Andrena minutula
ATTACTCTAACGGTTCGACCACGGTTGTCGCCCTCGTTTTCCTGATATTCGCCGAAAACTCCGTTTGCTTCGAAATATTTCAAACTCCCGCGAAAATTCAAAGTCCGGCCGCACCGTGGTCCGAAAAATTCTAAATTCGTCCAATCGTCCAAACAACTGCAGGTACGCGTTCCTCGTTGCATTTCGAACATATTACTCTAACGGTTCGACCACGGTTGTCGCCCTCGTTTTCCTGATATTCGGCGAAAACTCCGTTTGCTTCGAAATATTTCAAACTCCCGCGAAAATTCAAAGTCCTGCCGCACCGTGGTCCGGAGGCGAATTCGTCCAATCGTCCAAACAACTACAGATACGCGTTCCTCGTTCCATTTCGGCCCGAAGCAATACGCCGCTGGTAGTTCAAATTCAGTTCTCCGGCACCGTATCCCGGCTTCGCGGAAGATGGCAAGAGTCATCTTGTTCCCGAAGCCGGGTAAGGATCCCCTAAGTCCAACGGCCTATAGGCCGATCTCCGTACTCCCAGCCATATCTAAGGTATGTGAGTACGTAATAAAGAAGATTGTAAAAAAAAAAAAAAAAAAAAAAAAAAAAAAAAAAAGAGTCCCACGGCACCGTGGTCCGGAGGCGAAATCGTACAATCGTCCAAACAACTGCAGGTACGCGTTCCTCGTTGCATTTCGAACATATTACTCTAACGGTTTGCTTCGAAATTTTTCAAACTCCCGCGAAAATTCAAAGTCCGGCCGCACCGTGGTCCGAAAAATTCTAAATTCGTCCAATCGTCCAAACAACTGCAGGTACGCGTTCCTCGTTGCATTTCGAACATATTACTCTAACGGTTCGACCACGGTTGTCGCCCTCGTTTTCCTGATATTCGCCGAAAACTCCGTTTGCTTCGAAATTTTTCAAACTCCCGCGAAAATTCAAAGTCCGGCCGCACCGTGGTCCGAAAAATTCTAAATTCGTCCAATCGTCCAAACAACTGCAGGTACGCGTTCCTCGTTGCATTTCGAACATATTACTCTAACGGTTCGACCACGGTTGTCGCCCTCGTTTTCCTGATATTCGCCGAAAACTCCGTTTGCTTCGAAATTTTTCAAACTCCCGCGAAAATTCAAAGTCCGGCCGCACCGTGGTCCGAAAAATTCTAAATTCGTCCAATCGTCCAAACAACTGCAGGTACGCGTTCCTCGTTGCATTTCGAACATATTACTCTAACGGTTCGACCACGGTTGTCGCCCTCGTTTTCCTGATATTCGCCGAAAACTCCGTTTGCTTCGAAATTTTTCAAACTCCCGCGAAAATTCAAAGTCCGGCCGCACCGTGGTCCGAAAAATTCTAAATTCGTCCAATCGTCCAAACAACTGCAGGTACGCGTTCCTCGTTGCATTTCGAACATATTACTCTAACGGTTCGACCACGGTTGTCGCCCTCGTTTTCCTGATATTCGCCGAAAACTCCGTTTGCTTCGAAATTTTTCAAACTCCCGCGAAAATTCAAAGTCCGGCCGCACCGTGGTCCGAAAAATTCTAAATTCGTCCAATCGTCCAAACAACTGCAGGTACGCGTTCCTCGTTGCATTTCGAACATATTACTCTAACGGTTCGACCACGGTTGTCGCCCTCGTTTTCCTGATATTCGCCGAAAACTCCGTTTGCTTCGAAATATTTCAAACTCCCGCGAAAATTCAAAGTCCTGCCGCACCGTGGTCCGGAGGCGAATTCGTCCAATCGTCCAAACAACGACAGATACGCGTTCCTCGTTCCATTTCGGCCCGAAGCAATACGCCGCTGGTAGTTCAAATTCAGTTCTCCGGCACCGTATCCCGGCTTCGCGGAAGATGGCAAGAGTCATCTTGTTCCCGAAGCCGGGTAAGGATCCCCTAAGTCCAACGGCCTATAGGCCGATCTCCGTACTCCCAGCCATATCTAAGGTATGTGAGTACGTAATAAAGAAGATTGTAAAAAAAAAAAAAAAAAAAAAAAAAAAAAAAAAAAAAGAGTCCCACGGCACCGTGGGCCGGAGGCGAAATCGTACAATCGTCCAAACAACTGCAGGTACGCGTTCCTCGTTGCATTTCGAACATATTACTCTAACGGTTTGCTTCGAAATTTTTCAAACTCCCGCGAAAATTCAAAGTCCGGCCGCACCGTGGTCCGAAAAATTCTAAATTCGTCCAATCGTCCAAACAACTGCAGGTACGCGTTCCTCGTTGCATTTCGAACATATTACTCTAACGGTTCGACCACGGTTGTCGCCCTCGTTTTCCTGATATTCGCCGAAAACTCCGTTTGCTTCGAAATTTTTCAAACTCCCGCGAAAATTCAAAGTCCGGCCGCACCGTGGTCCGAAAAATTCTAAATTCGTCCAATCGTCCAAACAACTGCAGGTACGCGTTCCTCGTTGCATTTCGAACATATTACTCTAACGGTTCGACCACGGTTGTCGCCCTCGTTTTCCTGATATTCGCCGAAAACTCCGTTTGCTTCGAAATATTTCAAACTCCCGCGAAAATTCAAAGTCCTGCCGCACCGTGGTCCGGAGGCGAATTCGTCCAATCGTCCAAACAACTACAGATACGCGTTCCTCGTTCCATTTCGGCCCGAAGCAATACGCCGCTGGTAGTTCAAATTCAGTTCTCCGGCACCGTATCCCGGCTTCGCGGAAGATGGCAAGAGTCATCTTGTTCCCGAAGCCGGGTAAGGATCCCCTAAGTCCAACGGCCTATAGGCCGATCTCCGTACTCCCAGCCATATCTAAGGTATGTGAGTACGTAATAAAGAAGATTGTAAAAAAAAAAAAAAAAAAAAAAAAAAAAAAAAAAAAAGAGTCCCACGGCACCGTGGTCCGGAGGCGAAATCGTACAATCGTCCAAACAACTGCAGGTACGCGTTCCTCGTTGCATTTCGAACATATTACTCTAACGGTTTGCTTCGAAATTTTTCAAACTCCCGCGAAAATTCAAAGTCCGGCCGCACCGTGGTCCGAAAAATTCTAAATTCGTCCAATCGTCCAAACAACTGCAGGTACGCGTTCCTCGTTGCATTTCGAACATATTACTCTAACGGTTCGACCACGGTTGTCGCCCTCGTTTTCCTGATATTCGCCGAAAACTCCGTTTGCTTCGAAATTTTTCAAACTCCCGCGAAAATTCAAAGTCCGGCCGCACCGTGGTCCGAAAAATTCTAAATTCGTCCAATCGTCCAAACAACTGCAGGTACGCGTTCCTCGTTGCATTTCGAACATATTACTCTAACGGTTCGACCACGGTTGTCGCCCTCGTTTTCCTGATATTCGCCGAAAACTCCGTTTGCTTCGAAATTTTTCAAACTCCCGCGAAAATTCAAAGTCCGGCCGCACCGTGGTCCGAAAAATTCTAAATTCGTCCAATCGTCCAAACAACTGCAGGTACGCGTTCCTCGTTGCATTTCGAACATATTACTCTAACGGTTCGACCACGGTTGTCGCCCTCGTTTTCCTGATATTCGCCGAAAACTCCGTTTGCTTCGAAATTTTTCAAACTCCCGCGAAAATTCAAAGTCCGGCCGCACCGTGGTCCGAAAAATTCTAAATTCGTCCAATCGTCCAAACAACTGCAGGTACGCGTTCCTCGTTGCATTTCGAACATATTACTCTAACGGTTCGACCACGGTTGTCGCCCTCGTTTTCCTGATATTCGCCGAAAACTCCGTTTGCTTCGAAATTTTTCAAACTCCCGCGAAAATTCAAAGTCCGGCCGCACCGTGGTCCGAAAAATTCTAAATTCGTCCAATCGTCCAAACAACTGCAGGTACGCGTTCCTCGTTGCATTTCGAACATATTACTCTAACGGTTCGACCACGGTTGTCGCCCTCGTTTTCCTGATATTCGGCGAAAACTCCGTTTGCTTCGAAATATTTCAAACTCCCGCGAAAATTCAAAGTCCTGCCGCACCGTGGTCCGGAGGCGAATTCGTCCAATCGTCCAAACAACTACAGATACGCGTTCCTCGTTCCATTTCGGCCCGAAGCAATACGCCGCTGGTAGTTCAAATTCAGTTCTCCGGCACCGTATCCCGGCTTCGCGGAAGATGGCAAGAGTCATCTTGTTCCCGAAGCCGGGTAAGGATCCCCTAAGTCCAACGGCCTATAGGCCGATCTCCGTACTCCCAGCCATATCTAAGGTATGTGAGTACGTAATAAAGAAGATTGTAAAAAAAAAAAAAAAAAAAAAAAAAAAAAAAAAAAAGAGTCCCACGGCACCGTGGTCCGGAGGCGAAATCGTACAATCGTCCAAACAACTGCAGGTACGCGTTCCTCGTTGCATTTCGAACATATTACTCTAACGGTTTGCTTCGAAATTTTTCAAACTCCCGCGAAAATTCAAAGTCCGGCCGCACCGTGGTCCGAAAAATTCTAAATTCGTCCAATCGTCCAAACAACTGCAGGTACGCGTTCCTCGTTGCATTTCGAACATATTACTCTAACGGTTCGACCACGGTTGTCGCCCTCGTTTTCCTGATATTCGCCGAAAACTCCGTTTGCTTCGAAATTTTTCAAACTCCCGCGAAAATTCAAAGTCCGGCCGCACCGTGGTCCGAAAAATTCTAAATTCGTCCAATCGTCCAAACAACTGCAGGTACGCGTTCCTCGTTGCATTTCGAACATATTACTCTAACGGTTCGACCACGGTTGTCGCCCTCGTTTTCCTGATATTCGCCGAAAACTCCGTTTGCTTCGAAATATTTCAAACTCCCGCGAAAATTCAAAGTCCTGCCGCACCGTGGTCCGGAGGCGAATTCGTCCAATCGTCCAAACAACTACAGATACGCGTTCCTCGTTCCATTTCGGCCCGAAGCAATACGCCGCTGGTAGTTCAAATTCAGTTCTCCGGCACCGTATCCCGGCTTCGCGGAAGATGGCAAGAGTCATCTTGTTCCCGAAGCCGGGTAAGGATCCCCTAAGTCCAACGGCCTATAGGCCGATCTCCGTACTCCCAGCCATATCTAAGGTATGTGAGTACGTAATAAAGAAGATTGTAAAAAAAAAAAAAAAAAAAAAAAAAAAAAAAAAAAAGAGTCCCACGGCACCGTGGTCCGGAGGCGAAATCGTACAATCGTCCAAACAACTGCAGGTACGCGTTCCTCGTTGCATTTCGAACATATTACTCTAACGGTTTGCTTCGAAATTTTTCAAACTCCCGCGAAAATTCAAAGTCCGGCCGCACCGTGGTCCGAAAAATTCTAAATTCGTCCAATCGTCCAAACAACTGCAGGTACGCGTTCCTCGTTGCATTTCGAACATATTACTCTAACGGTTCGACCACGGTTGTCGCCCTCGTTTTCCTGATATTCGCCGAAAAACTCCGTTTGCTTCGAAATTTTTCAAACTCCCGCGAAAATTCAAAGTCCGGCCGCACCGTGGTCCGAAAAATTCTAAATTCGTCCAATCGTCCAAACAACTGCAGGTACGCGTTCCTCGTTGCATTTCGAACATATTACTCTAACGGTTCGACCACGGTTGTCGCCCTCGTTTTCCTGATATTCGGCGAAAACTCCGTTTGCTTCGAAATATTTCAAACTCCCGCGAAAATTCAAAGTCCTGCCGCACCGTGGTCCGGAGGCGAATTCGTCCAATCGTCCAAACAACTACAGATACGCGTTCCTCGTTCCATTTCGGCCCGAAGCAATACGCCGCTGGTAGTTCAAATTCAGTTCTCCGGCACCGTATCCCGGCTTCGCGGAAGATGGCAAGAGTCATCTTGTTCCCGAAGCCGGGTAAGGATCCCCTAAGTCCAACGGCCTATAGGCCGATCTCCGTACTCCCAGCCATATCTAAGGTATGTGAGTACGTAATAAAGAAGATTGTAAAAAAAAAAAAAAAAAAAAAAAAAAAAAAAAAAAAGAGTCCCACGGCACCGTGGTCCGGAGGCGAAATCGTACAATCGTCCAAACAACTGCAGGTACGCGTTCCTCGTTGCATTTCGAACATATTACTCTAACGGTTTGCTTCGAAATTTTTCAAACTCCCGCGAAAATTCAAAGTCCGGCCGCACCGTGGTCCGAAAAATTCTAAATTCGTCCAATCGTCCAAACAACTGCAGGTACGCGTTCCTCGTTGCATTTCGAACATATTACTCTAACGGTTCGACCACGGTTGTCGCCCTCGTTTTCCTGATATTCGCCGAAAACTCCGTTTGCTTCGAAATTTTTCAAACTCCCGCGAAAATTCAAAGTCCGGCCGCACCGTGGTCCGAAAAATTCTAAATTCGTCCAATCGTCCAAACAACTGCAGGTACGCGTTCCTCGTTGCATTTCGAACATATTACTCTAACGGTTCGACCACGGTTGTCGCCCTCGTTTTCCTGATATTCGGCGAAAACTCCGTTTGCTTCGAAAT
>OV815999.1:12091078-12115067 GCA_929113495.1 Andrena minutula
CGCGTACCTGCAGTTGTTTGGACGATTGGACGAATTTAGAATTTTTCGGACCACGGTGCGGCCGGACTTTGAATTTTCGCGGGAGTTTGAAAAATTTCGAAGCAAACGGAGTTTTCGGCGAATATCAGGAAAACGAGGGCGACAACCGTGGTCGAACCGTTAGAGTAATATGTTCGAAATGCAACGAGGAACGCGTACCTGCAGTTGTTTGGACGATTGGACGAATTTAGAATTTTTCGGACCACGGTGCGGCCGGACTTTGAATTTTCGCGGGAGTTTGAAAAATTTCGAAGCAAACCGTTAGAGTAATATGTTCGAAATGCAACGAGGAACGCGTACCTGCAGTTGTTTGGACGATTGTACGAATTCGCCTCCGGACCACGGTGCCGTGGGACTCTTTTTTTTTTTTTTTTTTTTTTTTTTTTTTTTTTTTTTTTTTAGAATCTCCTTTATGACGTACTCACATACCTTAGATATGGCTGGGAGTACGGAGATCGGCCTATAGGCCGTTGGACTTAGGGGATCCTTACCCGGCTTCGGGAACAAGATGACTCTTGCCATCTTCCGCGAAGCCGGGATACGGTGCCGGAGAACTGAATTTGAACTACCAGCGGCGTATTGCTTCGGGCCGAAATGGAACGAGGAACGCGTATCTGTAGTTGTTTGGACGATTGGACGAATTCGCCTCCGGACCACGGTGCGGCAGGACTTTGAATTTTCGCGGGAGTTTGAAATATTTCGAAGCAAACGGAGTTTTCGCCGAATATCAGGAAAACGAGGGCGACAACCGTGGTCGAACCGTTAGAGTAATATGTTCGAAATGCAACGAGGAACGCGTACCTGCAGTTGTTTGGACGATTGGACGAATTTAGAATTTTTCGGACCACGGTGCGGCCGGACTTTGAATTTTCGCGGGAGTTTGAACAATTTCGAAGCAAACGGAGTTTTCGGCGAATATCAGGAAAACGAGGGCGACAACCGTGGTCGAACCGTTAGAGTAATATGTTCGAAATGCAACGAGGAACGCGTACCTGCAGTTGTTTGGACGATTGGACGAATTTAGAATTTTTCGGACCACGGTGCGGCCGGACTTTGAATTTTCGCGGGAGTTTGAAAAATTTCGAAGCAAACGGAGTTTTCGGCGAATATCAGGAAAACGAGGGCGACAACCGTGGTCGAACCGTTAGAGTAATATGTTCGAAATGCAACGAGGAACGCGTACCTGCAGTTGTTTGGACGATTGGACGAATTTAGAATTTTTCGGACCACGGTGCGGCCGGACTTTGAATTTTCGCGGGAGTTTGAAAAATTTCGAAGCAAACCGTTAGAGTAATATGTTCGAAATGCAACGAGGAACGCGTACCTGCAGTTGTTTGGACGATTGGACGATTTCGCCTCCGGACCACGGTGCCGTGGGACTCTTTTTTTTTTTTTTTTTTTTTTTTTTTTTTTTTTTTTAGAATCTCCTTTATGACGTACTCACATACCTTAGATATGGCTGGGAGTACGGAGATCGGCCTATAGGCCGTTGGACTTAGGGGATCCTTACCCGGCTTCGGGAACAAGATGACTCTTGCCATCTTCCGCGAAGCCGGGATACGGTGCCGGAGAACTGAATTTGAACTACCAGCGGCGTATTGCTTCGGGCCGAAATGGAACGAGGAACGCGTATCTGTAGTTGTTTGGACGATTGGACGAATTCGCCTCCGGACCACGGTGCGGCAGGACTTTGAATTTTCGCGGGAGTTTGAAATATTTCGAAGCAAACGGAGTTTTCGGCGAATATCAGGAAAACGAGGGCGACAACCGTGGTCGAACCGTTAGAGTAATATGTTCGAAATGCAACGAGGAACGCGTACCTGCAGTTGTTTGGACGATTGGACGAATTTAGAATTTTTCGGACCACGGTGCGGCCGGACTTTGAATTTTCGCGGGAGTTTGAAAAATTTCGAAGCAAACGGAGTTTTCGGCGAATATCAGGAAAACGAGGGCGACAACCGTGGTCGAACCGTTAGAGTAATATGTTCGAAATGCAACGAGGAACGCGTACCTGCAGTTGTTTGGACGATTGGACGAATTTAGAATTTTTCGGACCACGGTGCGGCCGGACTTTGAATTTTCGCGGGAGTTTGAAAAATTTCGAAGCAAACCGTTAGAGTAATATGTTCGAAATGCAACGAGGAACGCGTACCTGCAGTTGTTTGGACGATTGGACGATTTCGCCTCCGGACCACGGTGCCGTGGGACTCTTTTTTTTTTTTTTTTTTTTTTTTTTTTTTTTTTTTTTTTAGAATCTCCTTTATGACGTACTCACATACCTTAGATATGGCTGGGAGTACGGAGATCGGCCTATAGGCCGTTGGACTTAGGGGATCCTTACCCGGCTTCGGGAACAAGATGACTCTTGCCATCTTCCGCGAAGCCGGGATACGGTGCCGGAGAACTGAATTTGAACTACCAGCGGCGTATTGCTTCGGGCCGAAATGGAACGAGGAACGCGTATCTGTAGTTGTTTGGACGATTGGACGAATTCGCCTCCGGACCACGGTGCGGCAGGACTTTGAATTTTCGCGGGAGTTTGAAATATTTCGAAGCAAACGGAGTTTTCGGCGAATATCAGGAAAACGAGGGCGACAACCGTGGTCGAACCGTTAGAGTAATATGTTCGAAATGCAACGAGGAAACCCGTACCTGCAGTTGTTTGGACGATTGGACGAATTTAGAATTTTTCGGACCACGGTGCGGCCGGACTTTGAATTTTCGCGGGAGTTTGAACAATTTCGAAGCAAACGGAGTTTTCGGCGAATATCAGGAAAACGAGGGCGACAACCGTGGTCGAACCGTTAGAGTAATATGTTCGAAATGCAACGAGGAACGCGTACCTGCAGTTGTTTGGACGATTGGACGAATTTAGAATTTTTCGGACCACGGTGCGGCCGGACTTTGAATTTTCGCGGGAGTTTGAAAAATTTCGAAGCAAACGGAGTTTTCGGCGAATATCAGGAAAACGAGGGCGACAACCGTGGTCGAACCGTTAGAGTAATATGTTCGAAATGCAACGAGGAACGCGTACCTGCAGTTGTTTGGACGATTGGACGAATTTAGAATTTTTCGGACCACGGTGCGGCCGGACTTTGAATTTTCGCGGGAGTTTGAAAAATTTCGAAGCAAACCGTTAGAGTAATATGTTC
The DNA here is from genome assembly GCA_929113495.1 of Andrena minutula. Lineage (NCBI taxonomy): Eukaryota > Metazoa > Arthropoda > Insecta > Hymenoptera > Andrenidae > Andrena > Andrena minutula. Next base: position 12,094,270 of record OV815999.1, read on the forward strand.
GAAATGCAACGAGGAACGCGTACCTGCAGTTGTTTGGACGATTGGACGATTTCGCCTCCGGACCACGGTGCCGTGGGACTCTTTTTTTTTTTTTTTTTTTTTTTTTTTTTTTTTTTTTTAGAATCTCCTTTATGACGTACTCACATACCTTAGATATGGCTGGGAGTACGGAGATCGGCCTATAGGCCGTTGGACTTAGGGGATCCTTACCCGGCTTCGGGAACAAGATGACTCTTGCCATCTTCCGCGAAGCCGGGATACGGTGCCGGAGAACTGAATTTGAACTACCAGCGGCGTATTGCTTCGGGCCGAAATGGAACGAGGAACGCGTATCTGTAGTTGTTTGGACGATTGGACGAATTCGCCTCCGGACCACGGTGCGGCAGGACTTTGAATTTTCGCGGGAGTTTGAAATATTTCGAAGCAAACGGAGTTTTCGGCGAATATCAGGAAAACGAGGGCGACAACCGTGGTCGAACCGTTAGAGTAATATGTTCGAAATGCAACGAGGAACGCGTACCTGCAGTTGTTTGGACGATTGGACGAATTTAGAATTTTTCGGACCACGGTGCGGCCGGACTTTGAATTTTCGCGGGAGTTTGAAAAATTTCGAAGCAAACGGAGTTTTCGGCGAATATCAGGAAAACGAGGGCGACAACCGTGGTCGAACCGTTAGAGTAATATGTTCGAAATGCAACGAGGAACGCGTACCTGCAGTTGTTTGGACGATTGGACGAATTTAGAATTTTTCGGACCACGGTGCGGCCGGATTTTGAATTTTCGCGGGAGTTTGAAAAATTTCGAAGCAAACGGAGTTTTCGGCGAATATCAGGAAAACGAGGGCGACAACCGTGGTCGAACCGTTAGAGTAATATGTTCGAAATGCAACGAGGAACGCGTACCTGCAGTTGTTTGGACGATTGGACGAATTTAGAATTTTTCGGACCACGGTGCGGCCGGACTTTGAATTTTCGCGGGAGTTTGAAAAATTTCGAAGCAAACGGAGTTTTCGGCGAATATCAGGAAAACGAGGGCGACAACCGTGGTCGAACCGTTAGAGTAATATGTTCGAAATGCAACGAGGAACGCGTACCTGCAGTTGTTTGGACGATTGGACGAATTTAGAATTTTTCGGACCACGGTGCGGCCGGACTTTGAATTTTCGCGGGAGTTTGAAAAATTTCGAAGCAAACGGAGTTTTCGGCGAATATCAGGAAAACGAGGGCGACAACCGTGGTCGAACCGTTAGAGTAATATGTTCGAAATGCAACGAGGAACGCGTACCTGCAGTTGTTTGGACGATTGGACGAATTTAGAATTTTTCGGACCACGGTGCGGCCGGACTTTGAATTTTCGCGGGAGTTTGAAAAATTTCGAAGCAAACGGAGTTTTCGGCGAATATCAGGAAAACGAGGGCGACAACCGTGGTCGAACCGTTAGAGTAATATGTTCGAAATGCAACGAGGAACGCGTACCTGCAGTTGTTTGGACGATTGGACGAATTTAGAATTTTTCGGACCACGGTGCGGCCGGACTTTGAATTTTCGCGGGAGTTTGAAAAATTTCGAAGCAAACCGTTAGAGTAATATGTTCGAAATGCAACGAGGAACGCGTACCTGCAGTTGTTTGGACGATTGGACGATTTCGCCTCCGGACCACGGTGCCGTGGGACTCTTTTTTTTTTTTTTTTTTTTTTTTTTTTTTTTTAGAATCTCCTTTATGACGTACTCACATACCTTAGATATGGCTGGGAGTACGGAGATCGGCCTATAGGCCGTTGGACTTAGGGGATCCTTACCCGGCTTCGGGAACAAGATGACTCTTGCCATCTTCCGCGAAGCCGGGATACGGTGCCGGAGAACTGAATTTGAACTACCAGCGGCGTATTGCTTCGGGCCGAAATGGAACGAGGAACGCGTATCTGTAGTTGTTTGGACGATTGGACGAATTCGCCTCCGGACCACGGTGCGGCAGGACTTTGAATTTTCGCGGGAGTTTGAAATATTTCGAAGCAAACGGAGTTTTCGGCGAATATCAGGAAAACGAGGGCGACAACCGTGGTCGAACCGTTAGAGTAATATGTTCGAAATGCAACGAGGAACGCGTACCTGCAGTTGTTTGGACGATTGGACGAATTTAGAATTTTTCGGACCACGGTGCGGCCGGACTTTGAATTTTCGCGGGAGTTTGAACAATTTCGAAGCAAACGGAGTTTTCGGCGAATATCAGGAAAACGAGGGCGACAACCGTGGTCGAACCGTTAGAGTAATATGTTCGAAATGCAACGAGGAACGCGTACCTGCAGTTGTTTGGACGATTGGACGAATTTAGAATTTTTCGGACCACGGTGCGGCCGGACTTTGAATTTTCGCGGGAGTTTGAAAAATTTCGAAGCAAACGGAGTTTTCGGCGAATATCAGGAAAACGAGGGCGACAACCGTGGTCGAACCGTTAGAGTAATATGTTCGAAATGCAACGAGGAACGCGTACCTGCAGTTGTTTGGACGATTGGACGAATTTAGAATTTTTCGGACCACGGTGCGGCCGGACTTTGAATTTTCGCGGGAGTTTGAAAAATTTCGAAGCAAACCGTTAGAGTAATATGTTCGAAATGCAACGAGGAACGCGTACCTGCAGTTGTTTGGACGATTGTACGATTTCGCCTCCGGACCACGGTGCCGTGGGACTCTTTTTTTTTTTTTTTTTTTTTTTTTTTTAGAATCTCCTTTATGACGTACTCACATACCTTAGATATGGCTGGGAGTACGGAGATCGGCCTATAGGCCGTTGGACTTAGGGGATCCTTACCCGGCTTCGGGAACAAGATGACTCTTGCCATCTTCCGCGAAGCCGGGATACGGTGCCGGAGAACTGAATTTGAACTACCAGCGGCGTATTGCTTCGGGCCGAAATGGAACGAGGAACGCGTATCTGTAGTTGTTTGGACGATTGGACGAATTCGCCTCCGGACCACGGTGCGGCAGGACTTTGAATTTTCGCGGGAGTTTGAAATATTTCGAAGCAAACGGAGTTTTCGGCGAATATCAGGAAAACGAGGGCGACAACCGTGGTCGAACCGTTAGAGTAATATGTTCGAAATGCAACGAGGAACGCGTACCTGCAGTTGTTTGGACGATTGGACGAATTTAGAATTTTTCGGACCACGGTGCGGCCGGACTTTGAATTTTCGCGGGAGTTTGAAAAATTTCGAAGCAAACCGTTAGAGTAATATGTTCGAAATGCAACGAGGAACGCGTACCTGCAGTTGTTTGGACGATTGTACGATTTCGCCTCCGGACCACGGTGCCGTGGGACTCTTTTTTTTTTTTTTTTTTTTTTTTTTTTTAGAATCTCCTTTATGACGTACTCACATACCTTAGATATGGCTGGGAGTACGGAGATCGGCCTATAGGCCGTTGGACTTAGGGGATCCTTACCCGGCTTCGGGAACAAGATGACTCTTGCCATCTTCCGCGAAGCCGGGATACGGTGCCGGAGAACTGAATTTGAACTACCAGCGGCGTATTGCTTCGGGCCGAAATGGAACGAGGAACGCGTATCTGTAGTTGTTTGGACGATTGGACGAATTCGCCTCCGGACCACGGTGCGGCAGGACTTTGAATTTTCGCGGGAGTTTGAAATATTTCGAAGCAAACGGAGTTTTCGGCGAATATCAGGAAAACGAGGGCGACAACCGTGGTCGAACCGTTAGAGTAATATGTTCGAAATGCAACGAGGAACGCGTACCTGCAGTTGTTTGGACGATTGGACGAATTTAGAATTTTTCGGACCACGGTGCGGCCGGACTTTGAATTTTCGCGGGAGTTTGAAAAATTTCGAAGCAAACGGAGTTTTCGGCGAATATCAGGAAAACGAGGGCGACAACCGTGGTCGAACCGTTAGAGTAATATGTTCGAAATGCAACGAGGAACGCGTACCTGCAGTTGTTTGGACGATTGGACGAATTTAGAATTTTTGGGACCACGGTGCGGCCGGATTTTGAATTTTCGCGGGAGTTTGAAAAATTTCGAAGCAAACGGAGTTTTCGGCGAATATCAGGAAAACGAGGGCGACAACCGTGGTCGAACCGTTAGAGTAATATGTTCGAAATGCAACGAGGAACGCGTACCTGCAGTTGTTTGGACGATTGGACGAATTTAGAATTTTTCGGACCACGGTGCGGCCGGACTTTGAATTTTCGCGGGAGTTTGAAAAATTTCGAAGCAAACGGAGTTTTCGGCGAATATCAGGAAAACGAGGGCGACAACCGTGGTCGAACCGTTAGAGTAATATGTTCGAAATGCAACGAGGAACGCGTACCTGCAGTTGTTTGGACGATTGGACGAATTTAGAATTTTTCGGACCACGGTGCGGCCGGACTTTGAATTTTCGCGGGAGTTTGAAAAATTTCGAAGCAAACGGAGTTTTCGGCGAATATCAGGAAAACGAGGGCGACAACCGTGGTCGAACCGTTAGAGTAATATGTTCGAAATGCAACGAGGAACGCGTACCTGCAGTTGTTTGGACGATTGGACGAATTTAGAATTTTTCGGACCACGGTGCGGCCGGACTTTGAATTTTCGCGGGAGTTTGAAAAATTTCGAAGCAAACGGAGTTTTCGGCGAATATCAGGAAAACGAGGGCGACAACCGTGGTCGAACCGTTAGAGTAATATGTTCGAAATGCAACGAGGAACGCGTACCTGCAGTTGTTTGGACGATTGGACGAATTTAGAATTTTTCGGACCACGGTGCGGCCGGACTTTGAATTTTCGCGGGAGTTTGAAAAATTTCGAAGCAAACCGTTAGAGTAATATGTTCGAAATGCAACGAGGAACGCGTACCTGCAGTTGTTTGGACGATTGGACGATTTCGCCTCCGGACCACGGTGCCGTGGGACTCTTTTTTTTTTTTTTTTTTTTTTTTTTTTTTTTTAGAATCTCCTTTATGACGTACTCACATACCTTAGATATGGCTGGGAGTACGGAGATCGGCCTATAGGCCGTTGGACTTAGGGGATCCTTACCCGGCTTCGGGAACAAGATGACTCTTGCCATCTTCCGCGAAGCCGGGATACGGTGCCGGAGAACTGAATTTGAACTACCAGCGGCGTATTGCTTCGGGCCGAAATGGAACGAGGAACGCGTATCTGTAGTTGTTTGGACGATTGGACGAATTCGCCTCCGGACCACGGTGCGGCAGGACTTTGAATTTTCGCGGGAGTTTGAAATATTTCGAAGCAAACGGAGTTTTCGGCGAATATCAGGAAAACGAGGGCGACAACCGTGGTCGAACCGTTAGAGTAATATGTTCGAAATGCAACGAGGAACGCGTACCTGCAGTTGTTTGGACGATTGGACGAATTTAGAATTTTTCGGACCACGGTGCGGCCGGACTTTGAATTTTCGCGGGAGTTTGAAAAATTTCGAAGCAAACGGAGTTTTCGGCGAATATCAGGAAAACGAGGGCGACAACCGTGGTCGAACCGTTAGAGTAATATGTTCGAAATGCAACGAGGAACGCGTACCTGCAGTTGTTTGGACGATTGGACGAATTTAGAATTTTTCGGACCACGGTGCGGCCGGATTTTGAATTTTCGCGGGAGTTTGAAAAATTTCGAAGCAAACGGAGTTTTCGGCGAATATCAGGAAAACGAGGGCGACAACCGTGGTCGAACCGTTAGAGTAATATGTTCGAAATGCAACGAGGAACGCGTACCTGCAGTTGTTTGGACGATTGGACGAATTTAGAATTTTTCGGACCACGGTGCGGCCGGACTTTGAATTTTCGCGGGAGTTTGAAAAATTTCGAAGCAAACGGAGTTTTCGGCGAATATCAGGAAAACGAGGGCGACAACCGTGGTCGAACCGTTAGAGTAATATGTTCGAAATGCAACGAGGAACGCGTACCTGCAGTTGTTTGGACGATTGGACGAATTTAGAATTTTTCGGACCACGGTGCGGCCGGACTTTGAATTTTCGCGGGAGTTTGAAAAATTTCGAAGCAAACGGAGTTTTCGGCGAATATCAGGAAAACGAGGGCGACAACCGTGGTCGAACCGTTAGAGTAATATGTTCGAAATGCAACGAGGAACGCGTACCTGCAGTTGTTTGGACGATTGGACGAATTTAGAATTTTTCGGACCACGGTGCGGCCGGACTTTGAATTTTCGCGGGAGTTTGAAAAATTTCGAAGCAAACGGAGTTTTCGGCGAATATCAGGAAAACGAGGGCGACAACCGTGGTCGAACCGTTAGAGTAATATGTTCGAAATGCAACGAGGAACGCGTACCTGCAGTTGTTTGGACGATTGGACGAATTTAGAATTTTTCGGACCACGGTGCGGCCGGACTTTGAATTTTCGCGGGAGTTTGAAAAATTTCGAAGCAAACCGTTAGAGTAATATGTTCGAAATGCAACGAGGAACGCGTACCTGCAGTTGTTTGGACGATTGGACGATTTCGCCTCCGGACCACGGTGCCGTGGGACTCTTTTTTTTTTTTTTTTTTTTTTTTTTTTTTTTTAGAATCTCCTTTATGACGTACTCACATACCTTAGATATGGCTGGGAGTACGGAGATCGGCCTATAGGCCGTTGGACTTAGGGGATCCTTACCCGGCTTCGGGAACAAGATGACTCTTGCCATCTTCCGCGAAGCCGGGATACGGTGCCGGAGAACTGAATTTGAACTACCAGCGGCGTATTGCTTCGGGCCGAAATGGAACGAGGAACGCGTATCTGTAGTTGTTTGGACGATTGGACGAATTCGCCTCCGGACCACGGTGCGGCAGGACTTTGAATTTTCGCGGGAGTTTGAAATATTTCGAAGCAAACGGAGTTTTCGGCGAATATCAGGAAAACGAGGGCGACAACCGTGGTCGAACCGTTAGAGTAATATGTTCGAAATGCAACGAGGAACGCGTACCTGCAGTTGTTTGGACGATTGGACGAATTTAGAATTTTTCGGACCACGGTGCGGCCGGACTTTGAATTTTCGCGGGAGTTTGAAAAATTTCGAAGCAAACGGAGTTTTCGGCGAATATCAGGAAAACGAGGGCGACAACCGTGGTCGAACCGTTAGAGTAATATGTTCGAAATGCAACGAGGAACGCGTACCTGCAGTTGTTTGGACGATTGGACGAATTTAGAATTTTTCGGACCACGGTGCGGCCGGACTTTGAATTTTCGCGGGAGTTTGAAAAATTTCGAAGCAAACCGTTAGAGTAATATGTTCGAAATGCAACGAGGAACGCGTACCTGCAGTTGTTTGGACGATTGGACGATTTCGCCTCCGGACCACGGTGCCGTGGGACTCTTTTTTTTTTTTTTTTTTTTTTTTTTTTTTTTTTTTTTTTTTAGAATCTCCTTTATGACGTACTCACATACCTTAGATATGGCTGGGAGTACGGAGATCGGCCTATAGGCCGTTGGACTTAGGGGATCCTTACCCGGCTTCGGGAACAAGATGACTCTTGCCATCTTCCGCGAAGCCGGGATACGGTGCCGGAGAACTGAATTTGAACTACCAGCGGCGTATTGCTTCGGACCGAAATGGAACGAGGAACGCGTATCTGTAGTTGTTTGGACGATTGGACGAATTCGCCTCCGGACCACGGTGCGGCAGGACTTTGAATTTTCGCGGGAGTTTGAAATATTTCGAAGCAAACGGAGTTTTCGGCGAATATCAGGAAAACGAGGGCGACAACCGTGGTCGAACCGTTAGAGTAATATGTTCGAAATGCAACGAGGAACGCGTACCTGCAGTTGTTTGGACGATTGGACGAATTTAGAATTTTTCGGACCACGGTGCGGCCGGACTTTGAATTTTCGCGGGAGTTTGAACAATTTCGAAGCAAACGGAGTTTTCGGCGAATATCAGGAAAACGAGGGCGACAACCGTGGTCGAACCGTTAGAGTAATATGTTCGAAATGCAACGAGGAACGCGTACCTGCAGTTGTTTGGACGATTGGACGAATTTAGAATTTTTCGGACCACGGTGCGGCCGGACTTTGAATTTTCGCGGGAGTTTGAAAAATTTCGAAGCAAACGGAGTTTTCGGCGAATATCAGGAAAACGAGGGCGACAACCGTGGTCGAACCGTTAGAGTAATATGTTCGAAATGCAACGAGGAACGCGTACCTGCAGTTGTTTGGACGATTGGACGAATTTAGAATTTTTCGGACCACGGTGCGGCCGGACTTTGAATTTTCGCGGGAGTTTGAAAAATTTCGAAGCAAACCGTTAGAGTAATATGTTCGAAATGCAACGAGGAACGCGTACCTGCAGTTGTTTGGACGATTGGACGATTTCGCCTCCGGACCACGGTGCCGTGGGACTCTTTTTTTTTTTTTTTTTTTTTTTTTTTTTTTTTTTTTTAGAATCTCCTTTATGACGTACTCACATACCTTAGATATGGCTGGGAGTACGGAGATCGGCCTATAGGCCGTTGGACTTAGGGGATCCTTACCCGGCTTCGGGAACAAGATGACTCTTGCCATCTTCCGCGAAGCCGGGATACGGTGCCGGAGAACTGAATTTGAACTACCAGCGGCGTATTGCTTCGGGCCGAAATGGAACGAGGAACGCGTATCTGTAGTTGTTTGGACGATTGGACGAATTCGCCTCCGGACCACGGTGCGGCAGGACTTTGAATTTTCGCGGGAGTTTGAAATATTTCGAAGCAAACGGAGTTTTCGGCGAATATCAGGAAAACGAGGGCGACAACCGTGGTCGAACCGTTAGAGTAATATGTTCGAAATGCAACGAGGAACGCGTACCTGCAGTTGTTTGGACGATTGGACGAATTTAGAATTTTTCGGACCACGGTGCGGCCGGACTTTGAATTTTCGCGGGAGTTTGAAAAATTTCGAAGCAAACGGAGTTTTCGGCGAATATCAGGAAAACGAGGGCGACAACCGTGGTCGAACCGTTAGAGTAATATGTTCGAAATGCAACGAGGAACGCGTACCTGCAGTTGTTTGGACGATTGGACGAATTTAGAATTTTTCGGACCACGGTGCGGCCGGACTTTGAATTTTCGCGGGAGTTTGAAAAATTTCGAAGCAAACCGTTAGAGTAATATGTTCGAAATGCAACGAGGAACGCGTACCTGCAGTTGTTTGGACGATTGTACGATTTCGCCTCCGGACCACGGTGCCGTGGGACTCTTTTTTTTTTTTTTTTTTTTTTTTTTTTTTTTTTTTTTTTTTAGAATCTCCTTTATGACGTACTCACATACCTTAGATATGGCTGGGAGTACGGAGATCGGCCTATAGGCCGTTGGACTTAGGGGATCCTTACCCGGCTTCGGGAACAAGATGACTCTTGCCATCTTCCGCGAAGCCGGGATACGGTGCCGGAGAACTGAATTTGAACTACCAGCGGCGTATTGCTTCGGGCCGAAATGGAACGAGGAACGCGTATCTGTAGTTGTTTGGACGATTGGACGAATTCGCCTCCGGACCACGGTGCGGCAGGACTTTGAATTTTCGCGGGAGTTTGAAATATTTCGAAGCAAACGGAGTTTTCGCCGAATATCAGGAAAACGAGGGCGACAACCGTGGTCGAACCGTTAGAGTAATATGTTCGAAATGCAACGAGGAACGCGTACCTGCAGTTGTTTGGACGATTGGACGAATTTAGAATTTTTCGGACCACGGTGCGGCCGGACTTTGAATTTTCGCGGGAGTTTGAACAATTTCGAAGCAAACGGAGTTTTCGGCGAATATCAGGAAAACGAGGGCGACAACCGTGGTCGAACCGTTAGAGTAATATGTTCGAAATGCAACGAGGAACGCGTACCTGCAGTTGTTTGGACGATTGGACGAATTTAGAATTTTTCGGACCACGGTGCGGCCGGACTTTGAATTTTCGCGGGAGTTTGAAAAATTTCGAAGCAAACGGAGTTTTCGGCGAATATCAGGAAAACGAGGGCGACAACCGTGGTCGAACCGTTAGAGTAATATGTTCGAAATGCAACGAGGAACGCGTACCTGCAGTTGTTTGGACGATTGGACGAATTTAGAATTTTTCGGACCACGGTGCGGCCGGACTTTGAATTTTCGCGGGAGTTTGAAAAATTTCGAAGCAAACCGTTAGAGTAATATGTTCGAAATGCAACGAGGAACGCGTACCTGCAGTTGTTTGGACGATTGGACGATTTCGCCTCCGGACCACGGTGCCGTGGGACTCTTTTTTTTTTTTTTTTTTTTTTTTTTTTTTTTTTTTTTTAGAATCTCCTTTATGACGTACTCACATACCTTAGATATGGCTGGGAGTACGGAGATCGGCCTATAGGCCGTTGGACTTAGGGGATCCTTACCCGGCTTCGGGAACAAGATGACTCTTGCCATCTTCCGCGAAGCCGGGATACGGTGCCGGAGAACTGAATTTGAACTACCAGCGGCGTATTGCTTCGGGCCGAAATGGAACGAGGAACGCGTATCTGTAGTTGTTTGGACGATTGGACGAATTCGCCTCCGGACCACGGTGCGGCAGGACTTTGAATTTTCGCGGGAGTTTGAAATATTTCGAAGCAAACGGAGTTTTCGGCGAATATCAGGAAAACGAGGGCGACAACCGTGGTCGAACCGTTAGAGTAATATGTTCGAAATGCAACGAGGAACGCGTACCTGCAGTTGTTTGGACGATTGGACGAATTTAGAATTTTTCGGACCACGGTGCGGCCGGACTTTGAATTTTCGCGGGAGTTTGAAAAATTTCGAAGCAAACCGTTAGAGTAATATGTTCGAAATGCAACGAGGAACGCGTACCTGCAGTTGTTTGGACGATTGTACGATTTCGCCTCCGGACCACGGTGCCGTGGGACTCTTTTTTTTTTTTTTTTTTTTTTTTTTTTTAGAATCTCCTTTATGACGTACTCACATACCTTAGATATGGCTGGGAGTACGGAGATCGGCCTATAGGCCGTTGGACTTAGGGGATCCTTACCCGGCTTCGGGAACAAGATGACTCTTGCCATCTTCCGCGAAGCCGGGATACGGTGCCGGAGAACTGAATTTGAACTACCAGCGGCGTATTGCTTCGGGCCGAAATGGAACGAGGAACGCGTATCTGTAGTTGTTTGGACGATTGGACGAATTCGCCTCCGGACCACGGTGCGGCAGGACTTTGAATTTTCGCGGGAGTTTGAAATATTTCGAAGCAAACGGAGTTTTCGCCGAATATCAGGAAAACGAGGGCGACAACCGTGGTCGAACCGTTAGAGTAATATGTTCGAAATGCAACGAGGAACGCGTACCTGCAGTTGTTTGGACGATTGGACGAATTTAGAATTTTTCGGACCACGGTGCGGCCGGACTTTGAATTTTCGCGGGAGTTTGAAAAATTTCGAAGCAAACGGAGTTTTCGGCGAATATCAGGAAAACGAGGGCGACAACCGTGGTCGAACCGTTAGAGTAATATGTTCGAAATGCAACGAGGAACGCGTACCTGCAGTTGTTTGGACGATTGGACGAATTTAGAATTTTTCGGACCACGGTGCGGCCGGATTTTGAATTTTCGCGGGAGTTTGAAAAATTTCGAAGCAAACGGAGTTTTCGGCGAATATCAGGAAAACGAGGGCGACAACCGTGGTCGAACCGTTAGAGTAATATGTTCGAAATGCAACGAGGAACGCGTACCTGCAGTTGTTTGGACGATTGGACGAATTTAGAATTTTTCGGACCACGGTGCGGCCGGACTTTGAATTTTCGCGGGAGTTTGAAAAATTTCGAAGCAAACGGAGTTTTCGGCGAATATCAGGAAAACGAGGGCGACAACCGTGGTCGAACCGTTAGAGTAATATGTTCGAAATGCAACGAGGAACGCGTACCTGCAGTTGTTTGGACGATTGGACGAATTTAGAATTTTTCGGACCACGGTGCGGCCGGACTTTGAATTTTCGCGGGAGTTTGAAAAATTTCGAAGCAAACGGAGTTTTCGGCGAATATCAGGAAAACGAGGGCGACAACCGTGGTCGAACCGTTAGAGTAATATGTTCGAAATGCAACGAGGAACGCGTACCTGCAGTTGTTTGGACGATTGGACGAATTTAGAATTTTTCGGACCACGGTGCGGCCGGACTTTGAATTTTCGCGGGAGTTTGAAAAATTTCGAAGCAAACGGAGTTTTCGGCGAATATCAGGAAAACGAGGGCGACAACCGTGGTCGAACCGTTAGAGTAATATGTTCGAAATGCAACGAGGAACGCGTACCTGCAGTTGTTTGGACGATTGGACGAATTTAGAATTTTTCGGACCACGGTGCGGCCGGACTTTGAATTTTCGCGGGAGTTTGAAAAATTTCGAAGCAAACCGTTAGAGTAATATGTTCGAAATGCAACGAGGAACGCGTACCTGCAGTTGTTTGGACGATTGGACGATTTCGCCTCCGGACCACGGTGCCGTGGGACTCTTTTTTTTTTTTTTTTTTTTTTTTTTTTTTTTAGAATCTCCTTTATGACGTACTCACATACCTTAGATATGGCTGGGAGTACGGAGATCGGCCTATAGGCCGTTGGACTTAGGGGATCCTTACCCGGCTTCGGGAACAAGATGACTCTTGCCATCTTCCGCGAAGCCGGGATACGGTGCCGGAGAACTGAATTTGAACTACCAGCGGCGTATTGCTTCGGGCCGAAATGGAACGAGGAACGCGTATCTGTAGTTGTTTGGACGATTGGACGAATTCGCCTCCGGACCACGGTGCGGCAGGACTTTGAATTTTCGCGGGAGTTTGAAATATTTCGAAGCAAACGGAGTTTTCGGCGAATATCAGGAAAACGAGGGCGACAACCGTGGTCGAACCGTTAGAGTAATATGTTCGAAATGCAACGAGGAACGCGTACCTGCAGTTGTTTGGACGATTGGACGAATTTAGAATTTTTCGGACCACGGTGCGGCCGGACTTTGAATTTTCGCGGGAGTTTGAAAAATTTCGAAGCAAACGGAGTTTTCGGCGAATATCAGGAAAACGAGGGCGACAACCGTGGTCGAACCGTTAGAGTAATATGTTCGAAATGCAACGAGGAACGCGTACCTGCAGTTGTTTGGACGATTGGACGAATTTAGAATTTTTCGGACCACGGTGCGGCCGGACTTTGAATTTTCGCGGGAGTTTGAAAAATTTCGAAGCAAACCGTTAGAGTAATATGTTCGAAATGCAACGAGGAACGCGTACCTGCAGTTGTTTGGACGATTGGACGATTTCGCCTCCGGACCACGGTGCCGTGGGACTCTTTTTTTTTTTTTTTTTTTTTTTTTTTTTTTTTTTTTTTAGAATCTCCTTTATGACGTACTCACATACCTTAGATATGGCTGGGAGTACGGAGATCGGCCTATAGGCCGTTGGACTTAGGGGATCCTTACCCGGCTTCGGGAACAAGATGACTCTTGCCATCTTCCGCGAAGCCGGGATACGGTGCCGGAGAACTGAATTTGAACTACCAGCGGCGTATTGCTTCGGGCCGAAATGGAACGAGGAACGCGTATCTGTAGTTGTTTGGACGATTGGACGAATTCGCCTCCGGACCACGGTGCGGCAGGACTTTGAATTTTCGCGGGAGTTTGAAAAATTTCGAAGCAAACGGAGTTTTCGGCGAATATCAGGAAAACGAGGGCGACAACCGTGGTCGAACCGTTAGAGTAATATGTTCGAAATGCAACGAGGAACGCGTACCTGCAGTTGTTTGGACGATTGGACGAATTTAGAATTTTTCGGACCACGGTGCGGCCGGACTTTGAATTTTCGCGGGAGTTTGAAAAATTTCGAAGCAAACGGAGTTTTCGGCGAATATCAGGAAAACGAGGGCGACAACCGTGGTCGAACCGTTAGAGTAATATGTTCGAAATGCAACGAGGAACGCGTACCTGCAGTTGTTTGGACGATTGGACGAATTTAGAATTTTTCGGACCACGGTGCGGCCGGACTTTGAATTTTCGCGGGAGTTTGAAAAATTTCGAAGCAAACGGAGTTTTCGGCGAATATCAGGAAAACGAGGGCGACAACCGTGGTCGAACCGTTAGAGTAATATGTTCGAAATGCAACGAGGAACGCGTACCTGCAGTTGTTTGGACGATTGGACGAATTTAGAATTTTTCGGACCACGGTGCGGCCGGACTTTGAATTTTCGCGGGAGTTTGAAAAATTTCGAAGCAAACCGTTAGAGTAATATGTTCGAAATGCAACGAGGAACGCGTACCTGCAGTTGTTTGGACGATTGGACGATTTCGCCTCCGGACCACGGTGCCGTGGGACTCTTTTTTTTTTTTTTTTTTTTTTTTTTTTTTTTTAGAATCTCCTTTATGACGTACTCACATACCTTAGATATGGCTGGGAGTACGGAGATCGGCCTATAGGCCGTTGGACTTAGGGGATCCTTACCCGGCTTCGGGAACAAGATGACTCTTGCCATCTTCCGCGAAGCCGGGATACGGTGCCGGAGAACTGAATTTGAACTACCAGCGGCGTATTGCTTCGGGCCGAAATGGAACGAGGAACGCGTATCTGTAGTTGTTTGGACGATTGGACGAATTCGCCTCCGGACCACGGTGCGGCAGGACTTTGAATTTTCGCGGGAGTTTGAAATATTTCGAAGCAAACGGAGTTTTCGGCGAATATCAGGAAAACGAGGGCGACAACCGTGGTCGAACCGTTAGAGTAATATGTTCGAAATGCAACGAGGAACGCGTACCTGCAGTTGTTTGGACGATTGGACGAATTTAGAATTTTTCGGACCACGGTGCGGCCGGACTTTGAATTTTCGCGGGAGTTTGAAAAATTTCGAAGCAAACGGAGTTTTCGGCGAATATCAGGAAAACGAGGGCGACAACCGTGGTCGAACCGTTAGAGTAATATGTTCGAAATGCAACGAGGAACGCGTACCTGCAGTTGTTTGGACGATTGGACGAATTTAGAATTTTTCGGACCACGGTGCGGCCGGACTTTGAATTTTCGCGGGAGTTTGAAAAATTTCGAAGCAAACCGTTAGAGTAATATGTTCGAAATGGAACGAGGAACGCGTATCTGTAGTTGTTTGGACGATTGGACGATTTCGCCTCCGGACCACGGTGCCGTGGGACTCTTTTTTTTTTTTTTTTTTTTTTTTTTTTTTTTTTTTTTTTAGAATCTCCTTTATGACGTACTCACATACCTTAGATATGGCTGGGAGTACGGAGATCGGCCTATAGGCCGTTGGACTTAGGGGATCCTTACCCGGCTTCGGGAACAAGATGACTCTTGCCATCTTCCGCGAAGCCGGGATACGGTGCCGGAGAACTGAATTTGAACTACCAGCGGCGTATTGCTTCGGGCCGAAATGGAACGAGGAACGCGTATCTGTAGTTGTTTGGACGATTGGACGAATTCGCCTCCGGACCACGGTGCGGCAGGACTTTGAATTTTCGCGGGAGTTTGAAATATTTCGAAGCAAACGGAGTTTTCGGCGAATATCAGGAAAACGAGGGCGACAACCGTGGTCGAACCGTTAGAGTAATATGTTCGAAATGCAACGAGGAACGCGTACCTGCAGTTGTTTGGACGATTGGACGAATTTAGAATTTTTCGGACCACGGTGCGGCCGGACTTTGAATTTTCGCGGGAGTTTGAACAATTTCGAAGCAAACGGAGTTTTCGGCGAATATCAGGAAAACGAGGGCGACAACCGTGGTCGAACCGTTAGAGTAATATGTTCGAAATGCAACGAGGAACGCGTACCTGCAGTTGTTTGGACGATTGGACGAATTTAGAATTTTTCGGACCACGGTGCGGCCGGACTTTGAATTTTCGCGGGAGTTTGAAAAATTTCGAAGCAAACGGAGTTTTCGGCGAATATCAGGAAAACGAGGGCGACAACCGTGGTCGAACCGTTAGAGTAATATGTTCGAAATGCAACGAGGAACGCGTACCTGCAGTTGTTTGGACGATTGGACGAATTTAGAATTTTTCGGACCACGGTGCGGCCGGACTTTGAATTTTCGCGGGAGTTTGAAAAATTTCGAAGCAAACCGTTAGAGTAATATGTTCGAAATGCAACGAGGAACGCGTACCTGCAGTTGTTTGGACGATTGGACGATTTCGCCTCCGGACCACGGTGCCGTGGGACTCTTTTTTTTTTTTTTTTTTTTTTTTTTTTTTTTTTTTTAGAATCTCCTTTATGACGTACTCACATACCTTAGATATGGCTGGGAGTACGGAGATCGGCCTATAGGCCGTTGGACTTAGGGGATCCTTACCCGGCTTCGGGAACAAGATGACTCTTGCCATCTTCCGCGAAGCCGGGATACGGTGCCGGAGAACTGAATTTGAACTACCAGCGGCGTATTGCTTCGGGCCGAAATGGAACGAGGAACGCGTATCTGTAGTTGTTTGGACGATTGGACGAATTCGCCTCCGGACCACGGTGCGGCAGGACTTTGAATTTTCGCGGGAGTTTGAAATATTTCGAAGCAAACGGAGTTTTCGGCGAATATCAGGAAAACGAGGGCGACAACCGTGGTCGAACCGTTAGAGTAATATGTTCGAAATGCAACGAGGAACGCGTACCTGCAGTTGTTTGGACGATTGGACGAATTTAGAATTTTTCGGACCACGGTGCGGCCGGACTTTGAATTTTCGCGGGAGTTTGAAAAATTTCGAAGCAAACGGAGTTTTCGGCGAATATCAGGAAAACGAGGGCGACAACCGTGGTCGAACCGTTAGAGTAATATGTTCGAAATGCAACGAGGAACGCGTACCTGCAGTTGTTTGGACGATTGGACGAATTTAGAATTTTTCGGACCACGGTGCGGCCGGACTTTGAATTTTCGCGGGAGTTTGAAAAATTTCGAAGCAAACGGAGTTTTCGGCGAATATCAGGAAAACGAGGGCGACAACCGTGGTCGAACCGTTAGAGTAATATGTTCGAAATGCAACGAGGAACGCGTACCTGCAGTTGTTTGGACGATTGGACGATTTAGAATTTTTCGGACCACGGTGCGGCCGGACTTTGAATTTTCGCGGGAGTTTGAAAAATTTCGAAGCAAACCGTTAGAGTAATATGTTCGAAATGCAACGAGGAACGCGTACCTGCAGTTGTTTGGACGATTGGACGATTTCGCCTCCGGACCACGGTGCCGTGGGACTCTTTTTTTTTTTTTTTTTTTTTTTTTTTTTTTTTAGAATCTCCTTTATGACGTACTCACATACCTTAGATATGGCTGGGAGTACGGAGATCGGCCTATAGGCCGTTGGACTTAGGGGATCCTTACCCGGCTTCGGGAACAAGATGACTCTTGCCATCTTCCGCGAAGCCGGGATACGGTGCCGGAGAACTGAATTTGAACTACCAGCGGCGTATTGCTTCGGGCCGAAATGGAACGAGGAACGCGTATCTGTAGTTGTTTGGACGATTGGACGAATTCGCCTCCGGACCACGGTGCGGCAGGACTTTGAATTTTCGCGGGAGTTTGAAATATTTCGAAGCAAACGGAGTTTTCGGCGAATATCAGGAAAACGAGGGCGACAACCGTGGTCGAACCGTTAGAGTAATATGTTCGAAATGCAACGAGGAACGCGTACCTGCAGTTGTTTGGACGATTGGACGAATTTAGAATTTTTCGGACCACGGTGCGGCCGGACTTTGAATTTTCGCGGGAGTTTGAAAAATTTCGAAGCAAACGGAGTTTTCGGCGAATATCAGGAAAACGAGGGCGACAACCGTGGTCGAACCGTTAGAGTAATATGTTCGAAATGCAACGAGGAACGCGTACCTGCAGTTGTTTGGACGATTGGACGAATTTAGAATTTTTCGGACCAACGGTGCGGCCGGACTTTGAATTTTCGCGGGAGTTTGAAAAATTTCGAAGCAAACCGTTAGAGTAATATGTTCGAAATGCAACGAGGAACGCGTACCTGCAGTTGTTTGGACGATTGGACGATTTCGCCTCCGGACCACGGTGCCGTGGGACTCTTTTTTTTTTTTTTTTTTTTTTTTTTTTTTTTTTTTTTAGAATCTCCTTTATGACGTACTCACATACCTTAGATATGGCTGGGAGTACGGAGATCGGCCTATAGGCCGTTGGACTTAGGGGATCCTTACCCGGCTTCGGGAACAAGATGACTCTTGCCATCTTCCGCGAAGCCGGGATACGGTGCCGGAGAACTGAATTTGAACTACCAGCGGCGTATTGCTTCGGGCCGAAATGGAACGAGGAACGCGTATCTGTAGTTGTTTGGACGATTGGACGAATTCGCCTCCGGACCACGGTGCGGCAGGACTTTGAATTTTCGCGGGAGTTTGAAATATTTCGAAGCAAACGGAGTTTTCGGCGAATATCAGGAAAACGAGGGCGACAACCGTGGTCGAACCGTTAGAGTAATATGTTCGAAATGCAACGAGGAACGCGTACCTGCAGTTGTTTGGACGATTGGACGAATTTAGAATTTTTCGGACCACGGTGCGGCCGGACTTTGAATTTTCGCGGGAGTTTGAACAATTTCGAAGCAAACGGAGTTTTCGGCGAATATCAGGAAAACGAGGGCGACAACCGTGGTCGAACCGTTAGAGTAATATGTTCGAAATGCAACGAGGAACGCGTACCTGCAGTTGTTTGGACGATTGGACGAATTTAGAATTTTTCGGACCACGGTGCGGCCGGACTTTGAATTTTCGCGGGAGTTTGAAAAATTTCGAAGCAAACGGAGTTTTCGGCGAATATCAGGAAAACGAGGGCGACAACCGTGGTCGAACCGTTAGAGTAATATGTTCGAAATGCAACGAGGAACGCGTACCTGCAGTTGTTTGGACGATTGGACGAATTTAGAATTTTTCGGACCACGGTGCGGCCGGACTTTGAATTTTCGCGGGAGTTTGAAAAAATTTCGAAGCAAACCGTTAGAGTAATATGTTCGAAATGCAACGAGGAACGCGTACCTGCAGTTGTTTGGACGATTGGACGATTTCGCCTCCGGACCACGGTGCCGTGGGACTCTTTTTTTTTTTTTTTTTTTTTTTTTTTTTTTTTTTTTTAGAATCTCCTTTATGACGTACTCACATACCTTAGATATGGCTGGGAGTACGGAGATCGGCCTATAGGCCGTTGGACTTAGGGGATCCTTACCCGGCTTCGGGAACAAGATGACTCTTGCCATCTTCCGCGAAGCCGGGATACGGTGCCGGAGAACTGAATTTGAACTACCAGCGGCGTATTGCTTCGGGCCGAAATGGAACGAGGAACGCGTATCTGTAGTTGTTTGGACGATTGGACGAATTCGCCTCCGGACCACGGTGCGGCAGGACTTTGAATTTTCGCGGGAGTTTGAAATATTTCGAAGCAAACGGAGTTTTCGGCGAATATCAGGAAAACGAGGGCGACAACCGTGGTCGAACCGTTAGAGTAATATGTTCGAAATGCAACGAGGAACGCGTACCTGCAGTTGTTTGGACGATTGGACGAATTTAGAATTTTTCGGACCACGGTGCGGCCGGACTTTGAATTTTCGCGGGAGTTTGAAAAATTTCGAAGCAAACGGAGTTTTCGGCGAATATCAGGAAAACGAGGGCGACAACCGTGGTCGAACCGTTAGAGTAATATGTTCGAAATGCAACGAGGAACGCGTACCTGCAGTTGTTTGGACGATTGGACGAATTTAGAATTTTTCGGACCACGGTGCGGCCGGACTTTGAATTTTCGCGGGAGTTTGAAAAATTTCGAAGCAAACCGTTAGAGTAATATGTTCGAAATGCAACGAGGAACGCGTACCTGCAGTTGTTTGGACGATTGGACGATTTCGCCTCCGGACCACGGTGCCGTGGGACTCTTTTTTTTTTTTTTTTTTTTTTTTTTTTTTTTTTTTTTTTTAGAATCTCCTTTATGACGTACTCACATACCTTAGATATGGCTGGGAGTACGGAGATCGGCCTATAGGCCGTTGGACTTAGGGGATCCTTACCCGGCTTCGGGAACAAGATGACTCTTGCCATCTTCCGCGAAGCCGGGATACGGTGCCGGAGAACTGAATTTGAACTACCAGCGGCGTATTGCTTCGGGCCGAAATGGAACGAGGAACGCGTATCTGTAGTTGTTTGGACGATTGGACGAATTCGCCTCCGGACCACGGTGCGGCAGGACTTTGAATTTTCGCGGGAGTTTGAAATATTTCGAAGCAAACGGAGTTTTCGGCGAATATCAGGAAAACGAGGGCGACAACCGTGGTCGAACCGTTAGAGTAATATGTTCGAAATGCAACGAGGAACGCGTACCTGCAGTTGTTTGGACGATTGGACGAATTTAGAATTTTTCGGACCACGGTGCGGCCGGACTTTGAATTTTCGCGGGAGTTTGAACAATTTCGAAGCAAACGGAGTTTTCGGCGAATATCAGGAAAACGAGGGCGACAACCGTGGTCGAACCGTTAGAGTAATATGTTCGAAATGCAACGAGGAACGCGTACCTGCAGTTGTTTGGACGATTGGACGAATTTAGAATTTTTTCGGACCACGGTGCGGCCGGACTTTGAATTTTCGCGGGAGTTTGAAAAATTTCGAAGCAAACGGAGTTTTCGGCGAATATCAGGAAAACGAGGGCGACAACCGTGGTCGAACCGTTAGAGTAATATGTTCGAAATGCAACGAGGAACGCGTACCTGCAGTTGTTTGGACGATTGGACGAATTTAGAATTTTTCGGACCACGGTGCGGCCGGACTTTGAATTTTCGCGGGAGTTTGAAAAATTTCGAAGCAAACCGTTAGAGTAATATGTTCGAAATGCAACGAGGAACGCGTACCTGCAGTTGTTTGGACGATTGTACGATTTCGCCTCC
>OV815999.1:12115267-12142425 GCA_929113495.1 Andrena minutula
GGACTTTGAATTTTCGCGGGAGTTTGAAAAATTTCGAAGCAAACCGTTAGAGTAATATGTTCGAAATGCAACGAGGAACGCGTACCTGCAGTTGTTTGGACGATTGTACGATTTCGCCTCCGGACCACGGTGCCGTGGGACTCTTTTTTTTTTTTTTTTTTTTTTTTTTTTTTTTTTTTTACAATCTTCTTTATTACGTACTCACATACCTTAGATATGGCTGGGAGTACGGAGATCGGCCTATAGGCCGTTGGACTTAGGGGATCCTTACCCGGCTTCGGGAACAAGATGACTCTTGCCATCTTCCGCGAAGCCGGGATACGGTGCCGGAGAACTGAATTTGAACTACCAGCGGCGTATTGCTTCGGGCCGAAATGGAACGAGGAACGCGTATCTGTAGTTGTTTGGACGATTGGACGAATTCGCCTCCGGACCACGGTGCGGCAGGACTTTGAATTTTCGCGGGAGTTTGAAAAATTTCGAAGCAAACGGAGTTTTCGCCGAATATCAGGAAAACGAGGGCGACAACCGTGGTCGAACCGTTAGAGTAATATGTTCGAAATGCAACGAGGAACGCGTACCTGCAGTTGTTTGGACGATTGGACGAATTTAGAATTTTTCGGACCACGGTGCGGCCGGACTTTGAATTTTCGCGGGAGTTTGAAAAATTTCGAAGCAAACGGAGTTTTCGGCGAATATCAGGAAAACGAGGGCGACAACCGTGGTCGAACCGTTAGAGTAATATGTTCGAAATGCAACGAGGAACGCGTACCTGCAGTTGTTTGGACGATTGGACGAATTTAGAATTTTTCGGACCACGGTGCGGCCGGACTTTGAATTTTCGCGGGAGTTTGAAAAATTTCGAAGCAAACCGTTAGAGTAATATGTTCGAAATGCAACGAGGAACGCGTACCTGCAGTTGTTTGGACGATTGTACGATTTCGCCTCCGGACCACGGTGCCGTGGGACTCTTTTTTTTTTTTTTTTTTTTTTTTTTTTTTTTTTTTACAATCTTGTTTATTACGTACTCACATACCTTAGATATGGCTGGGAGTACGGAGATCGGCCTATAGGCCGTTGGACTTAGGGGATCCTTACCCGGCTTCGGGAACAAGATGACTCTTGCCATCTTCCGCGAAGCCGGGATACGGTGCCGGAGAACTGAATTTGAACTACCAGCGGCGTATTGCTTCGGGCCGAAATGGAACGAGGAACGCGTATCTGTAGTTGTTTGGACGATTGGACGAATTCGCCTCCGGACCACGGTGCGGCAGGACTTTGAATTTTCGCGGGAGTTTGAAATATTTCGAAGCAAACGGAGTTTTCGCCGAATATCAGGAAAACGAGGGCGACAACCGTGGTCGAACCGTTAGAGTAATATGTTCGAAATGCAACGAGGAACGCGTACCTGCAGTTGTTTGGACGATTGGACGAATTTAGAATTTTTCGGACCACGGTGCGGCCGGACTTTGAATTTTCGCGGGAGTTTGAAAAATTTCGAAGCAAACGGAGTTTTCGGCGAATATCAGGAAAACGAGGGCGACAACCGTGGTCGAACCGTTAGAGTAATATGTTCGAAATGCAACGAGGAACGCGTACCTGCAGTTGTTTGGACGATTGGACGAATTTAGAATTTTTCGGACCACGGTGCGGCCGGACTTTGAATTTTCGCGGGAGTTTGAAAAATTTCGAAGCAAACGGAGTTTTCGGCGAATATCAGGAAAACGAGGGCGACAACCGTGGTCGAACCGTTAGAGTAATATGTTCGAAATGCAACGAGGAACGCGTACCTGCAGTTGTTTGGACGATTGGACGAATTTAGAATTTTTCGGACCACGGTGCGGCCGGACTTTGAATTTTCGCGGGAGTTTGAAAAATTTCGAAGCAAACCGTTAGAGTAATATGTTCGAAATGCAACGAGGAACGCGTACCTGCAGTTGTTTGGACGATTGTACGATTTCGCCTCCGGACCACGGTGCCGGGGGACTCTTTTTTTTTTTTTTTTTTTTTTTTTTTTTTTTTTTTACAATCTTCTTTATTACGTACTCACATACCTTAGATATGGCTGGGAGTACGGAGATCGGCCTATAGGCCGTTGGACTTAGGGGATCCTTACCCGGCTTCGGGAACAAGATGACTCTTGCCATCTTCCGCGAAGCCGGGATACGGTGCCGGAGAACTGAATTTGAACTACCAGCGGCGTATTGCTTCGGGCCGAAATGGAACGAGGAACGCGTATCTGTAGTTGTTTGGACGATTGGACGAATTCGCCTCCGGACCACGGTGCGGCAGGACTTTGAATTTTCGCGGGAGTTTGAAATATTTCGAAGCAAACGGAGTTTTCGCCGAATATCAGGAAAACGAGGGCGACAACCGTGGTCGAACCGTTAGAGTAATATGTTCGAAATGCAACGAGGAACGCGTACCTGCAGTTGTTTGGACGATTGGACGAATTTAGAATTTTTCGGACCACGGTGCGGCCGGACTTTGAATTTTCGCGGGAGTTTGAAAAATTTCGAAGCAAACGGAGTTTTCGGCGAATATCAGGAAAACGAGGGCGACAACCGTGGTCGAACCGTTAGAGTAATATGTTCGAAATGCAACGAGGAACGCGTACCTGCAGTTGTTTGGACGATTGGACGAATTTAGAATTTTTCGGACCACGGTGCGGCCGGACTTTGAATTTTCGCGGGAGTTTGAAAAATTTCGAAGCAAACGGAGTTTTCGGCGAATATCAGGAAAACGAGGGCGACAACCGTGGTCGAACCGTTAGAGTAATATGTTCGAAATGCAACGAGGAACGCGTACCTGCAGTTGTTTGGACGATTGGACGAATTTAGAATTTTTCGGACCACGGTGCGGCCGGACTTTGAATTTTCGCGGGAGTTTGAAAAATTTCGAAGCAAACGGAGTTTTCGGCGAATATCAGGAAAACGAGGGCGACAACCGTGGTCGAACCGTTAGAGTAATATGTTCGAAATGCAACGAGGAACGCGTACCTGCAGTTGTTTGGACGATTGGACGAATTTAGAATTTTTCGGACCACGGTGCGGCCGGACTTTGAATTTTCGCGGGAGTTTGAAAAATTTCGAAGCAAACGGAGTTTTCGGCGAATATCAGGAAAACGAGGGCGACAACCGTGGTCGAACCGTTAGAGTAATATGTTCGAAATGCAACGAGGAACGCGTACCTGCAGTTGTTTGGACGATTGGACGAATTTAGAATTTTTCGGACCACGGTGCGGCCGGACTTTGAATTTTCGCGGGAGTTTGAAAAATTTCGAAGCAAACCGTTAGAGTAATATGTTCGAAATGCAACGAGGAACGCGTACCTGCAGTTGTTTGGACGATTGTACGATTTCGCCTCCGGACCACGGTGCCGTGGGACTCTTTTTTTTTTTTTTTTTTTTTTTTTTTTTTTTTTTTACAATCTTCTTTATTACGTACTCACATACCTGAGATATGGCTGGGAGTACGGAGATCGGCCTATAGGCCGTTGGACTTAGGGGATCCTTACCCGGCTTCGGGAACAAGATGACTCTTGCCATCTTCCGCGAAGCCGGGATACGGTGCCGGAGAACTGAATTTGAACTACCAGCGGCGTATTGCTTCGGGCCGAAATGGAACGAGGAACGCGTATCTGTAGTTGTTTGGACGATTGGACGAATTCGCCTCCGGACCACGGTGCGGCAGGACTTTGAATTTTCGCGGGAGTTTGAAATATTTCGAAGCAAACGGAGTTTTCGCCGAATATCAGGAAAACGAGGGCGACAACCGTGGTCGAACCGTTAGAGTAATATGTTCGAAATGCAACGAGGAACGCGTACCTGCAGTTGTTTGGACGATTGGACGAATTTAGAATTTTTCGGACCACGGTGCGGCCGGACTTTGAATTTTCGCGGGAGTTTGAAAAATTTCGAAGCAAACGGAGTTTTCGGCGAATATCAGGAAAACGAGGGCGACAACCGTGGTCGAACCGTTAGAGTAATATGTTCGAAATGCAACGAGGAACGCGTACCTGCAGTTGTTTGGACGATTGGACGAATTTAGAATTTTTCGGACCACGGTGCGGCCGGACTTTGAATTTTCGCGGGAGTTTGAAAAATTTCGAAGCAAACCGTTAGAGTAATATGTTCGAAATGCAACGAGGAACGCGTACCTGCAGTTGTTTGGACGATTGTACGATTTCGCCTCCGGACCACGGTGCCGTGGGACTCTTTTTTTTTTTTTTTTTTTTTTTTTTTTTTTTTTTTACAATCTTCTTTATTACGTACTCACATACCTTAGATATGGCTGGGAGTACGGAGATCGGCCTATAGGCCGTTGGACTTAGGGGATCCTTACCCGGCTTCGGGAACAAGATGACTCTTGCCATCTTCCGCGAAGCCGGGATACGGTGCCGGAGAACTGAATTTGAACTACCAGCGGCGTATTGCTTCGGGCCGAAATGGAACGAGGAACGCGTATCTGTAGTTGTTTGGACGATTGGACGAATTCGCCTCCGGACCACGGTGCGGCAGGACTTTGAATTTTCGCGGGAGTTTGAAATATTTCGAAGCAAACGGAGTTTTCGCCGAATATCAGGAAAACGAGGGCGACAACCGTGGTCGAACCGTTAGAGTAATATGTTCGAAATGCAACGAGGAACGCGTACCTGCAGTTGTTTGGACGATTGGACGAATTTAGAATTTTTCGGACCACGGTGCGGCCGGACTTTGAATTTTCGCGGGAGTTTGAAAAATTTCGAAGCAAACGGAGTTTTCGGCGAATATCAGGAAAACGAGGGCGACAACCGTGGTCGAACCGTTAGAGTAATATGTTCGAAATGCAACGAGGAACGCGTACCTGCAGTTGTTTGGACGATTGGACGAATTTAGAATTTTTCGGACCACGGTGCGGCCGGACTTTGAATTTTCGCGGGAGTTTGAAAAATTTCGAAGCAAACCGTTAGAGTAATATGTTCGAAATGCAACGAGGAACGCGTACCTGCAGTTGTTTGGACGATTGTACGATTTCGCCTCCGGACCACGGTGCCGTGGGACTCTTTTTTTTTTTTTTTTTTTTTTTTTTTTTTTTTTTTACAATCTTCTTTATTACGTACTCACATACCTTAGATATGGCTGGGAGTACGGAGATCGGCCTATAGGCCGTTGGACTTAGGGGATCCTTACCCGGCTTCGGGAACAAGATGACTCTTGCCATCTTCCGCGAAGCCGGGATACGGTGCCGGAGAACTGAATTTGAACTACCAGCGGCGTATTGCTTCGGGCCGAAATGGAACGAGGAACGCGTATCTGTAGTTGTTTGGACGATTGGACGAATTCGCCTCCGGACCACGGTGCGGCAGGACTTTGAATTTTCGCGGGAGTTTGAAATATTTCGAAGCAAACGGAGTTTTCGCCGAATATCAGGAAAACGAGGGCGACAACCGTGGTCGAACCGTTAGAGTAATATGTTCGAAATGCAACGAGGAACGCGTACCTGCAGTTGTTTGGACGATTGGACGAATTTAGAATTTTTCGGACCACGGTGCGGCCGGACTTTGAATTTTCGCGGGAGTTTGAAAAATTTCGAAGCAAACGGAGTTTTCGGCGAATATCAGGAAAACGAGGGCGACAACCGTGGTCGAACCGTTAGAGTAATATGTTCGAAATGCAACGAGGAACGCGTACCTGCAGTTGTTTGGACGATTGGACGAATTTAGAATTTTTCGGACCACGGTGCGGCCGGACTTTGAATTTTCGCGGGAGTTTGAAAAATTTCGAAGCAAACCGTTAGAGTAATATGTTCGAAATGCAACGAGGAACGCGTACCTGCAGTTGTTTGGACGATTGTACGATTTCGCCTCCGGACCACGGTGCCGTGGGACTCTTTTTTTTTTTTTTTTTTTTTTTTTTTTTTTTTTTTACAATCTTCTTTATTACGTACTCACATACCTTAGATATGGCTGGGAGTACGGAGATCGGCCTATAGGCCGTTGGACTTAGGGGATCCTTACCCGGCTTCGGGAACAAGATGACTCTTGCCATCTTCCGCGAAGCCGGGATACGGTGCCGGAGAACTGAATTTGAACTACCAGCGGCGTATTGCTTCGGGCCGAAATGGAACGAGGAACGCGTATCTGTAGTTGTTTGGACGATTGGACGAATTCGCCTCCGGACCACGGTGCGGCAGGACTTTGAATTTTCGCGGGAGTTTGAAATATTTCGAAGCAAACGGAGTTTTCGCCGAATATCAGGAAAACGAGGGCGACAACCGTGGTCGAACCGTTAGAGTAATATGTTCGAAATGCAACGAGGAACGCGTACCTGCAGTTGTTTGGACGATTGGACGAATTTAGAATTTTTCGGACCACGGTGCGGCCGGACTTTGAATTTTCGCGGGAGTTTGAAAAATTTCGAAGCAAACGGAGTTTTCGGCGAATATCAGGAAAACGAGGGCGACAACCGTGGTCGAACCGTTAGAGTAATATGTTCGAAATGCAACGAGGAACGCGTACCTGCAGTTGTTTGGACGATTGGACGAATTTAGAATTTTTGGGACCACGGTGCGGCCGGACTTTGAATTTTCGCGGGAGTTTGAAAAATTTCGAAGCAAACCGTTAGAGTAATATGTTCGAAATGCAACGAGGAACGCGTACCTGCAGTTGTTTGGACGATTGTACGATTTCGCCTCCGGACCACGGTGCCGTGGGACTCTTTTTTTTTTTTTTTTTTTTTTTTTTTTTTTTTTTACAATCTTCTTTATTACGTACTCACATACCTTAGATATGGCTGGGAGTACGGAGATCGGCCTATAGGCCGTTGGACTTAGGGGATCCTTACCCGGCTTCGGGAACAAGATGACTCTTGCCATCTTCCGCGAAGCCGGGATACGGTGCCGGAGAACTGAATTTGAACTACCAGCGGCGTATTGCTTCGGGCCGAAATGGAACGAGGAACGCGTATCTGTAGTTGTTTGGACGATTGGACGAATTCGCCTCCGGACCACGGTGCGGCAGGACTTTGAATTTTCGCGGGAGTTTGAAATATTTCGAAGCAAACGGAGTTTTCGCCGAATATCAGGAAAACGAGGGCGACAACCGTGGTCGAACCGTTAGAGTAATATGTTCGAAATGCAACGAGGAACGCGTACCTGCAGTTGTTTGGACGATTGGACGAATTTAGAATTTTTCGGACCACGGTGCGGCCGGACTTTGAATTTTCGCGGGAGTTTGAAAAATTTCGAAGCAAACGGAGTTTTCGGCGAATATCAGGAAAACGAGGGCGACAACCGTGGTCGAACCGTTAGAGTAATATGTTCGAAATGCAACGAGGAACGCGTACCTGCAGTTGTTTGGACGATTGGACGAATTTAGAATTTTTCGGACCACGGTGCGGCCGGACTTTGAATTTTCGCGGGAGTTTGAAAAATTTCGAAGCAAACGGAGTTTTCGGCGAATATCAGGAAAACGAGGGCGACAACCGTGGTCGAACCGTTAGAGTAATATGTTCGAAATGCAACGAGGAACGCGTACCTGCAGTTGTTTGGACGATTGGACGAATTTAGAATTTTTCGGACCACGGTGCGGCCGGACTTTGAATTTTCGCGGGAGTTTGAAAAATTTCGAAGCAAACGGAGTTTTCGGCGAATATCAGGAAAACGAGGGCGACAACCGTGGTCGAACCGTTAGAGTAATATGTTCGAAATGCAACGAGGAACGCGTACCTGCAGTTGTTTGGACGATTGGACGAATTTAGAATTTTTCGGACCACGGTGCGGCCGGACTTTGAATTTTCGCGGGAGTTTGAAAAATTTCGAAGCAAACGGAGTTTTCGGCGAATATCAGGAAAACGAGGGCGACAACCGTGGTCGAACCGTTAGAGTAATATGTTCGAAATGCAACGAGGAACGCGTACCTGCAGTTGTTTGGACGATTGGACGAATTTAGAATTTTTCGGACCACGGTGCGGCCGGACTTTGAATTTTCGCGGGAGTTTGAAAAATTTCGAAGCAAACCGTTAGAGTAATATGTTCGAAATGCAACGAGGAACGCGTACCTGCAGTTGTTTGGACGATTGTACGATTTCGCCTCCGGACCACGGTGCCGTGGGACTCTTTTTTTTTTTTTTTTTTTTTTTTTTTTTTTTTTTTACAATCTTCTTTATTACGTACTCACATACCTTAGATATGGCTGGGAGTACGGAGATCGGCCTATAGGCCGTTGGACTTAGGGGATCCTTACCCGGCTTCGGGAACAAGATGACTCTTGCCATCTTCCGCGAAGCCGGGATACGGTGCCGGAGAACTGAATTTGAACTACCAGCGGCGTATTGCTTCGGGCCGAAATGGAACGAGGAACGCGTATCTGTAGTTGTTTGGACGATTGGACGAATTCGCCTCCGGACCACGGTGCGGCAGGACTTTGAATTTTCGCGGGAGTTTGAAATATTTCGAAGCAAACGGAGTTTTCGCCGAATATCAGGAAAACGAGGGCGACAACCGTGGTCGAACCGTTAGAGTAATATGTTCGAAATGCAACGAGGAACGCGTACCTGCAGTTGTTTGGACGATTGGACGAATTTAGAATTTTTCGGACCACGGTGCGGCCGGACTTTGAATTTTCGCGGGAGTTTGAAAAATTTCGAAGCAAACGGAGTTTTCGGCGAATATCAGGAAAACGAGGGCGACAACCGTGGTCGAACCGTTAGAGTAATATGTTCGAAATGCAACGAGGAACGCGTACCTGCAGTTGTTTGGACGATTGGACGAATTTAGAATTTTTCGGACCACGGTGCGGCCGGACTTTGAATTTTCGCGGGAGTTTGAAAAATTTCGAAGCAAACCGTTAGAGTAATATGTTCGAAATGCAACGAGGAACGCGTACCTGCAGTTGTTTGGACGATTGTACGATTTCGCCTCCGGACCACGGTGCCGTGGGACTCTTTTTTTTTTTTTTTTTTTTTTTTTTTTTTTTTTTTACAATCTTCTTTATGACGTACTCACATACCTTAGATATGGCTGGGAGTACGGAGATCGGCCTATAGGCCGTTGGACTTAGGGGATCCTTACCCGGCTTCGGGAACAAGATGACTCTTGCCATCTTCCGCGAAGCCGGGATACGGTGCCGGAGAACTGAATTTGAACTACCAGCGGCGTATTGCTTCGGGCCGAAATGGAACGAGGAACGCGTATCTGTAGTTGTTTGGACGATTGGACGAATTCGCCTCCGGACCACGGTGCGGCAGGACTTTGAATTTTCGCGGGAGTTTGAAATATTTCGAAGCAAACGGAGTTTTCGCCGAATATCAGGAAAACGAGGGCGACAACCGTGGTCGAACCGTTAGAGTAATATGTTCGAAATGCAACGAGGAACGCGTACCTGCAGTTGTTTGGACGATTGGACGAATTTAGAAGTTTTCGGACCACGGTGCGGCCGGACTTTGAATTTTCGCGGGAGTTTGAAAAATTTCGAAGCAAACGGAGTTTTCGGCGAATATCAGGAAAACGAGGGCGACAACCGTGGTCGAACCGTTAGAGTAATATGTTCGAAATGCAACGAGGAACGCGTACCTGCAGTTGTTTGGACGATTGGACGAATTTAGAATTTTTCGGACCACGGTGCGGCCGGACTTTGAATTTTCGCGGGAGTTTGAAAAATTTCGAAGCAAACGGAGTTTTCGGCGAATATCAGGAAAACGAGGGCGACAACCGTGGTCGAACCGTTAGAGTAATATGTTCGAAATGCAACGAGGAACGCGTACCTGCAGTTGTTTGGACGATTGGACGAATTTAGAATTTTTCGGACCACGGTGCGGCCGGACTTTGAATTTTCGCGGGAGTTTGAAAAATTTCGAAGCAAACCGTTAGAGTAATATGTTCGAAATGCAACGAGGAACGCGTACCTGCAGTTGTTTGGACGATTGTACGATTTCGCCTCCGGACCACGGTGCCGTGGGACTCTTTTTTTTTTTTTTTTTTTTTTTTTTTTTTTTTTTTACAATCTTCTTTATTACGTACTCACATACCTTAGATATGGCTGGGAGTACGGAGATCGGCCTATAGGCCGTTGGACTTAGGGGATCCTTACCCGGCTTCGGGAACAAGATGACTCTTGCCATCTTCCGCGAAGCCGGGATACGGTGCCGGAGAACTGAATTTGAACTACCAGCGGCGTATTGCTTCGGGCCGAAATGGAACGAGGAACGCGTATCTGTAGTTGTTTGGACGATTGGACGAATTCGCCTCCGGACCACGGTGCGGCAGGACTTTGAATTTTCGCGGGAGTTTGAAAAATTTCGAAGCAAACGGAGTTTTCGCCGAATATCAGGAAAACGAGGGCGACAACCGTGGTCGAACCGTTAGAGTAATATGTTCGAAATGCAACGAGGAACGCGTACCTGCAGTTGTTTGGACGATTGGACGAATTTAGAATTTTTCGGACCACGGTGCGGCCGGACTTTGAATTTTCGCGGGAGTTTGAAAAATTTCGAAGCAAACGGAGTTTTCGGCGAATATCAGGAAAACGAGGGCGACAACCGTGGTCGAACCGTTAGAGTAATATGTTCGAAATGCAACGAGGAACGCGTACCTGCAGTTGTTTGGACGATTGGACGAATTTAGAATTTTTCGGACCACGGTGCGGCCGGACTTTGAATTTTCGCGGGAGTTTGAAAAATTTCGAAGCAAACGGAGTTTTCGGCGAATATCAGGAAAACGAGGGCGACAACCGTGGTCGAACCGTTAGAGTAATATGTTCGAAATGCAACGAGGAACGCGTACCTGCAGTTGTTTGGACGATTGGACGAATTTAGAATTTTTCGGACCACGGTGCGGCCGGACTTTGAATTTTCGCGGGAGTTTGAAAAATTTCGAAGCAAACGGAGTTTTCGGCGAATATCAGGAAAACGAGGGCGACAACCGTGGTCGAACCGTTAGAGTAATATGTTCGAAATGCAACGAGGAACGCGTACCTGCAGTTGTTTGGACGATTGGACGAATTTAGAATTTTTCGGACCACGGTGCGGCCGGACTTTGAATTTTCGCGGGAGTTTGAAAAATTTCGAAGCAAACGGAGTTTTCGGCGAATATCAGGAAAACGAGGGCGACAACCGTGGTCGAACCGTTAGAGTAATATGTTCGAAATGCAACGAGGAACGCGTACCTGCAGTTGTTTGGACGATTGGACGAATTTAGAATTTTTCGGACCACGGTGCGGCCGGACTTTGAATTTTCGCGGGAGTTTGAAAAATTTCGAAGCAAACCGTTAGAGTAATATGTTCGAAATGCAACGAGGAACGCGTACCTGCAGTTGTTTGGACGATTGTACGATTTCGCCTCCGGACCACGGTGCCGTGGGACTCTTTTTTTTTTTTTTTTTTTTTTTTTTTTTTTTTTTTACAATCTTCTTTATTACGTACTCACATACCTTAGATATGGCTGGGAGTACGGAGATCGGCCTATAGGCCGTTGGACTTAGGGGATCCTTACCCGGCTTCGGGAACAAGATGACTCTTGCCATCTTCCGCGAAGCCGGGATACGGTGCCGGAGAACTGAATTTGAACTACCAGCGGCGTATTGCTTCGGGCCGAAATGGAACGAGGAACGCGTATCTGTAGTTGTTTGGACGATTGGACGAATTCGCCTCCGGACCACGGTGCGGCAGGACTTTGAATTTTCGCGGGAGTTTGAAATATTTCGAAGCAAACGGAGTTTTCGCCGAATATCAGGAAAACGAGGGCGACAACCGTGGTCGAACCGTTAGAGTAATATGTTCGAAATGCAACGAGGAACGCGTACCTGCAGTTGTTTGGACGATTGGACGAATTTAGAATTTTTCGGACCACGGTGCGGCCGGACTTTGAATTTTCGCGGGAGTTTGAAAAATTTCGAAGCAAACGGAGTTTTCGGCGAATATCAGGAAAACGAGGGCGACAACCGTGGTCGAACCGTTAGAGTAATATGTTCGAAATGCAACGAGGAACGCGTACCTGCAGTTGTTTGGACGATTGGACGAATTTAGAATTTTTCGGACCACGGTGCGGCCGGACTTTGAATTTTCGCGGGAGTTTGAAAAATTTCGAAGCAAACCGTTAGAGTAATATGTTCGAAATGCAACGAGGAACGCGTACCTGCAGTTGTTTGGACGATTGTACGATTTCGCCTCCGGACCACGGTGCCGTGGGACTCTTTTTTTTTTTTTTTTTTTTTTTTTTTTTTTTTTTTACAATCTTCTTTATTACGTACTCACATACCTTAGATATGGCTGGGAGTACGGAGATCGGCCTATAGGCCGTTGGACTTAGGGGATCCTTACCCGGCTTCGGGAACAAGATGACTCTTGCCATCTTCCGCGAAGCCGGGATACGGTGCCGGAGAACTGAATTTGAACTACCAGCGGCGTATTGCTTCGGGCCGAAATGGAACGAGGAACGCGTATCTGTAGTTGTTTGGACGATTGGACGAATTCGCCTCCGGACCACGGTGCGGCAGGACTTTGAATTTTCGCGGGAGTTTGAAATATTTCGAAGCAAACGGAGTTTTCGCCGAATATCAGGAAAACGAGGGCGACAACCGTGGTCGAACCGTTAGAGTAATATGTTCGAAATGCAACGAGGAACGCGTACCTGCAGTTGTTTGGACGATTGGACGAATTTAGAATTTTTCGGACCACGGTGCGGCCGGACTTTGAATTTTCGCGGGAGTTTGAAAAATTTCGAAGCAAACGGAGTTTTCGGCGAATATCAGGAAAACGAGGGCGACAACCGTGGTCGAACCGTTAGAGTAATATGTTCGAAATGCAACGAGGAACGCGTACCTGCAGTTGTTTGGACGATTGGACGAATTTAGAATTTTTCGGACCACGGTGCGGCCGGACTTTGAATTTTCGCGGGAGTTTGAAAAATTTCGAAGCAAACCGTTAGAGTAATATGTTCGAAATGCAACGAGGAACGCGTACCTGCAGTTGTTTGGACGATTGTACGATTTCGCCTCCGGACCACGGTGCCGGGGGACTCTTTTTTTTTTTTTTTTTTTTTTTTTTTTTTTTTTTTTACAATCTTCTTTATTACGTACTCACATACCTTAGATATGGCTGGGAGTACGGAGATCGGCCTATAGGCCGTTGGACTTAGGGGATCCTTACCCGGCTTCGGGAACAAGATGACTCTTGCCATCTTCCGCGAAGCCGGGATACGGTGCCGGAGAACTGAATTTGAACTACCAGCGGCGTATTGCTTCGGGCCGAAATGGAACGAGGAACGCGTATCTGTAGTTGTTTGGACGATTGGACGAATTCGCCTCCGGACCACGGTGCGGCAGGACTTTGAATTTTCGCGGGAGTTTGAAATATTTCGAAGCAAACGGAGTTTTCGCCGAATATCAGGAAAACGAGGGCGACAACCGTGGTCGAACCGTTAGAGTAATATGTTCGAAATGCAACGAGGAACGCGTACCTGCAGTTGTTTGGACGATTGGACGAATTTAGAATTTTTCGGACCACGGTGCGGCCGGACTTTGAATTTTCGCGGGAGTTTGAAAAATTTCGAAGCAAACGGAGTTTTCGGCGAATATCAGGAAAACGAGGGCGACAACCGTGGTCGAACCGTTAGAGTAATATGTTCGAAATGCAACGAGGAACGCGTACCTGCAGTTGTTTGGACGATTGGACGAATTTAGAATTTTTCGGACCACGGTGCGGCCGGACTTTGAATTTTCGCGGGAGTTTGAAAAATTTCGAAGCAAACCGTTAGAGTAATATGTTCGAAATGCAACGAGGAACGCGTACCTGCAGTTGTTTGGACGATTGTACGAATTCGCCTCCGGACCACGGTGCCGAGGGACTCTTTTTTTTTTTTTTTTTTTTTTTTTTTTTTTTTTTTACAATCTTCTTTATTACGTACTCACATACCTTAGATATGGCTGGGAGTACGGAGATCGGCCTATAGGCCGTTGGACTTAGGGGATCCTTACCCGGCTTCGGGAACAAGATGACTCTTGCCATCTTCCGCGAAGCCGGGATACGGTGCCGGAGAACTGAATTTGAACTACCAGCGGCGTATTGCTTCGGGCCGAAATGGAACGAGGAACGCGTATCTGTAGTTGTTTGGACGATTGGACGAATTCGCCTCCGGACCACGGTGCGGCAGGACTTTGAATTTTCGCGGGAGTTTGAAATATTTCGAAGCAAACGGAGTTTTCGCCGAATATCAGGAAAACGAGGGCGACAACCGTGGTCGAACCGTTAGAGTAATATGTTCGAAATGCAACGAGGAACGCGTACCTGCAGTTGTTTGGACGATTGGACGAATTTAGAATTTTTCGGACCACGGTGCGGCCGGACTTTGAATTTTCGCGGGAGTTTGAAAAATTTCGAAGCAAACGGAGTTTTCGGCGAATATCAGGAAAACGAGGGCGACAACCGTGGTCGAACCGTTAGAGTAATATGTTCGAAATGCAACGAGGAACGCGTACCTGCAGTTGTTTGGACGATTGGACGAATTTAGAATTTTTGGGACCACGGTGCGGCCGGACTTTGAATTTTCGCGGGAGTTTGAAAAATTTCGAAGCAAACCGTTAGAGTAATATGTTCGAAATGCAACGAGGAACGCGTACCTGCAGTTGTTTGGACGATTGTACGATTTCGCCTCCGGACCACGGTGCCGTGGGACTCTTTTTTTTTTTTTTTTTTTTTTTTTTTTTTTTTTTACAATCTTCTTTATTACGTACTCACATACCTTAGATATGGCTGGGAGTACGGAGATCGGCCTATAGGCCGTTGGACTTAGGGGATCCTTACCCGGCTTCGGGAACAAGATGACTCTTGCCATCTTCCGCGAAGCCGGGATACGGTGCCGGAGAACTGAATTTGAACTACCAGCGGCGTATTGCTTCGGGCCGAAATGGAACGAGGAACGCGTATCTGTAGTTGTTTGGACGATTGGACGAATTCGCCTCCGGACCACGGTGCGGCAGGACTTTGAATTTTCGCGGGAGTTTGAAATATTTCGAAGCAAACGGAGTTTTCGCCGAATATCAGGAAAACGAGGGCGACAACCGTGGTCGAACCGTTAGAGTAATATGTTCGAAATGCAACGAGGAACGCGTACCTGCAGTTGTTTGGACGATTGGACGAATTTAGAATTTTTCGGACCACGGTGCGGCCGGACTTTGAATTTTCGCGGGAGTTTGAAAAATTTCGAAGCAAACGGAGTTTTCGGCGAATATCAGGAAAACGAGGGCGACAACCGTGGTCGAACCGTTAGAGTAATATGTTCGAAATGCAACGAGGAACGCGTACCTGCAGTTGTTTGGACGATTGGACGAATTTAGAATTTTTCGGACCACGGTGCGGCCGGACTTTGAATTTTCGCGGGAGTTTGAAAAATTTCGAAGCAAACGGAGTTTTCGGCGAATATCAGGAAAACGAGGGCGACAACCGTGGTCGAACCGTTAGAGTAATATGTTCGAAATGCAACGAGGAACGCGTACCTGCAGTTGTTTGGACGATTGGACGAATTTAGAATTTTTCGGACCACGGTGCGGCCGGACTTTGAATTTTCGCGGGAGTTTGAAAAATTTCGAAGCAAACGGAGTTTTCGGCGAATATCAGGAAAACGAGGGCGACAACCGTGGTCGAACCGTTAGAGTAATATGTTCGAAATGCAACGAGGAACGCGTACCTGCAGTTGTTTGGACGATTGGACGAATTTAGAATTTTTCGGACCACGGTGCGGCCGGACTTTGAATTTTCGCGGGAGTTTGAAAAATTTCGAAGCAAACGGAGTTTTCGGCGAATATCAGGAAAACGAGGGCGACAACCGTGGTCGAACCGTTAGAGTAATATGTTCGAAATGCAACGAGGAACGCGTACCTGCAGTTGTTTGGACGATTGGACGAATTTAGAATTTTTCGGACCACGGTGCGGCCGGACTTTGAATTTTCGCGGGAGTTTGAAAAATTTCGAAGCAAACCGTTAGAGTAATATGTTCGAAATGCAACGAGGAACGCGTACCTGCAGTTGTTTGGACGATTGTACGATTTCGCCTCCGGACCACGGTGCCGTGGGACTCTTTTTTTTTTTTTTTTTTTTTTTTTTTTTTTTTTTTACAATCTTCTTTATTACGTACTCACATACCTTAGATATGGCTGGGAGTACGGAGATCGGCCTATAGGCCGTTGGACTTAGGGGATCCTTACCCGGCTTCGGGAACAAGATGACTCTTGCCATCTTCCGCGAAGCCGGGATACGGTGCCGGAGAACTGAATTTGAACTACCAGCGGCGTATTGCTTCGGGCCGAAATGGAACGAGGAACGCGTATCTGTAGTTGTTTGGACGATTGGACGAATTCGCCTCCGGACCACGGTGCGGCAGGACTTTGAATTTTCGCGGGAGTTTGAAAAATTTCGAAGCAAACGGAGTTTTCGCCGAATATCAGGAAAACGAGGGCGACAACCGTGGTCGAACCGTTAGAGTAATATGTTCGAAATGCAACGAGGAACGCGTACCTGCAGTTGTTTGGACGATTGGACGAATTTAGAATTTTTCGGACCACGGTGCGGCCGGACTTTGAATTTTCGCGGGAGTTTGAAAAATTTCGAAGCAAACGGAGTTTTCGGCGAATATCAGGAAAACGAGGGCGACAACCGTGGTCGAACCGTTAGAGTAATATGTTCGAAATGCAACGAGGAACGCGTACCTGCAGTTGTTTGGACGATTGGACGAATTTAGAATTTTTCGGACCACGGTGCGGCCGGACTTTGAATTTTCGCGGGAGTTTGAAAAATTTCGAAGCAAACCGTTAGAGTAATATGTTCGAAATGCAACGAGGAACGCGTACCTGCAGTTGTTTGGACGATTGTACGATTTCGCCTCCGGACCACGGTGCCGTGGGACTCTTTTTTTTTTTTTTTTTTTTTTTTTTTTTTTTTTTTTACAATCTTCTTTATTACGTACTCACATACCTTAGATATGGCTGGGAGTACGGAGATCGGCCTATAGGCCGTTGGACTTAGGGGATCCTTACCCGGCTTCGGGAACAAGATGACTCTTGCCATCTTCCGCGAAGCCGGGATACGGTGCCGGAGAACTGAATTTGAACTACCAGCGGCGTATTGCTTCGGGCCGAAATGGAACGAGGAACGCGTATCTGTAGTTGTTTGGACGATTGGACGAATTCGCCTCCGGACCACGGTGCGGCAGGACTTTGAATTTTCGCGGGAGTTTGAAATATTTCGAAGCAAACGGAGTTTTCGCCGAATATCAGGAAAACGAGGGCGACAACCGTGGTCGAACCGTTAGAGTAATATGTTCGAAATGCAACGAGGAACGCGTACCTGCAGTTGTTTGGACGATTGGACGAATTTAGAATTTTTCGGACCACGGTGCGGCCGGACTTTGAATTTTCGCGGGAGTTTGAAAAATTTCGAAGCAAACGGAGTTTTCGGCGAATATCAGGAAAACGAGGGCGACAACCGTGGTCGAACCGTTAGAGTAATATGTTCGAAATGCAACGAGGAACGCGTACCTGCAGTTGTTTGGACGATTGGACGAATTTAGAATTTTTCGGACCACGGTGCGGCCGGACTTTGAATTTTCGCGGGAGTTTGAAAAATTTCGAAGCAAACGGAGTTTTCGGCGAATATCAGGAAAACGAGGGCGACAACCGTGGTCGAACCGTTAGAGTAATATGTTCGAAATGCAACGAGGAACGCGTACCTGCAGTTGTTTGGACGATTGGACGAATTTAGAATTTTTCGGACCACGGTGCGGCCGGACTTTGAATTTTCGCGGGAGTTTGAAAAATTTCGAAGCAAACCGTTAGAGTAATATGTTCGAAATGCAACGAGGAACGCGTACCTGCAGTTGTTTGGACGATTGTACGATTTCGCCTCCGGACCACGGTGCCGTGGGACTCTTTTTTTTTTTTTTTTTTTTTTTTTTTTTTTTTTTTACAATCTTCTTTATTACGTACTCACATACCTTAGATATGGCTGGGAGTACGGAGATCGGCCTATAGGCCGTTGGACTTAGGGGATCCTTACCCGGCTTCGGGAACAAGATGACTCTTGCCATCTTCCGCGAAGCCGGGATACGGTGCCGGAGAACTGAATTTGAACTACCAGCGGCGTATTGCTTCGGGCCGAAATGGAACGAGGAACGCGTATCTGTAGTTGTTTGGACGATTGGACGAATTCGCCTCCGGACCACGGTGCGGCAGGACTTTGAATTTTCGCGGGAGTTTGAAATATTTCGAAGCAAACGGAGTTTTCGCCGAATATCAGGAAAACGAGGGCGACAACCGTGGTCGAACCGTTAGAGTAATATGTTCGAAATGCAACGAGGAACGCGTACCTGCAGTTGTTTGGACGATTGGACGAATTTAGAATTTTTCGGACCACGGTGCGGCCGGACTTTGAATTTTCGCGGGAGTTTGAAAAATTTCGAAGCAAACGGAGTTTTCGGCGAATATCAGGAAAACGAGGGCGACAACCGTGGTCGAACCGTTAGAGTAATATGTTCGAAATGCAACGAGGAACGCGTACCTGCAGTTGTTTGGACGATTGGACGAATTTAGAATTTTTCGGACCACGGTGCGGCCGGACTTTGAATTTTCGCGGGAGTTTGAAAAATTTCGAAGCAAACGGAGTTTTCGGCGAATATCAGGAAAACGAGGGCGACAACCGTGGTCGAACCGTTAGAGTAATATGTTCGAAATGCAACGAGGAACGCGTACCTGCAGTTGTTTGGACGATTGGACGAATTTAGAATTTTTCGGACCACGGTGCGGCCGGACTTTGAATTTTCGCGGGAGTTTGAAAAATTTCGAAGCAAACGGAGTTTTCGGCGAATATCAGGAAAACGAGGGCGACAACCGTGGTCGAACCGTTAGAGTAATATGTTCGAAATGCAACGAGGAACGCGTACCTGCAGTTGTTTGGACGATTGGACGAATTTAGAATTTTTCGGACCACGGTGCGGCCGGACTTTGAATTTTCGCGGGAGTTTGAAAAATTTCGAAGCAAACGGAGTTTTCGGCGAATATCAGGAAAACGAGGGCGACAACCGTGGTCGAACCGTTAGAGTAATATGTTCGAAATGCAACGAGGAACGCGTACCTGCAGTTGTTTGGACGATTGGACGAATTTAGAATTTTTCGGACCACGGTGCGGCCGGACTTTGAATTTTCGCGGGAGTTTGAAAAATTTCGAAGCAAACCGTTAGAGTAATATGTTCGAAATGCAACGAGGAACGCGTACCTGCAGTTGTTTGGACGATTGTACGATTTCGCCTCCGGACCACGGTGCCGTGGGACTCTTTTTTTTTTTTTTTTTTTTTTTTTTTTTTTTTTTTACAATCTTCTTTATTACGTACTCACATACCTTAGATATGGCTGGGAGTACGGAGATCGGCCTATAGGCCGTTGGACTTAGGGGATCCTTACCCGGCTTCGGGAACAAGATGACTCTTGCCATCTTCCGCGAAGCCGGGATACGGTGCCGGAGAACTGAATTTGAACTACCAGCGGCGTATTGCTTCGGGCCGAAATGGAACGAGGAACGCGTATCTGTAGTTGTTTGGACGATTGGACGAATTCGCCTCCGGACCACGGTGCGGCAGGACTTTGAATTTTCGCGGGAGTTTGAAATATTTCGAAGCAAACGGAGTTTTCGCCGAATATCAGGAAAACGAGGGCGACAACCGTGGTCGAACCGTTAGAGTAATATGTTCGAAATGCAACGAGGAACGCGTACCTGCAGTTGTTTGGACGATTGGACGAATTTAGAATTTTTCGGACCACGGTGCGGCCGGACTTTGAATTTTCGCGGGAGTTTGAAAAATTTCGAAGCAAACGGAGTTTTCGGCGAATATCAGGAAAACGAGGGCGACAACCGTGGTCGAACCGTTAGAGTAATATGTTCGAAATGCAACGAGGAACGCGTACCTGCAGTTGTTTGGACGATTGGACGAATTTAGAATTTTTCGGACCACGGTGCGGCCGGACTTTGAATTTTCGCGGGAGTTTGAAAAATTTCGAAGCAAACCGTTAGAGTAATATGTTCGAAATGCAACGAGGAACGCGTACCTGCAGTTGTTTGGACGATTGTACGAATTCGCCTCCGGACCACGGTGCCGTGGGACTCTTTTTTTTTTTTTTTTTTTTTTTTTTTTTTTTTTTTTACAATCTTCTTTATTACGTACTCACATACCTTAGATATGGCTGGGAGTACGGAGATCGGCCTATAGGCCGTTGGACTTAGGGGATCCTTACCCGGCTTCGGGAACAAGATGACTCTTGCCATCTTCCGCGAAGCCGGGATACGGTGCCGGAGAACTGAATTTGAACTACCAGCGGCGTATTGCTTCGGGCCGAAATGGAACGAGGAACGCGTATCTGTAGTTGTTTGGACGATTGGACGAATTCGCCTCCGGACCACGGTGCGGCAGGACTTTGAATTTTCGCGGGAGTTTGAAAAATTTCGAAGCAAACGGAGTTTTCGCCGAATATCAGGAAAACGAGGGCGACAACCGTGGTCGAACCGTTAGAGTAATATGTTCGAAATGCAACGAGGAACGCGTACCTGCAGTTGTTTGGACGATTGGACGAATTTAGAATTTTTCGGACCACGGTGCGGCCGGACTTTGAATTTTCGCGGGAGTTTGAAAAATTTCGAAGCAAACGGAGTTTTCGGCGAATATCAGGAAAACGAGGGCGACAACCGTGGTCGAACCGTTAGAGTAATATGTTCGAAATGCAACGAGGAACGCGTACCTGCAGTTGTTTGGACGATTGGACGAATTTAGAATTTTTCGGACCACGGTGCGGCCGGACTTTGAATTTTCGCGGGAGTTTGAAAAATTTCGAAGCAAACCGTTAGAGTAATATGTTCGAAATGCAACGAGGAACGCGTACCTGCAGTTGTTTGGACGATTGTACGATTTCGCCTCCGGACCACGGTGCCGTGGGACTCTTTTTTTTTTTTTTTTTTTTTTTTTTTTTTTTTTTTACAATCTTCTTTATTACGTACTCACATACCTTAGATATGGCTGGGAGTACGGAGATCGGCCTATAGGCCGTTGGACTTAGGGGATCCTTACCCGGCTTCGGGAACAAGATGACTCTTGCCATCTTCCGCGAAGCCGGGATACGGTGCCGGAGAACTGAATTTGAACTACCAGCGGCGTATTGCTTCGGGCCGAAATGGAACGAGGAACGCGTATCTGTAGTTGTTTGGACGATTGGACGAATTCGCCTCCGGACCACGGTGCGGCAGGACTTTGAATTTTCGCGGGAGTTTGAAATATTTCGAAGCAAACGGAGTTTTCGCCGAATATCAGGAAAACGAGGGCGACAACCGTGGTCGAACCGTTAGAGT
Organism: Andrena minutula; assembly: GCA_929113495.1. NCBI lineage: Eukaryota > Metazoa > Arthropoda > Insecta > Hymenoptera > Andrenidae > Andrena > Andrena minutula. The sequence goes on from OV815999.1 coordinate 12,136,623, forward strand.
AATATGTTCGAAATGCAACGAGGAACGCGTACCTGCAGTTGTTTGGACGATTGGACGAATTTAGAATTTTTCGGACCACGGTGCGGCCGGACTTTGAATTTTCGCGGGAGTTTGAAAAATTTCGAAGCAAACGGAGTTTTCGGCGAATATCAGGAAAACGAGGGCGACAACCGTGGTCGAACCGTTAGAGTAATATGTTCGAAATGCAACGAGGAACGCGTACCTGCAGTTGTTTGGACGATTGGACGAATTTAGAATTTTTCGGACCACGGTGCGGCCGGACTTTGAATTTTCGCGGGAGTTTGAAAAATTTCGAAGCAAACCGTTAGAGTAATATGTTCGAAATGCAACGAGGAACGCGTACCTGCAGTTGTTTGGACGATTGTACGATTTCGCCTCCGGACCACGGTGCCGTGGGACTCTTTTTTTTTTTTTTTTTTTTTTTTTTTTTTTTTTTACAATCTTCTTTATTACGTACTCACATACCTTAGATATGGCTGGGAGTACGGAGATCGGCCTATAGGCCGTTGGACTTAGGGGATCCTTACCCGGCTTCGGGAACAAGATGACTCTTGCCATCTTCCGCGAAGCCGGGATACGGTGCCGGAGAACTGAATTTGAACTACCAGCGGCGTATTGCTTCGGGCCGAAATGGAACGAGGAACGCGTATCTGTAGTTGTTTGGACGATTGGACGAATTCGCCTCCGGACCACGGTGCGGCAGGACTTTGAATTTTCGCGGGAGTTTGAAATATTTCGAAGCAAACGGAGTTTTCGCCGAATATCAGGAAAACGAGGGCGACAACCGTGGTCGAACCGTTAGAGTAATATGTTCGAAATGCAACGAGGAACGCGTACCTGCAGTTGTTTGGACGATTGGACGAATTTAGAATTTTTCGGACCACGGTGCGGCCGGACTTTGAATTTTCGCGGGAGTTTGAAAAATTTCGAAGCAAACGGAGTTTTCGGCGAATATCAGGAAAACGAGGGCGACAACCGTGGTCGAACCGTTAGAGTAATATGTTCGAAATGCAACGAGGAACGCGTACCTGCAGTTGTTTGGACGATTGGACGAATTTAGAATTTTTCGGACCACGGTGCGGCCGGACTTTGAATTTTCGCGGGAGTTTGAAAAATTTCGAAGCAAACGGAGTTTTCGGCGAATATCAGGAAAACGAGGGCGACAACCGTGGTCGAACCGTTAGAGTAATATGTTCGAAATGCAACGAGGAACGCGTACCTGCAGTTGTTTGGACGATTGGACGAATTTAGAATTTTTCGGACCACGGTGCGGCCGGACTTTGAATTTTCGCGGGAGTTTGAAAAATTTCGAAGCAAACGGAGTTTTCGGCGAATATCAGGAAAACGAGGGCGACAACCGTGGTCGAACCGTTAGAGTAATATGTTCGAAATGCAACGAGGAACGCGTACCTGCAGTTGTTTGGACGATTGGACGAATTTAGAATTTTTCGGACCACGGTGCGGCCGGACTTTGAATTTTCGCGGGAGTTTGAAAAATTTCGAAGCAAACGGAGTTTTCGGCGAATATCAGGAAAACGAGGGCGACAACCGTGGTCGAACCGTTAGAGTAATATGTTCGAAATGCAACGAGGAACGCGTACCTGCAGTTGTTTGGACGATTGGACGAATTTAGAATTTTTCGGACCACGGTGCGGCCGGACTTTGAATTTTCGCGGGAGTTTGAAAAATTTCGAAGCAAACCGTTAGAGTAATATGTTCGAAATGCAACGAGGAACGCGTACCTGCAGTTGTTTGGACGATTGTACGATTTCGCCTCCGGACCACGGTGCCGTGGGACTCTTTTTTTTTTTTTTTTTTTTTTTTTTTTTTTTTTTTACAATCTTCTTTATTACGTACTCACATACCTTAGATATGGCTGGGAGTACGGAGATCGGCCTATAGGCCGTTGGACTTAGGGGATCCTTACCCGGCTTCGGGAACAAGATGACTCTTGCCATCTTCCGCGAAGCCGGGATACGGTGCCGGAGAACTGAATTTGAACTACCAGCGGCGTATTGCTTCGGGCCGAAATGGAACGAGGAACGCGTATCTGTAGTTGTTTGGACGATTGGACGAATTCGCCTCCGGACCACGGTGCGGCAGGACTTTGAATTTTCGCGGGAGTTTGAAATATTTCGAAGCAAACGGAGTTTTCGCCGAATATCAGGAAAACGAGGGCGACAACCGTGGTCGAACCGTTAGAGTAATATGTTCGAAATGCAACGAGGAACGCGTACCTGCAGTTGTTTGGACGATTGGACGAATTTAGAATTTTTCGGACCACGGTGCGGCCGGACTTTGAATTTTCGCGGGAGTTTGAAAAATTTCGAAGCAAACGGAGTTTTCGGCGAATATCAGGAAAACGAGGGCGACAACCGTGGTCGAACCGTTAGAGAGTAATATGTTCGAAATGCAACGAGGAACGCGTACCTGCAGTTGTTTGGACGATTGGACGAATTTAGAATTTTTCGGACCACGGTGCGGCCGGACTTTGAATTTTCGCGGGAGTTTGAAAAATTTCGAAGCAAACCGTTAGAGTAATATGTTCGAAATGCAACGAGGAACGCGTACCTGCAGTTGTTTGGACGATTGTACGATTTCGCCTCCGGACCACGGTGCCGTGGGACTCTTTTTTTTTTTTTTTTTTTTTTTTTTTTTTTTTTTTTTTACAATCTTCTTTATTACGTACTCACATACCTTAGATATGGCTGGGAGTACGGAGATCGGCCTATAGGCCGTTGGACTTAGGGGATCCTTACCCGGCTTCGGGAACAAGATGACTCTTGCCATCTTCCGCGAAGCCGGGGATACGGTGCCGGAGAACTGAATTTGAACTACCAGCGGCGTATTGCTTCGGGCCGAAATGGAACGAGGAACGCGTATCTGTAGTTGTTTGGACGATTGGACGAATTCGCCTCCGGACCACGGTGCGGCAGGACTTTGAATTTTCGCGGGAGTTTGAAATATTTCGAAGCAAACGGAGTTTTCGCCGAATATCAGGAAAACGAGGGCGACAACCGTGGTCGAACCGTTAGAGTAATATGTTCGAAATGCAACGAGGAACGCGTACCTGCAGTTGTTTGGACGATTGGACGAATTTAGAATTTTTCGGACCACGGTGCGGCCGGACTTTGAATTTTCGCGGGAGTTTGAAAAATTTCGAAGCAAACGGAGTTTTCGGCGAATATCAGGAAAACGAGGGCGACAACCGTGGTCGAACCGTTAGAGTAATATGTTCGAAATGCAACGAGGAACGCGTACCTGCAGTTGTTTGGACGATTGGACGAATTTAGAATTTTTCGGACCACGGTGCGGCCGGACTTTGAATTTTCGCGGGAGTTTGAAAAATTTCGAAGCAAACGGAGTTTTCGGCGAATATCAGGAAAACGAGGGCGACAACCGTGGTCGAACCGTTAGAGTAATATGTTCGAAATGCAACGAGGAACGCGTACCTGCAGTTGTTTGGACGATTGGACGAATTTAGGAATTTTTCGGACCACGGTGCGGCCGGACTTTGAATTTTCGCGGGAGTTTGAAAAATTTCGAAGCAAACGGAGTTTTCGGCGAATATCAGGAAAACGAGGGCGACAACCGTGGTCGAACCGTTAGAGTAATATGTTCGAAATGCAACGAGGAACGCGTACCTGCAGTTGTTTGGACGATTGGACGAATTTAGAATTTTTCGGACCACGGTGCGGCCGGACTTTGAATTTTCGCGGGAGTTTGAAAAATTTCGAAGCAAACGGAGTTTTCGGCGAATATCAGGAAAACGAGGGCGACAACCGTGGTCGAACCGTTAGAGTAATATGTTCGAAATGCAACGAGGAACGCGTACCTGCAGTTGTTTGGACGATTGGACGAATTTAGAATTTTTCGGACCACGGTGCGGCCGGACTTTGAATTTTCGCGGGAGTTTGAAAAATTTCGAAGCAAACCGTTAGAGTAATATGTTCGAAATGCAACGAGGAACGCGTACCTGCAGTTGTTTGGACGATTGTACGATTTCGCCTCCGGACCACGGTGCCGTGGGACTCTTTTTTTTTTTTTTTTTTTTTTTTTTTTTTTTTTTTTACAATCTTCTTTATTACGTACTCACATACCTTAGATATGGCTGGGAGTACGGAGATCGGCCTATAGGCCGTTGGACTTAGGGGATCCTTACCCGGCTTCGGGAACAAGATGACTCTTGCCATCTTCCGCGAAGCCGGGATACGGTGCCGGAGAACTGAATTTGAACTACCAGCGGCGTATTGCTTCGGGCCGAAATGGAACGAGGAACGCGTATCTGTAGTTGTTTGGACGATTGGACGAATTCGCCTCCGGACCACGGTGCGGCAGGACTTTGAATTTTCGCGGGAGTTTGAAATATTTCGAAGCAAACGGAGTTTTCGCCGAATATCAGGAAAACGAGGGCGACAACCGTGGTCGAACCGTTAGAGTAATATGTTCGAAATGCAACGAGGAACGCGTACCTGCAGTTGTTTGGACGATTGGACGAATTTAGAATTTTTCGGACCACGGTGCGGCCGGACTTTGAATTTTCGCGGGAGTTTGAAAAATTTCGAAGCAAACGGAGTTTTCGGCGAATATCAGGAAAACGAGGGCGACAACCGTGGTCGAACCGTTAGAGTAATATGTTCGAAATGCAACGAGGAACGCGTACCTGCAGTTGTTTGGACGATTGGACGAATTTAGAATTTTTCGGACCACGGTGCGGCCGGACTTTGAATTTTCGCGGGAGTTTGAAAAATTTCGAAGCAAACCGTTAGAGTAATATGTTCGAAATGCAACGAGGAACGCGTACCTGCAGTTGTTTGGACGATTGTACGATTTCGCCTCCGGACCACGGTGCCGTGGGACTCTTTTTTTTTTTTTTTTTTTTTTTTTTTTTTTTTTTACAATCTTCTTTATTACGTACTCACATACCTTAGATATGGCTGGGAGTACGGAGATCGGCCTATAGGCCGTTGGACTTAGGGGATCCTTACCCGGCTTCGGGAACAAGATGACTCTTGCCATCTTCCGCGAAGCCGGGATACGGTGCCGGAGAACTGAATTTGAACTACCAGCGGCGTATTGCTTCGGGCCGAAATGGAACGAGGAACGCGTATCTGTAGTTGTTTGGACGATTGGACGAATTCGCCTCCGGACCACGGTGCGGCAGGACTTTGAATTTTCGCGGGAGTTTGAAATATTTCGAAGCAAACGGAGTTTTCGCCGAATATCAGGAAAACGAGGGCGACAACCGTGGTCGAACCGTTAGAGTAATATGTTCGAAATGCAACGAGGAACGCGTACCTGCAGTTGTTTGGACGATTGGACGAATTTAGAATTTTTCGGACCACGGTGCGGCCGGACTTTGAATTTTCGCGGGAGTTTGAAAAATTTCGAAGCAAACGGAGTTTTCGGCGAATATCAGGAAAACGAGGGCGACAACCGTGGTCGAACCGTTAGAGTAATATGTTCGAAATGCAACGAGGAACGCGTACCTGCAGTTGTTTGGACGATTGGACGAATTTAGAATTTTTCGGACCACGGTGCGGCCGGACTTTGAATTTTCGCGGGAGTTTGAAAAATTTCGAAGCAAACGGAGTTTTCGGCGAATATCAGGAAAACGAGGGCGACAACCGTGGTCGAACCGTTAGAGTAATATGTTCGAAATGCAACGAGGAACGCGTACCTGCAGTTGTTTGGACGATTGGACGAATTTAGAATTTTTCGGACCACGGTGCGGCCGGACTTTGAATTTTCGCGGGAGTTTGAAAAATTTCGAAGCAAACGG
>OV815999.1:12142625-12168712 GCA_929113495.1 Andrena minutula
AAATTTAGTTTAAAACCTCCAAATCACAATTTGACTAAAAATTTATATAAAATCCGATCTATAGGTGTTTATTTCATCTAAATTTATTCAAATTTAGCTCCTCCATAAAAAAACTCATCAAAATCAAAAAAATAAAATTTAGTTTAAAACCTCCAAATCACAATTTGACTAAAAATTTATATAAAATCCGCACTATAGGTGTTTATTTCATCTAAATTTATTCAAATTTAGCTCCTCCATCAAAAAAAACTCATCAAAATCCAAAAAAATAAAATTTAGTTTAAAACCTCCAAATCACAATTTGACTAAAAATTTATATAAAATCCGATCTATAGGTGTTTATTTCATCTAAATTTATTCAAATTTAGCTCCTCCATCAAAAAAACTCATCAAAATCCAAAAAAATCAAATTTAGTTTAAAACCTCCAAATCACAATTTGATTAAAAATTTATATAAAATCCGCACTATAGGTGTTTATTTCATCTAAATTTATTCAAATTTAGCTCCTCCATCAAAAAAACTCATCAAAATCCAAAAAAATCATATTTAGTTTAAAACCTCCAAATCACAATTTGACAAAAAATTTATATAAAATCCGCACTATAGGTGTTTATTTCATCTAAATTTATTCAAATTTAGCTCCTCCATCAAAAAAAACTCATCAAAATCCAAAAAAATCGAATTTTGTTTACAACCTCTAAATCTCAATTTGACTAAAAATTTTATATAAAATCCGAACTATAGGTGTTTATTTCATCTAAATTTATTCAAATTTAGCTCCTCCATCAAAAAAACTCATCAAAATCCAAAAAAATCAAATTTAGTTTAAAACCTCCAAATCACAATTTGACTAAAAATTTATTTAAAATCCGATCTATAGGTGTTTATTTCATCTAAATTTATTCAAATTTAGCTCCTCCATCAAAAAAACTCATCAAAATCCAAAAAAATCAAATTTAGTTTAAAACCTCCAAATCACAATTTGACTAAAAATTTATATAAAATCCGAACTATAGGTGTTTATTTCATCTAAATTTATTCAAATTTAGCTCCTCCATCAAAAAAACTCTTCAAAATCCAAAAAAATCAAATTTAGTTTAAAACCTCCAAATCACAATTTGACTAAAAATTTATATAAAATCCGCACTATAGGTGTTTATTTCATCTAAATTTATTCAAATTTAGCTCATCCATCAAAAAAACTCATCAAAATCCAAAAAAATCGAATTTTGTTTACAACCTCTAAATCTCAATTTGACTAAAAATTTATATAAAATCCGAACTATAGGTGTTTATTTCATCTAAATTTATTCAAATTTAGCTCCTCCATCAAAAAAACTCATCAAAATAAAAAAAAATCAAATTTAGTTTAAAACCTCCAAATCACAATTTGACTAAAAATTTATATAAACTCCGATCAATAGGTGTTTATTTCATCTAAATTTATTCAAATATAGCTCCTCCATCAAAAAAACTCATCAAAATCCAAAAAAATAAAATTTAGTTTAAAACCTCCAAATCACAATTTGACTAAAAATTTATATAAAATCCGCACTATAGGTGTTTATTTCATCTAAATTTATTCAAATTTAGCTCCTCCATCAAAAAAACTCATCAAAATCCAAAAAAATAAAATTTAGTTTAAAACCTCCAAATCACAATTTGACTAAAAATTTATATAAAATCCGCACTATAGGTGTTTATTTCATCTAAATTTATTCAAATTTAGCTCCTCCATCAAAAAAAATCATCAAAATCCAAAAAAATCAAATTTAGTTTAAAACCTCCAAATCACAATTTGACTAAAAATTTATATAAAATCCGCACTATAGGTGTTTATTTCATCTAAATTTATTCAAATTTAGCTTCTCCTTCAAAAAAAGTCATCAAAATCCAAAAAAATCGAATTTTGTTTACAACCTCTAAATCTCAATTTGACTAAAAATTTATATAAAATCCGAACTATAGGTGTTTATTTCATCTAAATTTATTCAAATTTAGCTCCTCCATCAAAAAAACTCATCAAAAAAAAAAAAAATCAAATTTAGTTTAAAACCTCCAAATCACAGTTTGACTAAAAATTTATATAAAATCCGATCTATAGGTGTTTATTTCATCTAAATTTATTCAAATATAGCTCCTCCATCAAAAAAACTCATCAAAATCCAAAAAAATCAAATTTAGTTTAAAACCTCCAAATCACAATTTGACTAAAAATTTATTTAAAATCCGATCTATAGGTGTTTATTTCATCTAAATTTATTCAAATTTAGCTCCTCCATCAAAAAAACTCATCAAAATCCAAAAAAATCAAATTTAGTTTAAAACCTCCAAATCACAATTTGACTAAAAATTTATATAAAATCCGCACTATAGGTGTTTATTTCATCTAAATTTATTCAAATTTAGCTCCTCCATCAAAAAAAATCATCAAAATCCAAAAAAATCAGATTTAGTTTAAAACCTCCAAATCACAATTTGACTAAAAATTTATATAAAATTCGCACTATAGGTGTTTATTTCATCTAAATTTATTCAAATTTAGCTTCTCCTTCAAAAAAAGTCATCAAAATCCAAAAAAATCGAATTTTGTTTACAACCTCTAAATCTCAATTTGACTAAAAATTTATATAAAATCCGCACTATAGGTGTTTATTTCATCTAAATTTATTCAAATTTAGCTCCTCCATCAAAAAAACTCATCAAAATCCAAAAAAATAAAATTTAGTTTAAAACCTCCAAATCACAGTTTGACTAAAAATTTATATAAAATCCGCACTATAGGTGTTTATTTCATCTAAATTTATTCAAATTTAGCTCCTCCATCAAAAAAACTCATCAAAATCCAAAAAAATCGAATTTTGTTTACAACCTCTAAATCTCAATTTGACTAAAAATTTATATAAAATCCGAACTATAGGTGTTTATTTCATCTAAATTTATTCAAATTTAGCTCCTCCATCAAAAAAAACTCATCAAAATCCAAAAAAATCAAATTTAGTTTAAAACCTCCAAATCACAATTTGACTAAAAATTTATTTAAAATCCGATCTATAGGTGTTTATTTCATCTAAATTTATTCAAATTTAGCTCCTCCATCAAAAAAACTCATCAAAATCCAAAAAAATCAAATTTAGTTTAAAACCTCCAAATCACAATTTGATTAAAAATTTATATAAAATCCGCACTATAGGTGTTTATTTCATCTAAATTTATTCAAATTTAGCTCCTCCATCAAAAAAACTCTTCAAAATCCAAAAAAATCAAATTTAGTTTAAAACCTCCAAATCACAATTTGACTAAAAATTTATATAAAATCCGCACTATAGGTGTTTATTTCATCTAAATTTATTCAAATTTAGCTCATCCATCAAAAAAACTCATCAAAATCCAAAAAAATCGAATTTTGTTTACAACCTCTAAATCTCAATTTGACTAAAAATTTATATAAAATCCGAACTATAGGTGTTTATTTCATCTAAATTTATTCAAATTTAGCTCCTCCATCAAAAAAACTCATCAAAATCCAAAAAAATCAAATTTAGTTTAAAACCTCCAAATCACAATTTGACTAAAAATTTATATAAAATCCGCACTATAGGTGTTTATTTCATCTAAATTTATTCAAATTTAGCTCCTCCATCAAAAAAACTCTTCAAAATCCAAAAAAATCAAATTTAGTTTAAAACCTCCAAATCACAATTTGACTAAAAATTTATATAAAATCCGATCTATAGGTGTTTATTTCATCTAAATTTATTCAAATTTAGCTCCTCCATAAAAAAACTCATCAAAATCAAAAAAATAAAATTTAGTTTAAAACCTCCAAATCACAATTTGACTAAAAATTTATATAAAATCCGCACTATAGGTGTTTATTTCATCTAAATTTATTCAAATTTAGCTCCTCCATCAAAAAAACTCATCAAAATCCAAAAAAATAAAATTTAGTTTAAAACTTCCAAATCACAATTTGACTAAAAATTTATATAAAATCCGATCTATAGGTGTTTATTTCATCTAAATTTATTCAAATTTAGCTCCTCCATCAAAAAAACTCATCAAAATCCAAAAAAATAAAATTTAGTTTAAAACCTCCAAATCACAATTTGACTAAAAATTTATATAAAATCCGCACTATAGGTGTTTATTTCATCTAAATTTATTCAAATTTAGCTCCTCCATCAAAAAAACTCATCAAAATCCAAAAAAATCAAATTTAGTTTAAAACCTCCAAATCACAATTTGACTAAAAATTTATTTAAAATCCGATCTATAGGTGTTTATTTCATCTAAATTTATTCAAATTTAGCTCCTCCATCAAAAAAACTCATCAAAATCCAAAAAAATCAAATTTAGTTTAAAACCTCCAAATCACAATTTGACTAAAAATTTATATAAAATCCGCACTATAGGTGTTTATTTCATCTAAATTTATTCAAATTTAGCTCCTCCATCAAAAAAAATCATCAAAATCCAAAAAAATCAGATTTAGTTTAAAACCTCCAAATCACAATTTGACTAAAAATTTATATAAAATCCGCACTATAGGTGTTTATTTCATCTAAATTTATTCAAATTTAGCTTCTCCTTCAAAAAAAGTCATCAAAATCCAAAAAAATCGAATTTTGTTTACAACCTCTAAATCTCAATTTGACTAAAAATTTATATAAAATCCGCACTATAGGTGTTTATTTCATCTAAATTTATTCAAATTTAGCTCCTCCATCAAAAAAACTCATCAAAATCCAAAAAAATAAAATTTAGTTTAAAACCTCCAAATCACAGTTTGACTAAAAATTTATATAAAATCCGCACTATAGGTGTTTATTTCATCTAAATTTATTCAAATTTAGCTCCTCCATCAAAAAAACTCATCAAAATCCAAAAAAATCGAATATTGTTTACAACCTCTAAATCTCAATTTGACTAAAAATTTATATAAAATCCGAACTATAGGTGTTTATTTCATCTAAATTTATTCAAATTTAGCTCCTCCATCAAAAAAAACTCATCAAAATCCAAAAAAATCAAATTTAGTTTAAAACCTCCAAATCACAATTTGACTAAAAATTTATATAAAATCCGCACTATAGGTGTTTATTTCATCTAAATTTATTCAAATTTAGCTCCTCCATCAAAAAAACTCATCAAAATCCAAAAAAATAAAATTTAGTTTAAAACCTCCAAATCACAGTTTGACTAAAAATTTATATAAAATCCGCACTATAGGTGTTTATTTCATCTAAATTTATTCAAATTTAGCTCCTCCATCAAAAAAACTCATCAAAATCCAAAAAAATCGAATTTTGTTTACAACCTCTAAATCTCAATTTGACTAAAAATTTATATAAAATCCGAACTATAGGTGTTTATTTCATCTAAATTTATTCAAATTTAGCTCCTCCATCAAAAAAAACTCATCAAAATCCAAAAAAATCAAATTTAGTTTAAAACCTCCAAATCACAATTTGACTAAAAATTTATTTAAAATCCGATCTATAGGTGTTTATTTCATCTAAATTTATTCAAATTTAGCTCCTCCATCAAAAAAACTCATCAAAATCCAAAAAAATCAAATTTAGTTTAAAACCACCAAATCACAATTTGATTAAAAATTTATATAAAATCCGCACTATAGGTGTTTATTTCATCTAAATTTATTCAAATTTAGCTCCTCCATCAAAAAAACTCTTCAAAATCCAAAAAAATCAAATTTAGTTTAAAACCTCCAAATCACAATTTGACTAAAAATTTATATAAAATCCGCACTATAGGTGTTTATTTCATCTAAATTTATTCAAATTTAGCTCCTCCATCAAAAAAACTCATCAAAATCCAAAAAAATCGAATTTAGTTTAAAACCTCTAAATCACCTTTTTTACTAAAAATTTATATAAAATCCGAACTATATGGGTTTATTTCATCTAAATTTATTCAAATTTAGCTCCTCCATCAAAAAAACTCATCAAAATCCAAAAAAATCAAATTTAGTTTAAAACCTCCAAATCACAATTTGACTAAAAATTTATATAAAATCCGCACTATAGGTGTTTATTTCATCTAAATTTATTCAAATTTAGCTCCTCCATCAAAAAAACTCTTCAAAATCCAAAAAAATCAAATTTAGTTTAAAACCTCCAAATCACAATTTGACTAAAAATTTATATAAAATCCGATCTATAGGTGTTTATTTCATCTAAATTTATTCAAATTTAGCTCCTCCATAAAAAAACTCATCAAAATCAAAAAAATAAAATTTAGTTTAAAACCTCCAAATCACAATTTGACTAAAAATTTATATAAAATCCGCACTATAGGTGTTTATTTCATCTAAATTTATTCAAATTTAGCTCCTCCATCAAAAAAACTCATCAAAATCCAAAAAAATAAAATTTAGTTTAAAACCTCCAAATCACAATTTGACTAAAAATTTATATAAAATCCGATCTATAGGTGTTTATTTCATCTAAATTTATTCAAATTTAGCTCCTCCATCAAAAAAACTCATCAAAATCCAAAAAAATAAAATTTAGTTTAAAACCTCCAAATCACAATTTGACTAAAAATTTATATAAAATCCGCACTATAGGTGTTTATTTCATCTAAATTTATTCAAATTTAGCTCCTCCATCAAAAAAACTCATCAAAATCCAAAAAAATCAAATTTAGTTTAAAACCTCCAAATCACAATTTGACTAAAAATTTATTTAAAATCCGATCTATAGGTGTTTATTTCATCTAAATTTATTCAAATTTAGCTCCTCCATCAAAAAAACTCATCAAAATCCAAAAAAATCAAATTTAGTTTAAAACCTCCAAATCACAATTTGATTAAAAATTTATATAAAATCCGCACTATAGGTGTTTATTTCATCTAAATTTATTCAAATTTAGCTCCTCCATCAAAAAAACTCTTCAAAATCCAAAAAAATCAAATTTAGTTTAAAACCTCCAAATCACAATTTGACTAAAAATTTATATAAAATCCGCACTATAGGTGTTTATTTCATCTAAATTTATTCAAATTTAGCTCATCCATCAAAAAAACTCATCAAAATCCAAAAAAATCGAATTTTGTTTACAACCTCTAAATCTCAATTTGACTAAAAATTTATATAAAATCCGAACTATAGGTGTTTATTTCATCTAAATTTATTCAAATTTAGCTCCTCCATCAAAAAAAACTCATCAAAATCCAAAAAAATCAAATTTAGTTTAAAACCTCCAAATCACAATTTGACTAAAAATTTATTTAAAATCCGATCTATAGGTGTTTATTTCATCTAAATTTATTCAAATTTAGCTCCTCCATCAAAAAAACTCATCAAAATCCAAAAAAATCAAATTTAGTTTAAAACCTCCAAATCACAATTTGATTAAAAATTTATATAAAATCCGCACTATAGGTGTTTATTTCATCTAAATTTATTCAAATTTAGCTCCTCCATCAAAAAAACTCTTCAAAATCCAAAAAAATCAAATTTAGTTTAAAACCTCCAAATCACAATTTGACTAAAAATTTATATAAAATCCGCACTATAGGTGTTTATTTCATCTAAATTTATTCAAATTTAGCTCATCCATCAAAAAAACTCATCAAAATCCAAAAAAATCGAATTTTGTTTACAACCTCTAAATCTCAATTTGACTAAAAATTTATATAAAATCCGAACTATAGGTGTTTATTTCATCTAAATTTATTCAAATTTAGCTCCTCCATCAAAAAAACTCATCAAAATCCAAAAAAATCAAATTTAGTTTAAAACCTCCAAATCACAATTTGACTAAAAATTTATATAAAATCCGCACTATAGGTGTTTATTTCATCTAAATTTATTCAAATTTAGCTCCTCCATCAAAAAAAAATTATCAAAATCCAAAAAAATCAAATTTAGTTTAAAACCTCCAAATCACAATTTGACTAAAAATTTATATAAAATCCGCACTATAGGTGTTTATTTCATCTAAATTTATTCAAATTTAGCTTCTCCTTCAAAAAAAGTCATCAAAATCCAAAAAAATCGAATTTTGTTTACAACCTCTAAATCTCAATTTGACTAAAAATTTATATAAAATCCGAACTATAGGTGTTTATTTCATCTAAATTTATTCAAATTTAGCTCCTCCATCAAAAAAACTCATCAAAATCCAAAAAAATCAAATTTAGTTTAAAACCTCCAAATCACAATTTGACTAAAAATTTATTTAAAATCCGATCTATAGGTGTTTATTTCATCTAAATTTATTCAAATTTAGCTCCTCCATCAAAAAAACTCATCAAAATCCAAAAAAATCAAATTTAGTTTAAAACCTCCAAATCACAATTTGACTAAAAATTTATATAAAATCCGCACTATAGGTGTTTATTTCATCTAAATTTATTCAAATTTAGCTCCTCCATCAAAAAAAATCATCAAAATCCAAAAAAATCAGATTTAGTTTAAAACCTCCAAATCACAATTTGACAAAAAATTTATATAAAATCCGCACTATAGGTGTTTATTTCATCTAAATTTATTCAAATTTAGCTTCTCCTTCAAAAAAAGTCATCAAAATCCAAAAAAATCGAATTTTGTTTACAACCTCTAAATCTCAATTTGACTAAAAATTTATATAAAATCCGCACTATAGGTGTTTATTTCATCTAAATTTATTCAAATTTAGCTCCTCCATCAAAAAAACTCATCAAAATCCAAAAAAATAAAATTTAGTTTAAAACCTCCAAATCACAGTTTGACTAAAAATTTATATAAAATCCGCACTATAGGTGTTTATTTCATCTAAATTTATTCAAATTTAGCTCCTCCATCAAAAAAACTCATCAAAATCCAAAAAAATCGAATTTTGTTTACAACCTCTAAATCTCAATTTGACTAAAAATTTATATAAAATCCGAACTATAGGTGTTTATTTCATCTAAATTTATTCAAATTTAGCTCCTCCATCAAAAAAAACTCATCAAAATCCAAAAAAATCAAATTTAGTTTAAAACCTCCAAATCACAATTTGACTAAAAATTTATTTAAAATCCGATCTATAGGTGTTTATTTCATCTAAATTTATTCAAATTTAGCTCCTCCATCAAAAAAACTCATCAAAATCCAAAAAAATCAAATTTAGTTTAAAACCTCCAAATCACAATTTGATTAAAAATTTATATAAAATCCGCACTATAGGTGTTTATTTCATCTAAATTTATTCAAATTTAGCTCCTCCATCAAAAAAACTCTTCAAAATCCAAAAAAATCAAATTTAGTTTAAAACCTCCAAATCACAATTTGACTAAAAATTTATATAAAATCCGCACTATAGGTGTTTATTTCATCTAAATTTATTCAAATTTAGCTCATCCATCAAAAAAACTCATCAAAATCCAAAAAAATCGAATTTTGTTTACAACCTCTAAATCTCAATTTGACTAAAAATTTATATAAAATCCGCACTATAGGTGTTTATTTCATCTAAATTTATTCAAATTTAGCTCCTCCATCAAAAAAACTCATCAAAATCCAAAAAAATAAAATTTAGTTTAAAACCTCCAAATCACAGTTTGACTAAAAATTTATATAAAATCCGCACTATAGGTGTTTATTTCATCTAAATTTATTCAAATTTAGCTCCTCCATCAAAAAAACTCATCAAAATCCAAAAAAATCGAATTTTGTTTACAACCTCTAAATCTCAATTTGACTAAAAATTTATATAAAATCCGAACTATAGGTGTTTATTTCATCTAAATTTATTCAAATTTAGCTCCTCCATCAAAAAAAACTCATCAAAATCCAAAAAAATCAAATTTAGTTTAAAACCTCCAAATCACAATTTGACTAAAAATTTATTTAAAATCCGATCTATAGGTGTTTATTTCATCTAAATTTATTCAAATTTAGCTCCTCCATCAAAAAAACTCATCAAAATCCAAAAAAATCAAATTTAGTTTAAAACCTCCAAATCACAATTTGATTAAAAATTTATATAAAATCCGCACTATAGGTGTTTATTTCATCTAAATTTATTCAAATTTAGCTCCTCCATCAAAAAAACTCTTCAAAATCCAAAAAAATCAAATTTAGTTTAAAACCTCCAAATCACAATTTGACTAAAAATTTATATAAAATCCGCACTATAGGTGTTTATTTCATCTAAATTTATTCAAATTTAGCTCATCCATCAAAAAAACTCATCAAAATCCAAAAAATCGAATTTTGTTTACAACCTCTAAATCTCAATTTGACTAAAAATTTATATAAAATCCGAACTATAGGTGTTTATTTCATCTAAATTTATTCAAATTTAGCTCCTCCATCAAAAAAACTCATCAAAATCCAAAAAAATCAAATTTAGTTTAAAACCTCCAAATCACAATTTGACTAAAAATTTATATAAAATCCGCACTATAGGTGTTTATTTCATCTAAATTTATTCAAATTTAGCTCCTCCATCAAAAAAACTCTTCAAAATCCAAAAAAATCAAATTTAGTTTAAAACCTCCAAATCACAATTTGACTAAAAATTTATATAAAATCCGATCTATAGGTGTTTATTTCATCTAAATTTATTCAAATTTAGCTCCTCCATAAAAAAACTCATCAAAATCAAAAAAATCAAATTTAGTTTAAAACCTCCAAATCACAATTTGACTAAAAATTTATATAAAATCCGATCTATAGGTGTTTATTTCATCTAAATTTATTCAAATTTAGCTCCTCCATCAAAAAAACTCATCAAAATCCAAAAAAATCAAATTTAGTTTAAAACCTCCAAATCACAATTTGACTAAAAATTTATATAAAATCCGCACTATAGGTGTTTATTTCATCTAAATTTATTCAAATTTAGCTCCTCCATCAAAAAAACTCATCAAAATCCAAAAAAATCAAATTTAGTTTAAAACCTCCAAATCACAATTTGACTAAAAATTTATTTAAAATCCGATCTATAGGTGTTTATTTCATCTAAATTTATTCAAATTTAGCTCCTCCATCAAAAAAACTCATCAAAATCCAAAAAAATCAAATTTAGTTTAAAACCTCCAAATCACAATTTGATTAAAAATTTATATAAAATCCGCACTATAGGTGTTTATTTCATCTAAATTTATTCAAATTTAGCTCCTCCATCAAAAAAACTCTTCAAAATCCAAAAAAATCAAATTTAGTTTAAAACCTCCAAATCACAATTTGACTAAAAATTTATATAAAATCCGCACTATAGGTGTTTATTTCATCTAAATTTATTCAAATTTAGCTCATCCATCAAAAAAACTCATCAAAATCCAAAAAAATCGAATTTTGTTTACAACCTCTAAATCTCAATTTGACTAAAAATTTATATAAAATCCGAACTATAGGTGTTTATTTCATCTAAATTTATTCAAATTTAGCTCCTCCATCAAAAAAACTCATCAAAATCCAAAAAAATCAAATTTAGTTTAAAACCTCCAAATCACAATTTGACTAAAAATTTATATAAAATCCGCACTATAGGTGTTTATTTCATCTAAATTTATTCAAATTTAGCTACTCCATCAAAAAAACTCTTCAAAATCCAAAAAAATCAAATTTAGTTTAAAACCTCCAAATCACAATTTGACTAAAAATTTATATAAAATCCGATCTATAGGTGTTTATTTCATCTAAATTTATTCAAATTTAGCTCCTCCATAAAAAAACTCATCAAAATCCAAAAAAATAAAATTTAGTTTAAAACCTCCAAATCACAATTTGACTAAAAATTTATATAAAATCCGCACTATAGGTGTTTATTTCATCTAAATTTATTCAAATTTAGCTCCTCCATCAAAAAAACTCATCAAAATCCAAAAAAATAAAATTTAGTTTAAAACCTCCAAATCACAGTTTGACTAAAAATTTATATAAAATCCGCACTATAGGTGTTTATTTCATCTAAATTTATTCAAATTTAGCTCCTCCATCAAAAAAACTCTTCAAAATCCAAAAAAATCAAATTTAGTTTAAAACCTCCAAATCACAATTTGACTAAAAATTTATATAAAATCCGATCTATAGGTGTTTATTTCATCTAAATTTATTCAAATTTAGCTCCTCCATAAAAAAACTCATCAAAATCCAAAAAAATAAAATTTAGTTTAAAACCTCCAAATCACAATTTGACTAAAAATTTATATAAAATCCGCACTATAGGTGTTTATTTCATCTAAATTTATTCAAATTTAGGTCCTCCATCAAAAAAACTCATCAAAATCCAAAAAAATAAAATTTAGTTTAAAACCTCCAAATCACAATTTGACTACAAATTTATATAAAATCCGATCTATAGGTGTTTATTTCATCTAAATTTATTCAAATTTAGCTCCTCCATCAAAAAAACTCATCAAAATCCAAAAAAATCAAATTTAGTTTAAAACCTCCAAATCACAATTTGACTAAAAATTTATATAAAATCCGCACTATAGGTGTTTATTTCATCTAAATTTATTCAAATTTAGCTCCTCCATCAAAAAAACTCATCAAAATCCAAAAAAATCATATTTAGTTTAAAACCTCCAAATCACAATTTGACAAAAAATTTATATATAATCCGCACTATAGGTGTTTATTTCATCTAAATTTATTCAAATTTAGCTCCTCCATCAAAAAAACTCATCAAAATCCAAAAAAATCGAATTTTGTTTACAACCTCTAAATCTCAATTTGACTAAAAATTTATATAAAATCCGAACTATAGGTGTATATTTCATCTAAATTTATTCAAATTTAGCTCCTCCATCAAAAAAACTCATCAAAATCCAAAAAAATCAAATTTAGTTTAAAACCTCCAAATCACAATTTGACTAAAAATTTATTTAAAATCCGATCTATGGGTGTTTATTTCATCTAAATTTATTCAAATTTAGCTCCTCCATCAAAAAAACTCATCAAAATCCAAAAAAATCAAATTTAGTTTAAAACCTCCAAATCACAATTTGACTAAAAATTTATATAAAATCCGCACTATAGGTGTTTATTTCATCTAAATTTATTCAAATTTAGCTCCTCCATCAAAAAAACTCTTCAAAATCCAAAAAAATCAAATTTAGTTTAAAACCTCCAAATCACAATTTGACTAAAAATTTATATAAAATCCGATCTATAGGTGTTTATTTCATCTAAATTTATTCAAATTTAGCTCCTCCATAAAAAAACTCATCAAAATCCAAAAAAATAAAATTTAGTTTAAAACCTCCAAATCACAATTTGACTAAAAATTTATATAAAATCCGCACTATAGGTGTTTATTTCATCTAAATTTATTCAAATTTAGGTCCTCCATCAAAAAAACTCATCAAAATCCAAAAAAATAAAATTTAGTTTAAAACCTCCAAATCACAATTTGACTAAAAATTTATATAAAATCCGATCTATAGGTGTTTATTTCATCTAAATTTATTCAAATTTAGCTCCTCCATCAAAAAAACTCATCAAAATCCAAAAAAATCAAATTTAGTTTAAAACCTCCAAATCACAATTTGACTAAAAATTTATATAAAATCCGCACTATAGGTGTTTATTTCATCTAAATTTATTCAAATTTAGCTCCTCCATCAAAAAAACTCATCAAAATCCAAAAAAATCATATTTAGTTTAAAACCTCCAAATCACAATTTGACAAAAAATTTATATATAATCCGCACTATAGGTGTTTATTTCATCTAAATTTATTCAAATTTAGCTCCTCCATCAAAAAAACTCATCAAAATCCAAAAAAATCGAATTTTGTTTACAACCTCTAAATCTCAATTTGACTAAAAATTTATATAAAATCCGAACTATAGATGTTTATTTCATCTAAATTTATTCAAATTTAGCTCCTCCATCAAAAAAACTCATCAAAATCCAAAAAAATCAAATTTAGTTTAAAACCTCCGAATCACAATTTGACTAAAAATTTATTTAAAATCCGATCTATGGGTGTTTATTTCATCTAAATTTATTCAAATTTAGCTCCTCCATCAAAAAAACTCATCAAAATCCAAAAAAATCAAATTTAGTTTAAAACCTCCAAATCACAATTTGACTAAAAATTTATATAAAATCCGCACTATAGGTGTTTATTTCATCTAAATTTATTCAAATTTAGCTCCTCCATCAAAAAAACTCTTCAAAATCCAAAAAAATCAAATTTAGTTTAAAACCTCCAAATCACAATTTGACTAAAAATTTATATAAAATCCGCACTATAGGTGTTTATTTCATCTAAATTTATTCAAATTTAGCTCATCCATCAAAAAAACTCATCAAAATAAAAAAAAATCAAATTTAGTTTAAAACCTCCAAATCACAATTTGACTAAAAATTTATATAAAATCCGATCAATAGGTGTTTATTTCATCTAAATTTATTCAAATATAGCTCCTCCATCAAAAAAACTCATCAAAATCCAAAAAAATAAAATTTAGTTTAAAACCTCCAAATCACAGTTTGACTAAAAATTTATATAAAATCCGCACTATAGGTGTTTATTTCATCTAAATTTATTCAAATTTAGCTCCTCCATCAAAAAAACTCATCAAAATCCAAAAAAATCGAATTTTGTTTACAACCTCTAAATCTCAATTTGACTAAAAATTTATATAAAATCCGAACTATAGGTGTTTATTTCATCTAAATTTATTCAAATTTAGCTCCTCCATCAAAAAAAACTCATCAAAATCCAAAAAAAAAAATTTAGTTTAAAACCTCCAAATCACAATTTGACTAAAAATTTATTTAAAATCCGATCTATAGGTGTTTATTTCATCTAAATTTATTCAAATTTAGCTCCTCCATCAAAAAAACTCATCAAAATCCAAAAAAATCAAATTTAGTTTAAAACCAACAAATCACAATTTGATTAAAAATTTATATAAAATCCGCACTATAGGTGTTTATTTCATCTAAATTTATTCAAATTTAGCTCCTCCATCAAAAAAACTCTTCAAAATCCAAAAAAATCAAATTTAGTTTAAAACCTCCAAATCACAATTTGACTAAAAATTTGTATAAAATCCGCACTATAGGTGTTTATTTCATCTAAATTTATTCAAATTTAGCTCCTCCATCAAAAAAACTCATCAAAATCCAAAAAAATCGAATTTTGTTTACAACCTCTAAATCTCAATTTGACTAAAAATTTATATAAAATCCGAACTATAGGTGTTTATTTCATCTAAATTTATTCAAATTTAGCTCCTCCATCAAAAAAACTCTTCAAAATCCAAAAAAATCAAATTTAGTTTAAAACCTCCAAATCACAATTTGACTAAAAATTTATATAAAATCCGATCTATAGGTGTTTATTTCATCTAAATTTATTCAAATTTAGCTCCTCCATAAAAAAACTCATCAAAATCAAAAAAATAAAATTTAGTTTAAAACCTCCAAATCACAATTTGACTAAAAATTTATATAAAATCCGCACTATAGGTGTTTATTTCATCTAAATTTATTCAAATTTAGCTCCTCCATCAAAAAAACTCATCAAAATCCAAAAAAATCAAATTTAGTTTAAAACCTCCAAATCACAATTTGACTAAAAATTTATTTAAAATCCGATCTATAGGTGTTTATTTCATCTAAATTTATTCAAATTTAGCTCCTCCATCAAAAAAACTCATCAAAATCCAAAAAAATCAAATTTAGTTTAAAACATCCAAATCACAATTTGACTAAAAATTTATATAAAATCCGCACTATAGGTGTTTATTTCATCTAAATTTATTCAAATTTAGCTCCTCCATCAAAAAAACTCATCAAAATCCAAAAAAATCAAATTTAGTTTAAAACCTCCAAATCACAATTTGACTAAAAATTTATTTAAAATCCGATCTATAGGTGTTTATTTCATCTAAATTTATTCAAATTTAGCTCCTCCATCAAAAAAACTCATCAAAATCCAAAAAAATCAAATTTAGTTTAAAACCTCCAAATCACAATTTGATTAAAAATTTATATAAAATCCGCACTATAGGTGTTTATTTCATCTAAATTTATTCAAATTTAGCTCCTCCATCAAAAAAACTCTTCAAAATCCAAAAAAATCAAATTTAGTTTAAAACCTCCAAATCACAATTTGACTAAAAATTTATATAAAATCCGCACTATAGGTGTTTATTTCATCTAAATTTATTCAAATTTAGCTCATCCATCAAAAAAACTCATCAAAATCCAAAAAAATCGAATTTTGTTTACAACCTCTAAATCTCAATTTGACTAAAAATTTATATAAAATCCGAACTATAGGTGTTTATTTCATCTAAATTTATTCAAATTTAGCTCCTCCATCAAAAAAAACTCATCAAAATCCAAAAAAATCAAATTTAGTTTAAAACCTCCAAATCACAATTTGACTAAAAATTTATTTAAAATCCGATCTATAGGTGTTTATTTCATCTAAATTTATTCAAATTTAGCTCCTCCATCAAAAAAACTCATCAAAATCCAAAAAAATCAAATTTAGTTTAAAACCTCCAAATCACAATTTGACTAAAAATTTGTATAAAATCCGCACTATAGGTGTTTATTTCATCTAAATTTATTCAAATTTAGCTCCTCCATCAAAAAAACTCATCAAAATCCAAAAAAATCGAATTTTGTTTACAACCTCTAAATCTCAATTTGACTAAAAATTTATATAAAATCCGAACTATAGGTGTTTATTTCATCTAAATTTATTCAAATTTAGCTCCTCCATCAAAAAAACTCTTCAAAATCCAAAAAAATCAAATTTAGTTTAAAACCTCCAAATCACAATTTGACTAACAATTTATATAAAATCCGATCTATAGGTGTTTATTTCATCTAAATTTATTCAAATTTAGCTCCTCCATAAAAAAACTCATCAAAATCAAAAAAATAAAATTTAGTTTAAAACCTCCAAATCACAATTTGACTAAAAATTTATATAAAATCCGCACTATAGGTGTTTATTTCATCTAAATTTATTCAAATTTAGCTCCTCCATCAAAAAAACTCATCAAAATCCAAAAAAATCAAATTTAGTTTAAAACCTCCAAATCACAATTTGACTAAAAATTTATTTAAAATCCGATCTATAGGTGTTTATTTCATCTAAATTTATTCAAATTTAGCTCCTCCATCAAAAAAACTCATCAAAATCCAAAAAAATCAAATTTAGTTTAAAACATCCAAATCACAATTTGACTAAAAATTTATATAAAATCCGCACTATAGGTGTTTATTTCATCTAAATTTATTCAAATTTAGCTCCTCCATCAAAAAAACTCATCAAAATCCAAAAAAATCAAATTTAGTTTAAAACCTCCAAATCACAATTTGACTAAAAATTTATTTAAAATCCGATCTATAGGTGTTTATTTCATCTAAATTTATTCAAATTTAGCTCCTCCATCAAAAAAACTCATCAAAATCCAAAAAAATCAAATTTAGTTTAAAACCTCCAAATCACAATTTGATTAAAAATTTATATAAAAACCGCACTATAGGTGTTTATTTCATCTAAATTTATTCAAATTTAGCTCCTCCATCAAAAAAACTCTTCAAAATCCAAAAAAATCAAATTTAGTTTAAAACCTCCAAATCACAATTTGACTAAAAATTTATATAAAATCCGCACTATAGGTGTTTATTTCATCTAAATTTATTCAAATTTAGCTCATCCATCAAAAAAACTCATCAAAATCCAAAAAAATCGAATTTTGTTTACAACCTCTAAATCTCAATTTGACTAAAAATTTATATAAAATCCGAACTATAGGTGTTTATTTCATCTAAATTTATTCAAATTTAGCTCCTCCATCAAAAAAAACTCATCAAAATCCAAAAAAATCAAATTTAGTTTAAAACCTCCAAATCACAATTTGACTAAAAATTTATTTAAAATCCGATCTATAGGTGTTTATTTCATCTAAATTTATTCAAATTTAGCTCCTCCATCAAAAAAACTCATCAAAATCCAAAAAAATCAAATTTAGTTTAAAACCTCCAAATCACAATTTGATTAAAAATTTATATAAAATCCGCACTATAGGTGTTTATTTCATCTAAATTTATTCAAATTTAGCTCCTCCATCAAAAAAACTCTTCAAAATCCAAAAAAATCAAATTTAGTTTAAAACCTCCAAATCACAATTTGACTAAAAATTTATATAAAATCCGCACTATAGGTGTTTATTTCATCTAAATTTATTCAAATTTAGCTCATCCATCAAAAAAACTCATCAAAATCCAAAAAAATCGAATTTTGTTTACAACCTCTAAATCTCAATTTGACTAAAAATTTATATAAAATCCGAACTATAGGTGTTTATTTCATCTAAATTTATTCAAATTTAGCTCCTCCATCAAAAAAACTCATCAAAATCCAAAAAAATCAAATTTAGTTTAAAACATCCAAATCACAATTTGACTAAAAATTTATATAAAATCCGCACTATAGGTGTTTATTTCATCTAAATTTATTCAAATTTAGCTCCTCCGTCAAAAAAACTCTTCAAAATCCAAAAAAATCAAATTTAGTTTAAAACCTCCAAATCACAATTTGACTAAAAATTTATATAAAATCCGATCTATAGGTGTTTATTTCATCTAAATTTATTCAAATTTAGCTCCTCCATAAAAAAACTCATCAAAATCAAAAAAATAAAATTTAGTTTAAAACCTCCAAATCACAATTTGACTAAAAATTTATATAAAATCCGCACTATAGGTGTTTATTTCATCTAAATTTATTCAAATTTAGCTCCTCCATCAAAAAAACTCATCAAAATCCAAAAAAATAAAATTTAGTTTAAAACCTCCAAATCACAATTTGACTAAAAATTTATATAAAATCCGATCTATAGGTGTTTATTTCATCTAAATTTATTCAAATTTAGCTCCTCCATCAAAAAAACTCATCAAAATCCAAAAAAATAAAATTTAGTTTGAAACCTCCAAATCACAATTTGACTAAAAATTTATATAAAATCCGCACTATAGGTGTTTATTTCATCTAAATTTATTCAAATTTAGCTCCTCCATCAAAAAAACTCATCAAAATCCAAAAAAATCAAATTTAGTTTAAAACCTCCAAATCACAATTTGACTAAAAATTTATTTAAAATCCGATCTATAGGTGTTTATTTCATCTAAATTTATTCAAATTTAGCTCCTCCATCAAAAAAAATCATCAAAATCCAAAAAAAATCAAATTTAGTTTAAAACCTCCAAATCACAATTTGATTAAAAATTTATATAAAATCCGCACTATAGGTGTTTATTTCATCTAAATTTATTCAAATTTAGCTCCTCCATCAAAAAAACTCATCAAAATCCAAAAAAATCATATTTAGTTTAAAACCTCCAAATCACAATTTGACAAAAAATTTATATAAAATCCGCACTATAGGTGTTTATTTCATCTAAATTTATTCAAATTTAGCTCCTCCATCAAAAAAACTCATCAAAATCCAAAAAAATCGAATTTTGTTTACAACCTCTAAATCTCAATTTGACTAAAAATTTATATAAAATCCGAACTATAGGTGTTTATTTCATCTAAATTTATTCAAATTTAGCTCCTCCATCAAAAAAAACTCATCAAAATCCAAAAAAATCAAATTTAGTTTAAAACCTCCAAATCACAATTTGACTAAAAATTTATTTAAAATCCGATCTATAGGTGTTTATTTCATCTAAATTTATTCAAATTTAGCTCCTCCATCAAAAAAACTCATCAAAATCCAAAAAAATCAAATTTAGTTTAAAACCTCCAAATCACAATTTGATTAAAAATTTATATAAAATCCGCACTATAGGTGTTTATTTCATCTAAATTTATTCAAATTTAGCTCCTCCATCAAAAAAACTCTTCAAAATCCAAAAAAATCAAATTTAGTTTAAAACCTCCAAATCACAATTTGACTAAAAATTTATATAAAATCCGCACTATAGGTGTTTATTTCATCTAAATTTATTCAAATTTAGCTCATCCATCAAAAAAACTCATCAAAATCCAAAAAAATCGAATTTTGTTTACAACCTCTAAATCTCAATTTGACTAAAAATTTATATAAAATCCGAACTATAGGTGTTTATTTCATCTAAATTTATTCAAATTTAGCTCCTCCATCAAAAAAACTCATCAAAATCCAAAAAAATCAAATTTAGTTTAAAACATCCAAATCACAATTTGACTAAAAATTTATATAAAATCCGCACTATAGGTGTTTATTTCATCTAAATTTATTCAAATTTAGCTCCTCCGTCAAAAAAACTCTTCAAAATCCAAAAAAATCAAATTTAGTTTAAAACCTCCAAATCACAATTTGACTAAAAATTTATATAAAATCCGATCTATAGGTGTTTATTTCATCTAAATTTATTCAAATTTAGCTCCTCCATAAAAAAACTCATCAAAATCAAAAAAATAAAATTTAGTTTAAAACCTCCAAATCACAATTTGACTAAAAATTTATATAAAATCCGCACTATAGGTGTTTATTTCATCTAAATTTATTCAAATTTAGCTCCTCCATCAAAAAAACTCATCAAAATCCAAAAAAATAAAATTTAGTTTAAAACCTCCAAATCACAATTTGACTAAAAATTTATATAAAATCCGATCTATAGGTGTTTATTTCATCTAAATTTATTCAAATTTAGCTCCTCCATCAAAAAAACTCATCAAAATCCAAAAAAATAAAATTTAGTTTAAAACCTCCAAATCACAATTTGACTAAAAATTTATATAAAATCCGCACTATAGGTGTTTATTTCATCTAAATTTATTCAAATTTAGCTCCTCCATCAAAAAAACTCATCAAAATCCAAAAAAATCAAATTTAGTTTAAAACCTCCAAATCACAATTTGACTAAAAATTTATTTAAAATCCGATCTATAGGTGTTTATTTCATCTAAATTTATTCAAATTTAGCTCCTCCATCAAAAAAAATCATCAAAATCCAAAAAAAATCAAATTTAGTTTAAAACCTCCAAATCACAATTTGATTAAAAATTTATATAAAATCCGCACTATAGGTGTTTATTTCATCTAAATTTATTCAAATTTAGCTCCTCCATCAAAAAAACTCATCAAAATCCAAAAAAATCATATTTAGTTTAAAACCTCCAAATCACAATTTGACAAAAAATTTATATAAAATCCGCACTATAGGTGTTTATTTCATCTAAATTTATTCAAATTTAGCTCCTCCATCAAAAAAACTCATCAAAATCCAAAAAAATCGAATTTTGTTTACAACCTCTAAATCTCAATTTGACTAAAAATTTATATAAAATCCGAACTATAGGTGTTTATTTCATCTAAATTTATTCAAATTTAGCTCCTCCATCAAAAAAACTCATCAAAATCCAAAAAAATCAAATTTAGTTTAAAACCTCCAAATCACAATTTGACTAAAAATTTATTTAAAATCCGATCTATAGGTGTTTATTTCATCTAAATTTATTCAAATTTAGCTCCTCCATCAAAAAAACTCATCAAAATCCAAAAAAATCAAATTTAGTTTAAAACCTCCAAATCACAATTTGACTAAAAATTTATATAAAATCCGAACTATAGGTGTTTATTTCATCTAAATTTATTCAAATTTAGCTCCTCCATCAAAAAAACTCTTCAAAATCCAAAAAAATCAAATTTAGTTTAAAACCTCCAAATCACAATTTGACTAAAAATTTATATAAAATCCGCACTATAGGTGTTTATTTCATCTAAATTTATTCAAATTTAGCTCATCCATCAAAAAAACTCATCAAAATCCAAAAAAATCGAATTTTGTTTACAACCTCTAAATCTCAATTTGACTAAAAATTTATATAAAATCCGAACTATAGGTGTTTATTTCATCTAAATTTATTCAAATTTAGCTCCTCCATCAAAAAAACTCATCAAAATAAAAAAAAATCAAATTTAGTTTAAAACCTCCAAATCACAATTTGACTAAAAATTTATATAAAATCCGATCAATAGGTGTTTATTTCATCTAAATTTATTCAAATATAGCTCCTCCATCAAAAAAACTCATCAAAATCCAAAAAAATAAAATTTAGTTTAAAACCTCCAAATCACAATTTGATTAAAAATTTATATAAAATCCGCACTATAGGTGTTTATTTCATCTAAATTTATTCAAATTTAGCTCCTCCATCAAAAAAACTCATCAAAATCCAAAAAAATAAAATTTAGTTTAAAACCTCCAAATCACAATTTGACTAAAAATTTATATAAAATCCGCACTATAGGTGTTTATTTCATCTAAATTTATTCAAATTTAGCTCCTCCATCAAAAAAAAATCATCAAAATCCAAAAAAATCAAATTTAGTTTAAAACCTCCAAATCACAATTTGACTAAAAATTTATATAAAATCCGCACTATAGGTGTTTATTTCATCTAAATTTATTCAAATTTAGCTTCTCCTTCAAAAAAAGTCATCAAAATCCAAAAAAATCGAATTTTGTTTACAACCTCTAAATCTCAATTTGACTAAAAATTTATATAAAATCCGAACTATAGGTGTTTATTTCATCTAAATTTATTCAAATTTAGCTCCTCCATCAAAAAAACTCATCAAAAAAAAAAAAAATCAAATTTAGTTTAAAACCTCCAAATCACAGTTTGACTAAAAATTTATATAAAATCCGATCTATAGGTGTTTATTTCATCTAAATTTATTCAAATATAGCTCCTCCATCAAAAAAACTCATCAAAATCCAAAAAAATCAAATTTAGTTTAAAACCTCCAAATCACAATTTGACTAAAAATTTATTTAAAATCCGATCTATAGGTGTTTATTTCATCTAAATTTATTCAAATTTAGCTCCTCCATCAAAAAAACTCATCAAAATCCAAAAAAATCAAATTTAGTTTAAAACCTCCAAATCACAATTTGACTAAAAATTTATATAAAATCCGCACTATAGGTGTTTATTTCATCTAAATTTATTCAAATTTAGCTCCTCCATCAAAAAAAATCATCAAAATCCAAAAAAATCAGATTTAGTTTAAAACCTCCAAATCACAATTTGACAAAAAATTTATATAAAATCCGCACTATAGGTGTTTATTTCATCTAAATTTATTCAAATTTAGCTTCTCCTTCAAAAAAAGTCATCAAAATCCAAAAAAATCGAATTTTGTTTACAACCTCTAAATCTCAATTTGACTAAAAATTTATATAAAATCCGCACTATAGGTGTTTATTTCATCTAAATTTATTCAAATTTAGCTCCTCCATCAAAAAAACTCATCAAAATCCAAAAAAATAAAATTTAGTTTAAAACCTCCAAATCACAGTTTGACTAAAAATTTATATAAAATCCGCACTATAGGTGTTTATTTCATCTAAATTTATTCAAATTTAGCTCCTCCATCAAAAAAACTCATCAAAATCCAAAAAAATCGAATTTTGTTTACAACCTCTATAAATCTCAATTTGACTAAAAATTTATATAAAATCCGAACTATAGGTGTTTATTTCATCTAAATTTATTCAAATTTAGCTCCTCCATCAAAAAAAACTCATCAAAATCCAAAAAAATCAAATTTAGTTTAAAAACCTCCAAATCACAATTTGACTAAAAATTTATTTAAAATCCGATCTATAGGTGTTTATTTCATCTAAATTTATTCAAATTTAGCTCCTCCATCAAAAAAACTCATCAAAATCCAAAAAAATAAAATTTAGTTTAAAACCTCCAAATCACAATTTGATTAAAAATTTTATATAAAATCCGCACTATAGGTGTTTATTTCATCTAAATTTATTCAAATTTAGCTCCTCCATCAAAAAAACTCTTCAAAATCCAAAAAAATCAAATTTAGTTTAAAACCTCCAAATCACAATTTGACTAAAAATTTATATAAAATCCGCACTATAGGTGTTTATTTCATCTAAATTTATTCAAATTTAGCTCATCCATCAAAAAAACTCATCAAAATCCAAAAAAATCGAATTTTGTTTACAACCTCTAAATCTCAATTTGACTAAAAATTTATATAAAATCCGCACTATAGGTGTTTATTTCATCTAAATTTATTCAAATTTAGCTCCTCCATCAAAAAAACTCATCAAAATCCAAAAAAATAAAATTTAGTTTAAAACCTCCAAATCACAGTTTGACTAAAAATTTATATAAAATCCGCACTATAGGTGTTTATTTCATCTAAATTTATTCAAATTTAGCTCCTCCATCAAAAAAAACTCATCAAAATCCAAAAAAATCGAATTTTGTTTACAACCTCTAAATCTCAATTTGACTAAAAATTTATATAAAATCCGAACTATAGGTGTTTATTTCATCTAAATTTATTCAAATTTAGCTCCTCCATCAAAAAAAACTCATCAAAATCCAAAAAAATCAAATTTAGTTTAAAACCTCCAAATCACAATTTGACTAAAAATTTATTTAAAATCCGATCTATAGGTGTTTATTTCATCTAAATTTATTCAAATTTAGCTCCCTCCATCAAAAAAACTCATCAAAATCCAAAAAAAATCAAATTTAGTTTAAAACCTCCAAATCACAATTTGATTAAAAATTTATATAAAATCCGCACTATAGGTGTTTATTTCATCTAAATTTATTCAAATTTAGCTCCTCCATCAAAAAAACTCTTCAAAATCCAAAAAAAATCAAATTTAGTTTAAAACCTCCAAATCACAATTTGACTAAAAATTTATATAAAATCCGCACTATAGGTGTTTATTTCATCTAAATTTATTCAAATTTAGCTCATCCATCAAAAAAAACTCATCAAAATCCAAAAAAATCGAATTTTGTTTACAACCTCTAAATCTCAATTTGACTAAAAATTTATATAAAATCCGAACTATAGGTGTTTATTTCATCTAAATTTATTCAAATTTAGCTCCTCCATCAAAAAAACTCATCAAAATCCAAAAAAATCAAATTTAGTTTAAAACCTCCAAATCACAATTTGACTAAAAATTTATATAAAATCCGCACTATAGGTGTTTATTTCATCTAAATTTATTCAAATTTAGCTACTCCATCAAAAAAACTATTCAAAATCCAAAAAAATCAAATTTAGTTTAAAACCTCCAAATCACAATTTGACTAAAAAATTTATATAAAATCCGATCTATAGGTGTTTATTTCATCTAAATTTATTCAAATTTAGCTCCTCCATAAAAAAACTCATCAAAATCCAAAAAAAATAAAATTTAGTTTAAAACCTCCAAATCACAATTTGACTAAAAATTTATATAAAATCCGCACTATAGGTGTTTATTTCATCTAAATTTATTCAAATTTAGCTCCTCCATCAAAAAAACTCATCAAAATCCAAAAAAATAAATTTAGTTTAAAACCTCCAAATCACAGTTTGACTAAAAATTTATATAAAATCCGCACTATAGGTGTTTATTTCATCTAAATTTATTCAAATTTAGCTCCTCCATCAAAAAAACTCTTCAAAATCCAAAAAAATCAAATTTAGTTTTAAAACCTCCAAATCACAATTTGACTAAAAATTTATATAAAATCCGATCTATAGGTGTTTATTTCATCTAAATTTATTCAAATTTAGCTCCTCCATAAAAAAACTCATCAAAATCCAAAAAAATAAAATTTAGTTTAAAACCTCCAAATCACAATTTGACTAAAAATTTATATAAAATCCGCACTATAGGTGTTTATTTCATCTAAATTTATTCAAATTTAGGTCCTCCATCAAAAAAACTCATCAAAATCCAAAAAAAATAAAATTTAGTTTAAAACCTCCAAATCACAATTTGACTAAAAATTTATATAAAATCCGATCTATAGGTGTTTATTTCATCTAAATTTATTCAAATTTAGCTCCTCCATCAAAAAAACTCATCAAAATCAAAAAAATAAAATTTAGTTTTAAAACCTCCAAATCACAATTTGACTAAAAAATTTATATAAAATCCGCACTATAGGTGTTTATTTCATCTAAATTTATTCAAATTTAGCTCCTGCATCAAAAAAACTCATCAAAATCCAAAAAAATAAAATTTAGTTTAAAACCTCCAAATCACAATTTGACTAAAAATTTATATAAAATCCGATCTATAGGTGTTTATTTCATCTAAATTTATTCAAATTTAGCTCC
>OV815999.1:12168912-12173912 GCA_929113495.1 Andrena minutula
AAAGTCCGGCCGCACCGTGGTCCGAAAAATTCTAAATTCGTCCAATCGTCCAAACAACTGCAGGTACGCGTTCCTCGTTGCATTTCGAACATATTACTCTAACGGTTCGACCACGGTTGTCGCCCTCGTTTTCCTGATATTCGGCGAAAACTCCGTTTGCTTCGAAATATTTCAAACTCCCGCGAAAATTCAAAGTCCTGCCGCACCGTGGTCCGGAGGCGAATTCGTCCAATCGTCCAAACAACTACAGATACGCGTTCCTCGTTCCATTTCGGCCCGAAGCAATACGCCGCTGGTAGTTCAAATTCAGTTCTCCGGCACCGTATCCCGGCTTCGCGGAAGATGGCAAGAGTCATCTTGTTCCCGAAGCCGGGTAAGGATCCCCTAAGTCCAACGGCCTATAGGCCGATCTCCGTACTCCCAGCCATATCTAAGGTATGTGAGTACGTAATAAAGAAGATTGTAAAAAAAAAAAAAAAAAAAAAAAAAAAAAAAAAAAAGAGTCCCACGGCACCGTGGTCCGGAGGCGAAATCGTACAATCGTCCAAACAACTGCAGGTACGCGTTCCTCGTTGCATTTCGAACATATTACTCTAACGGTTTGCTTCGAAATTTTTCAAACTCCCGCGAAAATTCAAAGTCCGGCCGCACCGTGGTCCGAAAAATTCTAAATTCGTCCAATCGTCCAAACAACTGCAGGTACGCGTTCCTCGTTGCATTTCGAACATATTACTCTAACGGTTCGACCACGGTTGTCGCCCTCGTTTTCCTGATATTCGCCGAAAACTCCGTTTGCTTCGAAATTTTTCAAACTCCCGCGAAAATTCAAAGTCCGGCCGCACCGTGGTCCGAAAAATTCTAAATTCGTCCAATCGTCCAAACAACTGCAGGTACGCGTTCCTCGTTGCATTTCGAACATATTACTCTAACGGTTCGACCACGGTTGTCGCCCTCGTTTTCCTGATATTCGGCGAAAACTCCGTTTGCTTCGAAATATTTCAAACTCCCGCGAAAATTCAAAGTCCTGCCGCACCGTGGTCCGGAGGCGAATTCGTCCAATCGTCCAAACAACTACAGATACGCGTTCCTCGTTCCATTTCGGCCCGAAGCAATACGCCGCTGGTAGTTCAAATTCAGTTCTCCGGCACCGTATCCCGGCTTCGCGGAAGATGGCAAGAGTCATCTTGTTCCCGAAGCCGGGTAAGGATCCCCTAAGTCCAACGGCCTATAGGCCGATCTCCGTACTCCCAGCCATATCTAAGGTATGTGAGTACGTAATAAAGAAGATTGTAAAAAAAAAAAAAAAAAAAAAAAAAAAAAAAAAAAAGAGTCCCACGGCACCGTGGTCCGGAGGCGAAATCGTACAATCGTCCAAACAACTGCAGGTACGCGTTCCTCGTTGCATTTCGAACATATTACTCTAACGGTTTGCTTCGAAATTTTTCAAACTCCCGCGAAAATTCAAAGTCCGGCCGCACCGTGGTCCGAAAAATTCTAAATTCGTCCAATCGTCCAAACAACTGCAGGTACGCGTTCCTCGTTGCATTTCGAACATATTACTCTAACGGTTCGACCACGGTTGTCGCCCTCGTTTTCCTGATATTCGCCGAAAACTCCGTTTGCTTCGAAATTTTTCAAACTCCCGCGAAAATTCAAAGTCCGGCCGCACCGTGGTCCGAAAAATTCTAAATTCGTCCAATCGTCCAAACAACTGCAGGTACGCGTTCCTCGTTGCATTTCGAACATATTACTCTAACGGTTCGACCACAGGTTGTCGCCCTCGTTTTCCTGATATTCGGCGAAAACTCCGTTTGCTTCGAAATATTTCAAACTCCCGCGAAAATTCAAAGTCCTGCCGCACCGTGGTCCGGAGGCGAATTCGTCCAATCGTCCAAACAACTACAGATACGCGTTCCTCGTTCCATTTCGGCCCGAAGCAATACGCCGCTGGTAGTTCAAATTCAGTCTCCGGCACCGTATCCCGGCTTCGCGGAAGATGGCAAGAGTCATCTTGTTCCCGAAGCCGGGTAAGGATCCCCTAAGTCCAACGGCCTATAGGGCCGATCTCCGTACTCCCAGCCATATCTAAGGTTATGTGAGTACGTAATAAAGAAGATTGTAAAAAAAAAAAAAAAAAAAAAAAAAAAAAAAAAAGAGTCCCACGGCACCGTGGTCCGGAGGGCGAAATCGTACAATCGTCCAAACAACTGCAGGTACGCGTTCCTCGTTGGATTTCGAACATATTACTCTAACGGTTTGCTTCGAAATTTTTCAAACTCCCGCGAAAATTCAAAGTCCGGCCGCACCGTGGTCCGAAAAATTCTAAATTCGTCCAATCGTCCAAACAACTGCAGGTACGCGTTCCTCGTTGCATTTCGAACATATTACTCTAACGGTTCGACCACGGTTGTCGCCTCGTTTCCTGATATTCGCCGAAAACTCCGTTTGCTTCGAAATTTTTCAAACTCCCGCGAAAATTCAAGTCCGGCCGCACCGTGGTCCGAAAAATTCTAAATTCGTCCAATCGTCCAAACAACTGCAGGTACGCGTTCCTCGTTGCATTTCGAACATATTACTCTAACGGTTCGACCACGGTTGTCGCCCCTCGTTTTCCTGATATTCGCCTAAACCTCCGTTTGCTTCGAAATTTTTCAAACTCCCGCGAAAATTCAAAGTCCGGCCGCAACCGTGGTCCGAAAAATTCTAAATTCGTCCAATCGTCCAAACAACTGCAGGTACGCGTTCCTCGTTGCATTTCGAACATATTACTCTAACGGTTCGACCACGGTTGTCGCCCTCGTTTTCCTGATATTCGGCGAAAACTCCGTTTGCTTCGAAATATTTCAAACTCCCGCGAAAATTCAAAGTCCTGCCGCACCGTGGTCCGGAGGCGAATTCGTCCAATCGTCCAAACAACTACAGATACGCGTTCCTCGTTCCATTTCGGCCCGAAGCAATACGCCGCTGGTAGTTCAAATTCGGTTCTCCGGCACCGTATCCCGGCTTCGCGGAAGATGGCAAGAGTCATCTTGTTCCCGAAGCCGGGTAAGGATCCCCTAAGGTCCAACGGCCTATAGGCCGATCTCCGTACTCCCAGCCATATCTAAGGTATGTGAGTACGTAATAAAGAAGATTGTAAAAAAAAAAAAAAAAAAAAAAAAAAAAAAAAAAAAGAGTCCCACGGTGCCGTGGGACCGGAGGCGAAATCGTACAATCGTCCAAACAACTGCAGGTACGCGTTCCTCGTTGCATTTCGAACATATTACTCTAACGGGTTTGCTTCGAAATTTTTCAAACTCCCGCGAAAATTCAAAGTCCCGGCCGCACCGTGGTCCCGAAAAATCTAAATTCGTCCAATCGTCCAAACAACTGCAGGTACGCGTTCCTCGTTGCATTTCGAACATATTACTCTAACGGTTCGACCACGGTTGTCGCCCTCGTTTTCCTGATATTCGCCGAAAACTCCGTTTGCTTCGAAATTTTTCAAACTCCCGCGAAAATTCAAAGTCCGGCCGCACCGTGGTCCGAAAAATTCTAAATTCGTCCAATCGTCCAAACAACTGCAGGTACGCGTTCCTCGTTGCATTTCGAACATATTACTCTAACGTTCGACCACGGTTGTCGCCCTCGTTTTCCTGATATTCGGCGAAAACTCCGTTTGCTTCGAAATATTTCAAACTCCCGCGAAAATTCAAAGTCCTGCCGCACCGTGGTCCGGAGGCGAATTCGTCCAATCGTCCAAACAACTACAGATACGCGTTCCTCGTTCCATTTCGGCCCGAAGCAATACGCCGCTGGTAGTTCAAATTCAGTTCTCCGGCACCGTATCCCGGCTTCGCGGAAGATGGCAAGAGTCATCTTGTTCCCGAAGCCGGGTAAGGATCCCCTAAGTCCAACGGCCTATAGGCCGATCTCCGTACTCCCAGCCATATCTAAGGTATGTGAGTACGTAATAAAGAAGATTGTAAAAAAAAAAAAAAAAAAAAAAAAAAAAAAAAAGAGTCCCACGGCACCGTGGTCCGGAGGCGAAATCGTACAATCGTCCAAACAACTGCAGGTACGCGTTCCTCGTTGCATTTCGAACATATTACTCTAACGGTTTGCTTCGAAATTTTCAAACTCCCGCGAAAATTCAAAGTCCGGCCGCACCGTGGTCCGAAAAATTCTAAATTCGTCCAATCGTCCAAACAACTGCAGGTACGCGTTCCTCGTTGCATTTCGAACATATTACTCTAACGGTTCGACCACGGTTGTCGCCCTCGTTTTCCTGATATTCGCCGAAAACTCCGTTTGCTTCGAAATTTTTCAAACTCCCGCGAAAATTCAAAGTCCGGCCGCACCGTGGTCCGAAAAATTCTAAATTCGTCCAATCGTCCAAACAACTGCAGGTACGCGTTCCTCGTTGCATTTCGAACATATTACTCTAACGGTTCGACCACGGTTGTCGCCCTCGTTTTCCTGATATTCGCCGAAAACTCCGTTTGCTTCGAAATTTTTCAAACTCCCGCGAAAATTCAAAGTCCGGCCGCACCGTGGTCCGAAAAATTCTAAATTCGTCCAATCGTCCAAAACAACTGCAGGTACGCGTTCCCTCGTTGCATTTCGAACATATTACTCTAACGGTTCGACCACGGTTGTCGCCCTCGTTTTCCTGATATTCGCCGAAAACTCCGTTTGCTTCGAAATTTTTCAAACTCCCGCGAAAATTCAAAGTCCGGCCGCACCGTGGTCCGAAAAATTCTAAATTCGTCCAATCGTCCAAACAACTGCAGGTACGCGTTCCTCGTTGCATTTCGAACATATTACTCTAACGGTTCGACCACGGTTGTCGCCCTCGTTTTCCTGATATTCGCCGAAAACTCCGTTTGCTTCGAAATTTTTCAAACTCACGCGAAAATTCAAAGTCCGGCCGCACCGTGGTCCGAAAATTCTAAATTCGTCCAATCGTCCAAACAACTGCAGGTACGCGTTCCTCGTTGCATTTCGAACATATTACTCTA
>OV815999.1:12178912-12181412 GCA_929113495.1 Andrena minutula
CCGGGTAACCTAGGGTCGGTGGCTCGCACTGTCCATCGCGTCGATGTGCATCCCCGATTATCCGCTCGCCTAATCGCGCGCCCCTGATAGCCAAAGAAGGGACCGGCTGTGAAGCTTCCGATAGCGAAAGTCCGAAATTGGAGGACCGATCGAAGCCGGCCGTGAGTCCGCTTTCGGGGGACGACGACGACGATTAGAAGAGAAGCGTGGTAAGTAAGGGAGGATGCTGCCGCGTGTGCGATAGCCCTCGCCCCGAGTAAACACGCGATTACGGTTCACGAACCCAGCCCCGTGTATCTCGAAGGTTTTTAAATGAATATGTACGCTCGGCCCGTCGGACGTGTCGCGGTGTTTCCGCGATACGCTTCGTCGACGGTGTTTACGTCCAGGACACGTATATCACACACAGTGTCGTCAAGGCTGGCGACGCCCGGACCTCCTTCGCGCGCTGGTTGGAGGCGCACGGGCCTCGGCTTCATCCGAACCGAGAACAAAGATAATAACACAAATGTATTTAATAAAAACGATTACCCTGAACGGTGGATCACTTGGCTCGTGGGTCGATGAAGAACGCAGCTAATTGCGCGTCAACGTGTGAACTGCAGGACACATGAACATCGACATTTCGAACGCACATTGCGGTCCACGGATACAATTCCTGGACCACGCCTGGCTGAGGGTCGTTATCACATACAAAAGACTGCTTGCGTCGGTTCTGCGTATATCACATCCTCGCCGTCTCGCGTTTCCGACGATGTAACGCGTTTCGGAGTCGGGTACGGATGATACACGCGAGATACGCGATGTACGAGCGTAAATTGGGCCGTTCGTCGGCGTTTGCAACGGCTCGTGTGAGAATCTTTGAAGAGTTTTGTATTCTCTCCCGTGCGAGAACTAGAAATAGTGGAGAGAAGCGAATGTGATTAATGATCGCGTGGGGACTCGCGTGCGTGCTTTCACGGCGTTGTGCGTAGTTATTTTATAACGACCACCCGTGTGCTGCACCGCTCCCTGGATCGGATCACAAACAGCGGCCTCTCCGTTCGCACTGGTGTGTGTAGAATTAATTTGCCTTCATGTCCCACTCGAGATCTTATACCGTGCTCCCGACGTCGCCTGAAATGGAAAAATTTGTCCTGAGAAAAAGAGAGAGAGAGAGACACCAAAGAGCGTGAGATATATAGAGAGAAAGGAGCGTAGTGCGCGGCATATGTGCGCCGGTATGTTATCGTCGCGTTCGCGCGGCCCCAGGGATTTTAAAAGAGGGTCGTCGTTGACAAGTGAGAGAAAAAAGTCAATCGATACATACATCGAGGGCACAACCCACACTCGTTCTTCGGGACGCCGTGAAGATCCAAAGGTAATGGTGGTGTACATGAATGGAGGCGCTGTGCGGGATTGATGAATAAAAGATAACCACTCGTTAACATGATCGGGTCGATGCATTTCCCCGTCGTTGCGCGTGTGTCCTCGCCTAGCCCTATTCATTCCGCCTTCCTTTGGCCACGTTCCGTCGACACAGAAGAGTGTTTGCGCCAAACGTCCGATGACGAGAGAACGATTGCTCCACGCGTCATTTAAAAACGTTTCTGTACCCCGGAATCCTCGTTGGCGCGGCTGCGCGAATTTGAACTTTGACGAACCGAAAGGCGCAGATGCCGCGAAAGGTGTGTAAGTAGACTCTCCTTCGTAGAATTGAAGAGAACGAGTCTCCCCGATCGCCCCATGTCTTTGTCGCGTTGTTGGTCGATCTGTATACGAGACCGCGGGTCTCACCGGTCGTCCAGTCCACGAAAAAGCTTATTTTTCCACGGTTCCCTCTGCTGCGAGTCGCTGCTCGAAGCCTGTGAAGGGATAGCGGAATCTCAAAGCTAATAATAGCGGACGGACGTTAAAGTAAAAACCGGTGGTCGTTCCGAGAGAGTCTTCTACCGGATCGAATCGACGATGCGCGACGTAAATAAAAAGACACTTTGGCGTGGCGTAAATAAGATGTAGAGGGGGGACTCTGTTACCTCTAATTCTCTCGAGCAGAGAGAGTCGAAAATATACCTTTCCTCTGGAAACGTGCGATCGATGGTACCTCTGGATACACGAGATCGATGGTCACATCGATCCGTCGTCGTCGTCGTTGTCGGGTCTCTGGCTATGAGCCGGGATGCGTACGGGGAAAAAGATATGTGCGTGGTGTGTGAATGAATGCCGTATATACGCGATGCGCATGGGAAATTGCGAGCGAGCAAGGGAAAGAAGAGAAAGAGTTCAGAGAAGTTGTGTTTATGCATTCTTCTCCTTGTATTCTTCAGCCCAGCTTCTCGTCCGGCCCGGCCCCGTTGTCGGTTTCAAACGCACTACGCGCACACACCGTACTCCCGCCGCCGGGGGAAGCCTGTTTCGAGGGGACAATATCCAAAAGAGGGAGAGAGCACGATTTACAATACCTGAGGCACGCGCGCGCCCGTTTCTCCAAAACTAATTATCATCTCGCAGTTTTCTCGGC
>OV815999.1:12186412-12194999 GCA_929113495.1 Andrena minutula
ATTGTAAAAAAAAAAAAAAAAAAAAAAAAAAAAAAAAAAAAGAGTCCCACGGCACCGTGGTCCGGAGGCGAAATCGTACAATCGTCCAAACAACTGCAGGTACGCGTTCCTCGTTGCATTTCGAACATATTACTCTAACGGTTTGCTTCGAAATTTTTCAAACTCCCGCGAAAATTCAAAGTCCGGCCGCACCGTGGTCCGAAAAATTCTAAATTCGTCCAATCGTCCAAACAACTGCAGGTACGCGTTCCTCGTTGCATTTCGAACATATTACTCTAACGGTTCGACCACGGTTGTCGCCCTCGTTTTCCTGATATTCGCCGAAAACTCCGTTTGCTTCGAAATTTTTCAAACTCCCGCGAAAATTCAAAGTCCGGCCGCACCGTGGTCCGAAAAATTCTAAATTCGTCCAATCGTCCAAACAACTGCAGGTACGCGTTCCTCGTTGCATTTCGAACATATTACTCTAACGGTTCGACCACGGTTGTCGCCCTCGTTTTCCTGATATTCGCCGAAAACTCCGTTTGCTTCGAAATTTTTCAAACTCCCGCGAAAATTCAAAGTCCGGCCGCACCGTGGTCCGAAAAATTCTAAATTCGTCCAATCGTCCAAACAACTGCAGGTACGCGTTCCTCGTTGCATTTCGAACATATTACTCTAACGGTTCGACCACGGTTGTCGCCCTCGTTTTCCTGATATTCGGCGAAAACTCCGTTTGCTTCGAAATATTTCAAACTCCCGCGAAAATTCAAAGTCCTGCCGCACCGTGGTCCGGAGGCGAATTCGTCCAATCGTCCAAACAACTACAGATACGCGTTCCTCGTTCCATTTCGGCCCGAAGCAATACGCCGCTGGTAGTTCAAATTCAGTTCTCCGGCACCGTATCCCGGCTTCGCGGAAGATGGCAAGAGTCATCTTGTTCCCGAAGCCGGGTAAGGATCCCCTAAGTCCAACGGCCTATAGGCCGATCTCCGTACTCCCAGCCATATCTAAGGTATGTGAGTACGTAATAAAGAAGATTGTAAAAAAAAAAAAAAAAAAAAAAAAAAAAAAAAAAAAGAGTCCCACGGCACCGTGGTCCGGAGGCGAAATCGTACAATCGTCCAAACAACTGCAGGTACGCGTTCCTCGTTGCATTTCGAACATATTACTCTAACGGTTTGCTTCGAAATTTTTCAAACTCCCGCGAAAATTCAAAGTCCGGCCGCACCGTGGTCCGAAAAATTCTAAATTCGTCCAATCGTCCAAACAACTGCAGGTACGCGTTCCTCGTTGCATTTCGAACATATTACTCTAACGGTTCGACCACGGTTGTCGCCCTCGTTTTCCTGATATTCGCCGAAAACTCCGTTTGCTTCGAAATTTTTCAAACTCCCGCGAAAATTCAAAGTCCGGCCGCACCGTGGTCCGAAAAATTCTAAATTCGTCCAATCGTCCAAACAACTGCAGGTACGCGTTCCTCGTTGCATTTCGAACATATTACTCTAACGGTTCGACCACGGTTGTCGCCCTCGTTTTCCTGATATTCGCCGAAAACTCCGTTTGCTTCGAAATTTTTCAAACTCCCGCGAAAATTCAAAGTCCGGCCGCACCGTGGTCCGAAAAATTCTAAATTCGTCCAATCGTCCAAACAACTGCAGGTACGCGTTCCTCGTTGCATTTCGAACATATTACTCTAACGGTTCGACCACGGTTGTCGCCCTCGTTTTCCTGATATTCGGCGAAAACTCCGTTTGCTTCGAAATATTTCAAACTCCCGCGAAAATTCAAAGTCCTGCCGCACCGTGGTCCGGAGGCGAATTCGTCCAATCGTCCAAACAACTACAGATACGCGTTCCTCGTTCCATTTCGGCCCGAAGCAATACGCCGCTGGTAGTTCAAATTCAGTTCTCCGGCACCGTATCCCGGCTTCGCGGAAGATGGCAAGAGTCATCTTGTTCCCGAAGCCGGGTAAGGATCCCCTAAGTCCAACGGCCTATAGGCCGATCTCCGTACTCCCAGCCATATCTAAGGTATGTGAGTACGTAATAAAGAAGATTGTAAAAAAAAAAAAAAAAAAAAAAAAAAAAAAAAAAAAGAGTCCCACGGCACCGTGGTCCGGAGGCGAAATCGTACAATCGTCCAAACAACTGCAGGTACGCGTTCCTCGTTGCATTTCGAACATATTACTCTAACGGTTTGCTTCGAAATTTTTCAAACTCCCGCGAAAATTCAAAGTCCGGCCGCACCGTGGTCCGAAAAATTCTAAATTCGTCCAATCGTCCAAACAACTGCAGGTACGCGTTCCTCGTTGCATTTCGAACATATTACTCTAACGGTTCGACCACGGTTGTCGCCCTCGTTTTCCTGATATTCGCCGAAAACTCCGTTTGCTTCGAAATTTTTCAAACTCCCGCGAAAATTCAAAGTCCGGCCGCACCGTGGTCCGAAAAATTCTAAATTCGTCCAATCGTCCAAACAACTGCAGGTACGCGTTCCTCGTTGCATTTCGAACATATTACTCTAACGGTTCGACCACGGTTGTCGCCCTCGTTTTCCTGATATTCGGCGAAAACTCCGTTTGCTTCGAAATATTTCAAACTCCCGCGAAAATTCAAAGTCCTGCCGCACCGTGGTCCGGAGGCGAATTCGTCCAATCGACCAAACAACTACAGATACGCGTTCCTCGTTCCATTTCGGCCCGAAGCAATACGCCGCTGGTAGTTCAAATTCAGTTCTCCGGCACCGTATCCCGGCTTCGCGGAAGATGGCAAGAGTCATCTTGTTCCCGAAGCCGGGTAAGGATCCCCTAAGTCCAACGGCCTATAGGCCGATCTCCGTACTCCCAGCCATATCTAAGGTATGTGAGTACGTAATAAAGAAGATTGTAAAAAAAAAAAAAAAAAAAAAAAAAAAAAAAAAAAAAGAGTCCCACGGCACCGTGGTCCGGAGGCGAAATCGTACAATCGTCCAAACAACTGCAGGTACGCGTTCCTCGTTGCATTTCGAACATATTACTCTAACGGTTTGCTTCGAAATTTTTCAAACTCCCGCGAAAATTCAAAGTCCGGCCGCACCGTGGTCCGAAAAATTCTAAATTCGTCCAATCGTCCAAACAACTGCAGGTACGCGTTCCTCGTTGCATTTCGAACATATTACTCTAACGGTTCGACCACGGTTGTCGCCCTCGTTTTCCTGATATTCGCCGAAAACTCCGTTTGCTTCGAAATTTTTCAAACTCCCGCGAAAATTCAAAGTCCGGCCGCACCGTGGTCCGAAAAATTCTAAATTCGTCCAATCGTCCAAACAACTGCAGGTACGCGTTCCTCGTTGCATTTCGAACATATTACTCTAACGGTTCGACCACGGTTGTCGCCCTCGTTTTCCTGATATTCGGCGAAAACTCCGTTTGCTTCGAAATATTTCAAACTCCCGCGAAAATTCAAAGTCCTGCCGCACCGTGGTCCGGAGGCGAATTCGTCCAATCGTCCAAACAACTACAGATACGCGTTCCTCGTTCCATTTCGGCCCGAAGCAATACGCCGCTGGTAGTTCAAATTCAGTTCTCCGGCACCGTATCCCGGCTTCGCGGAAGATGGCAA
This sequence comes from Andrena minutula, assembly GCA_929113495.1. Taxonomy (NCBI): domain Eukaryota; kingdom Metazoa; phylum Arthropoda; class Insecta; order Hymenoptera; family Andrenidae; genus Andrena; species Andrena minutula. Next base: position 12,189,994 of record OV815999.1, read on the forward strand.
GAGTCATCTTGTTCCCGAAGCCGGGTAAGGATCCCCTAAGTCCAACGGCCTATAGGCCGATCTCCGTACTCCCAGCCATATCTAAGGTATGTGAGTACGTAATAAAGAAGATTGTAAAAAAAAAAAAAAAAAAAAAAAAAAAAAAAAAAAGAGTCCCACGGCACCGTGGTCCGGAGGCGAAATCGTACAATCGTCCAAACAACTGCAGGTACGCGTTCCTCGTTGCATTTCGAACATATTACTCTAACGGTTTGCTTCGAAATTTTTCAAACTCCCGCGAAAATTCAAAGTCCGGCCGCACCGTGGTCCGAAAAATTCTAAATTCGTCCAATCGTCCAAACAACTGCAGGTACGCGTTCCTCGTTGCATTTCGAACATATTACTCTAACGGTTCGACCACGGTTGTCGCCCTCGTTTTCCTGATATTCGCCGAAAACTCCGTTTGCTTCGAAATTTTTCAAACTCCCGCGAAAATTCAAAGTCCGGCCGCACCGTGGTCCGAAAAATTCTAAATTCGTCCAATCGTCCAAACAACTGCAGGTACGCGTTCCTCGTTGCATTTCGAACATATTACTCTAACGGTTCGACCACGGTTGTCGCCCTCGTTTTCCTGATATTCGGCGAAAACTCCGTTTGCTTCGAAATATTTCAAACTCCCGCGAAAATTCAAAGTCCTGCCGCACCGTGGTCCGGAGGCGAATTCGTCCAATCGTCCAAACAACTACAGATACGCGTTCCTCGTTCCATTTCGGCCCGAAGCAATACGCCGCTGGTAGTTCAAATTCAGTTCTCCGGCACCGTATCCCGGCTTCGCGGAAGATGGCAAGAGTCATCTTGTTCCCGAAGCCGGGTAAGGATCCCCTAAGTCCAACGGCCTATAGGCCGATCTCCGTACTCCCAGCCATATCTAAGGTATGTGAGTACGTAATAAAGAAGATTGTAAAAAAAAAAAAAAAAAAAAAAAAAAAAAAAAAAAAAGAGTCCCACGGCACCGTGGTCCGGAGGCGAAATCGTACAATCGTCCAAAAAACTGCAGGTACGCGTTCCTCGTTGCATTTCGAACATATTACTCTAACGGTTTGCTTCGAAATTTTTCAAACTCCCGCGAAAATTCAAAGTCCGGCCGCACCGTGGTCCGAAAAATTCTAAATTCGTCCAATCGTCCAAACAACTGCAGGTACGCGTTCCTCGTTGCATTTCGAACATATTACTCTAACGGTTCGACCACGGTTGTCGCCCTCGTTTTCCTGATATTCGCCGAAAACTCCGTTTGCTTCGAAATTTTTCAAACTCCCGCGAAAATTCAAAGTCCGGCCGCACCGTGGTCCGAAAAATTCTAAATTCGTCCAATCGTCCAAACAACTGCAGGTACGCGTTCCTCGTTGCATTTCGAACATATTACTCTAACGGTTCGACCACGGTTGTCGCCCTCGTTTTCCTGATATTCGGCGAAAACTCCGTTTGCTTCGAAATATTTCAAACTCCCGCGAAAATTCAAAGTCCTGCCGCACCGTGGTCCGGAGGCGAATTCGTCCAATCGTCCAAACAACTACAGATACGCGTTCCTCGTTCCATTTCGGCCCGAAGCAATACGCCGCTGGTAGTTCAAATTCAGTTCTCCGGCACCGTATCCCGGCTTCGCGGAAGATGGCAAGAGTCATCTTGTTCCCGAAGCCGGGTAAGGATCCCCTAAGTCCAACGGCCTATAGGCCGATCTCCGTACTCCCAGCCATATCTAAGGTATGTGAGTACGTAATAAAGAAGATTGTAAAAAAAAAAAAAAAAAAAAAAAAAAAAAAAAAAAAGAGTCCCACGGCACCGTGGTCCGGAGGCGAAATCGTACAATCGTCCAAACAACTGCAGGTACGCGTTCCTCGTTGCATTTCGAACATATTACTCTAACGGTTTGCTTCGAAATTTTTCAAACTCCCGCGAAAATTCAAAGTCCGGCCGCACCGTGGTCCGAAAAATTCTAAATTCGTCCAATCGTCCAAACAACTGCAGGTACGCGTTCCTCGTTGCATTTCGAACATATTACTCTAACGGTTCGACCACGGTTGTCGCCCTCGTTTTCCTGATATTCGCCGAAAACTCCGTTTGCTTCGAAATTTTTCAAACTCCCGCGAAAATTCAAAGTCCGGCCGCACCGTGGTCCGAAAAATTCTAAATTCGTCCAATCGTCCAAACAACTGCAGGTACGCGTTCCTCGTTGCATTTCGAACATATTACTCTAACGGTTCGACCACGGTTGTCGCCCTCGTTTTCCTGATATTCGCCGAAAACTCCGTTTGCTTCGAAATTTTTCAAACTCCCGCGAAAATTCAAAGTCCGGCCGCACCGTGGTCCGAAAAATTCTAAATTCGTCCAATCGTCCAAACAACTGCAGGTACGCGTTCCTCGTTGCATTTCGAACATATTACTCTAACGGTTCGACCACGGTTGTCGCCCTCGTTTTCCTGATATTCGGCGAAAACTCCGTTTGCTTCGAAATATTTCAAACTCCCGCGAAAATTCAAAGTCCTGCCGCACCGTGGTCCGGAGGCGAATTCGTCCAATCGTCCAAACAACTACAGATACGCGTTCCTCGTTCCATTTCGGCCCGAAGCAATACGCCGCTGGTAGTTCAAATTCAGTTCTCCGGCACCGTATCCCGGCTTCGCGGAAGATGGCAAGAGTCATCTTGTTCCCGAAGCCGGGTAAGGATCCCCTAAGTCCAACGGCCTATAGGCCGATCTCCGTACTCCCAGCCATATCTAAGGTATGTGAGTACGTAATAAAGAAGATTGTAAAAAAAAAAAAAAAAAAAAAAAAAAAAAAAAAAAAGAGTCCCACGGCACCGTGGTCCGGAGGCGAAATCGTACAATCGTCCAAACAACTGCAGGTACGCGTTCCTCGTTGCATTTCGAACATATTACTCTAACGGTTTGCTTCGAAATTTTTCAAACTCCCGCGAAAATTCAAAGTCCGGCCGCACCGTGGTCCGAAAAATTCTAAATTCGTCCAATCGTCCAAACAACTGCAGGTACGCGTTCCTCGTTGCATTTCGAACATATTACTCTAACGGTTCGACCACGGTTGTCGCCCTCGTTTTCCTGATATTCGCCGAAAACTCCGTTTGCTTCGAAATTTTTCAAACTCCCGCGAAAATTCAAAGTCCGGCCGCACCGTGGTCCGAAAAATTCTAAATTCGTCCAATCGTCCAAACAACTGCAGGTACGCGTTCCTCGTTGCATTTCGAACATATTACTCTAACGGTTCGACCACGGTTGTCGCCCTCGTTTTCCTGATATTCGGCGAAAACTCCGTTTGCTTCGAAATATTTCAAACTCCCGCGAAAATTCAAAGTCCTGCCGCACCGTGGTCCGGAGGCGAATTCGTCCAATCGTCCAAACAACTACAGATACGCGTTCCTCGTTCCATTTCGGCCCGAAGCAATACGCCGCTGGTAGTTCAAATTCAGTTCTCCGGCACCGTATCCCGGCTTCGCGGAAGATGGCAAGAGTCATCTTGTTCCCGAAGCCGGGTAAGGATCCCCTAAGTCCAACGGCCTATAGGCCGATCTCCGTACTCCCAGCCATATCTAAGGTATGTGAGTACGTAATAAAGAAGATTGTAAAAAAAAAAAAAAAAAAAAAAAAAAAAAAAAAAAAGAGTCCCACGGCACCGTGGTCCGGAGGCGAAATCGTACAATCGTCCAAACAACTGCAGGTACGCGTTCCTCGTTGCATTTCGAACATATTACTCTAACGGTTTGCTTCGAAATTTTTCAAACTCCCGCGAAAATTCAAAGTCCGGCCGCACCGTGGTCCGAAAAATTCTAAATTCGTCCAATCGTCCAAACAACTGCAGGTACGCGTTCCTCGTTGCATTTCGAACATATTACTCTAACGGTTCGACCACGGTTGTCGCCCTCGTTTTCCTGATATTCGCCGAAAACTCCGTTTGCTTCGAAATTTTTCAAACTCCCGCGAAAATTCAAAGTCCGGCCGCACCGTGGTCCGAAAAATTCTAAATTCGTCCAATCGTCCAAACAACTGCAGGTACGCGTTCCTCGTTGCATTTCGAACATATTACTCTAACGGTTCGACCACGGTTGTCGCCCTCGTTTTCCTGATATTCGGCGAAAACTCCGTTTGCTTCGAAATATTTCAAACTCCCGCGAAAATTCAAAGTCCTGCCGCACCGTGGTCCGGAGGCGAATTCGTCCAATCGTCCAAACAACTACAGATACGCGTTCCTCGTTCCATTTCGGCCCGAAGCAATACGCCGCTGGTAGTTCAAATTCAGTTCTCCGGCACCGTATCCCGGCTTCGCGGAAGATGGCAAGAGTCATCTTGTTCCCGAAGCCGGGTAAGGATCCCCTAAGTCCAACGGCCTATAGGCCGATCTCCGTACTCCCCAGCCATATCTAAGGTATGTGAGTACGTAATAAAGAAGATTGTAAAAAAAAAAAAAAAAAAAAAAAAAAAAAAAAAAAAGAGTCCCACGGCACCGTGGTCCGGAGGCGAAATCGTACAATCGTCCAAACAACTGCAGGTACGCGTTCCTCGTTGCATTTCGAACATATTACTCTAACGGTTTGCTTCGAAATTTTTCAAACTCCCGCGAAAATTCAAAGTCCGGCCGCACCGTGGTCCGAAAAATTCTAAATTCGTCCAATCGTCCAAACAACTGCAGGTACGCGTTCCTCGTTGCATTTCGAACATATTACTCTAACGGTTCGACCACGGTTGTCGCCCTCGTTTTCCTGATATTCGCCGAAAACTCCGTTTGCTTCGAAATTTTTCAAACTCCCGCGAAAATTCAAAGTCCGGCCGCACCGTGGTCCGAAAAATTCTAAATTCGTCCAATCGTCCAAACAACTGCAGGTACGCGTTCCTCGTTGCATTTCGAACATATTACTCTAACGGTTCGACCACGGTTGTCGCCCTCGTTTTCCTGATATTCGGCGAAAACTCCGTTTGCTTCGAAATATTTCAAACTCCCGCGAAAATTCAAAGTCCTGC
>OV815999.1:12195199-12222780 GCA_929113495.1 Andrena minutula
CGTGGTCCGGAGGCGAATTCGTCCAATCGTCCAAACAACTACAGATACGCGTTCCTCGTTCCATTTCGGCCCGAAGCAATACGCCGCTGGTAGTTCAAATTCAGTTCTCCGGCACCGTATCCCGGCTTCGCGGAAGATGGCAAGAGTCATCTTGTTCCCGAAGCCGGGTAAGGATCCCCTAAGTCCAACGGCCTATAGGCCGATCTCCGTACTCCCAGCCATATCTAAGGTATGTGAGTACGTAATAAAGAAGATTGTAAAAAAAAAAAAAAAAAAAAAAAAAAAAAAAAAAAGAGTCCCACGGCACCGTGGTCCGGAGGCGAAATCGTACAATCGTCCAAACAACTGCAGGTACGCGTTCCTCGTTGCATTTCGAACATATTACTCTAACGGTTTGCTTCGAAATTTTTCAAACTCCCGCGAAAATTCAAAGTCCGGCCGCACCGTGGTCCGAAAAATTCTAAATTCGTCCAATCGTCCAAACAACTGCAGGTACGCGTTCCTCGTTGCATTTCGAACATATTACTCTAACGGTTCGACCACGGTTGTCGCCCTCGTTTTCCTGATATTCGCCGAAAACTCCGTTTGCTTCGAAATTTTTCAAACTCCCGCGAAAATTCAAAGTCCGGCCGCACCGTGGTCCGAAAAATTCTAAATTCGTCCAATCGTCCAAACAACTGCAGGTACGCGTTCCTCGTTGCATTTCGAACATATTACTCTAACGGTTCGACCACGGTTGTCGCCCTCGTTTTCCTGATATTCGGCGAAAACTCCGTTTGCTTCGAAATATTTCAAACTCCCGCGAAAATTCAAAGTCCTGCCGCACCGTGGTCCGGAGGCGAATTCGTCCAATCGTCCAAACAACTACAGATACGCGTTCCTCGTTCCATTTCGGCCCGAAGCAATACGCCGCTGGTAGTTCAAATTCAGTTCTCCGGCACCGTATCCCGGCTTCGCGGAAGATGGCAAGAGTCATCTTGTTCCCGAAGCCGGGTAAGGATCCCCTAAGTCCAACGGCCTATAGGCCGATCTCCGTACTCCCAGCCATATCTAAGGTATGTGAGTACGTAATAAAGAAGATTGTAAAAAAAAAAAAAAAAAAAAAAAAAAAAAAAAAAAAAAGAGTCCCACGGCACCGTGGTCCGGAGGCGAAATCGTACAATCGTCCAAACAACTGCAGGTACGCGTTCCTCGTTGCATTTCGAACATATTACTCTAACGGTTCGACCACGGTTGTCGCCCTCGTTTTCCTGATATTCGGCGAAAACTCCGTTTGCTTCGAAATATTTCAAACTCCCGCGAAAATTCAAAGTCCTGCCGCACCGTGGTCCGGAGGCGAATTCGTCCAATCGTCCAAACAACTACAGATACGCGTTCCTCGTTCCATTTCGGCCCGAAGCAATACGCCGCTGGTAGTTCAAATTCAGTTCTCCGGCACCGTATCCCGGCTTCGCGGAAGATGGCAAGAGTCATCTTGTTCCCGAAGCCGGGTAAGGATCCCCTAAGTCCAACGGCCTATAGGCCGATCTCCGTACTCCCAGCCATATCTAAGGTATGTGAGTACGTAATAAAGAAGATTGTAAAAAAAAAAAAAAAAAAAAAAAAAAAAAAAAAAAGAGTCCCACGGCACCGTGGTCCGGAGGCGAAATCGTACAATCGTCCAAACAACTGCAGGTACGCGTTCCTCGTTGCATTTCGAACATATTACTCTAACGGTTTGCTTCGAAATTTTTCAAACTCCCGCGAAAATTCAAAGTCCGGCCGCACCGTGGTCCGAAAAATTCTAAATTCGTCCAATCGTCCAAACAACTGCAGGTACGCGTTCCTCGTTGCATTTCGAACATATTACTCTAACGGTTCGACCACGGTTGTCGCCCTCGTTTTCCTGATATTCGCCGAAAACTCCGTTTGCTTCGAAATTTTTCAAACTCCCGCGAAAATTCAAAGTCCGGCCGCACCGTGGTCCGAAAAATTCTAAATTCGTCCAATCGTCCAAACAACTGCAGGTACGCGTTCCTCGTTGCATTTCGAACATATTACTCTAACGGTTCGACCACGGTTGTCGCCCTCGTTTTCCTGATATTCGCCGAAAACTCCGTTTGCTTCGAAATTTTTCAAACTCCCGCGAAAATTCAAAGTCCGGCCGCACCGTGGTCCGAAAAATTCTAAATTCGTCCAATCGTCCAAACAACTGCAGGTACGCGTTCCTCGTTGCATTTCGAACATATTACTCTAACGGTTCGACCACGGTTTGTCGCCCTCGTTTTCCTGATATTCGCCGAAAACTCCGTTTGCTTCGAAATTTTTCAAACTCCCGCGAAAATTCAAAGTCCGGCCGCACCGTGGTCCGAAAAATTCTAAATTCGTCCAATCGTCCAAACAACTGCAGGTACGCGTTCCTCGTTGCATTTCGAACATATTACTCTAACGGTTCGAACACGGTTGTCGCCCTCGTTTTCCTGATATTCGCCGAAAACTCCGTTTGCTTCGAAATTTTTCAAACTCCCGCGAAATTCAAAGTCCGGCCGCACCGTGGTCCGAAAAATTCTAAATTCGTCCAATCGTCCAAACAACTGCAGGTACGCGTTCCTCGTTGCATTTCGAACATATTACTCTAACGGTTCGACCACGGTTGTCGCCCTCGTTTTCCTGATATTCGGCGAAAACTCCGTTTGCTTCGAAATATTTCAAACTCCCGCGAAAATTCAAAGTCCTGCCGCACCGTGGTCCGGAGGCGAATTCGTCCAATCGTCCAAACAACTACAGATACGCGTTCCTCGTTCCATTTCGGCCCGAAGCAATACGCCGCTGGTAGTTCAAATTCAGTTCTCCGGCACCGTATCCCGGCTTCGCGGAAGATGGCAAGAGTCATCTTGTTCCCGAAGCCGGGTAAGGATCCCCTAAGTCCAACGGCCTATAGGCCGATCTCCGTACTCCCAGCCATATCTAAGGTATGTGAGTACGTAATAAAGAAGATTGTAAAAAAAAAAAAAAAAAAAAAAAAAAAAAAAAGAGTCCCACGGCACCGTGGTCCGGAGGCGAAATCGTACAATCGTCCAAACAACTGCAGGTACGCGTTCCTCGTTGCATTTCGAACATATTACTCTAACGGTTTGCTTCGAAATTTTTCAAACTCCCGCGAAAATTCAAAGTCCGGCCGCACCGTGGTCCGAAAAATTCTAAATTCGTCCAATCGTCCAAACAACTGCAGGTACGCGTTCCTCGTTGCATTTCGAACATATTACTCTAACGGTTCGACCACGGTTGTCGCCCTCGTTTTCCTGATATTCGCCGAAAACTCCGTTTGCTTCGAAATTTTTCAAACTCCCGCGAAAATTCAAAGTCCGGCCGCACCGTGGTCCGAAAAATTCTAAATTCGTCCAATCGTCCAAACAACTGCAGGTACGCGTTCCTCGTTGCATTTCGAACATATTACTCTAACGGTTCGACCACGGTTGTCGCCCTCGTTTTCCTGATATTCGGCGAAAACTCCGTTTGCTTCGAAATATTTCAAACTCCCGCGAAAATTCAAAGTCCTGCCGCACCGTGGTCCGGAGGCGAATTCGTCCAATCGTCCAAACAACTACAGATACGCGTTCCTCGTTCCATTTCGGCCCGAAGCAATACGCCGCTGGTAGTTCAAATTCAGTTCTCCGGCACCGTATCCCGGCTTCGCGGAAGATGGCAAGAGTCATCTTGTTCCCGAAGCCGGGTAAGGATCCCCTAAGTCCAACGGCCTATAGGCCGATCTCCGTACTCCCAGCCATATCTAAGGTATGTGAGTACGTAATAAAGAAGATTGTAAAAAAAAAAAAAAAAAAAAAAAAAAAAAAAAAGAGTCCCACGGCACCGTGGTCCGGAGGCGAAATCGTACAATCGTCCAAACAACTGCAGGTACGCGTTCCTCGTTGCATTTCGAACATATTACTCTAACGGTTCGACCACGGTTGTCGCCCTCGTTTTCCTGATATTCGGCGAAAACTCCGTTTGCTTCGAAATATTTCAAACTCCCGCGAAAATTCAAAGTCCTGCCGCACCGTGGTCCGGAGGCGAATTCGTCCAATCGTCCAAACAACTACAGATACGCGTTCCTCGTTCCATTTCGGCCCGAAGCAATACGCCGCTGGTAGTTCAAATTCAGTTCTCCGGCACCGTATCCCGGCTTCGCGGAAGATGGCAAGAGTCATCTTGTTCCCGAAGCCGGGTAAGGATCCCCTAAGTCCAACGGCCTATAGGCCGATCTCCGTACTCCCAGCCATATCTAAGGTATGTGAGTACGTAATAAAGAAGATTGTAAAAAAAAAAAAAAAAAAAAAAAAAAAAAAAAAGAGTCCCACGGCACCGTGGTCCGGAGGCGAAATCGTACAATCGTCCAAACAACTGCAGGTACGCGTTCCTCGTTGCATTTCGAACATATTACTCTAACGGTTTGCTTCGAAATTTTTCAAACTCCCGCGAAAATTCAAAGTCCGGCCGCACCGTGGTCCGAAAAATTCTAAATTCGTCCAATCGTCCAAACAACTGCAGGTACGCGTTCCTCGTTGCATTTCGAACATATTACTCTAACGGTTCGACCACGGTTGTCGCCCTCGTTTTCCTGATATTCGCCGAAAACTCCGTTTGCTTCGAAATTTTTCAAACTCCCGCGAAAATTCAAAGTCCGGCCGCACCGTGGTCCGAAAAATTCTAAATTCGTCCAATCGTCCAAACAACTGCAGGTACGCGTTCCTCGTTGCATTTCGAACATATTACTCTAACGGTTCGACCACGGTTGTCGCCCTCGTTTTCCTGATATTCGGCGAAAACTCCGTTTGCTTCGAAATATTTCAAACTCCCGCGAAAATTCAAAGTCCTGCCGCACCGTGGTCCGGAGGCGAATTCGTCCAATCGTCCAAACAACTACAGATACGCGTTCCTCGTTCCATTTCGGCCCGAAGCAATACGCCGCTGGTAGTTCAAATTCAGTTCTCCGGCACCGTATCCCGGCTTCGCGGAAGATGGCAAGAGTCATCTTGTTCCCGAAGCCGGGTAAGGATCCCCTAAGTCCAACGGCCTATAGGCCGATCTCCGTACTCCCAGCCATATCTAAGGTATGTGAGTACGTAATAAAGAAGATTGTAAAAAAAAAAAAAAAAAAAAAAAAAAAAAAAAAAAAGAGTCCCACGGCACCGTGGTCCGGAGGCGAAATCGTACAATCGTCCAAACAACTGCAGGTACGCGTTCCTCGTTGCATTTCGAACATATTACTCTAACGGTTTGCTTCGAAATTTTTCAAACTCCCGCGAAAATTCAAAGTCCGGCCGCACCGTGGTCCGAAAAATTCTAAATTCGTCCAATCGTCCAAACAACTGCAGGTACGCGTTCCTCGTTGCATTTCGAACATATTACTCTAACGGTTCGACCACGGTTGTCGCCCTCGTTTTCCTGATATTCGCCGAAAACTCCGTTTGCTTCGAAATTTTTCAAACTCCCGCGAAAATTCAAAGTCCGGCCGCACCGTGGTCCGAAAAATTCTAAATTCGTCCAATCGTCCAAACAACTGCAGGTACGCGTTCCTCGTTGCATTTCGAACATATTACTCTAACGGTTCGACCACGGTTGTCGCCCTCGTTTTCCTGATATTCGGCGAAAACTCCGTTTGCTTCGAAATATTTCAAACTCCCGCGAAAATTCAAAGTCCTGCCGCACCGTGGTCCGGAGGCGAATTCGTCCAATCGTCCAAACAACTACAGATACGCGTTCCTCGTTCCATTTCGGCCCGAAGCAATACGCCGCTGGTAGTTCAAATTCAGTTCTCCGGCACCGTATCCCGGCTTCGCGGAAGATGGCAAGAGTCATCTTGTTCCCGAAGCCGGGTAAGGATCCCCTAAGTCCAACGGCCTATAGGCCGATCTCCGTACTCCCAGCCATATCTAAGGTATGTGAGTACGTAATAAAGAAGATTGTAAAAAAAAAAAAAAAAAAAAAAAAAAAAAAAAAAAGAGTCCCACGGCACCGTGGTCCGGAGGCGAAATCGTACAATCGTCCAAACAACTGCAGGTACGCGTTCCTCGTTGCATTTCGAACATATTACTCTAACGGTTTGCTTCGAAATTTTTCAAACTCCCGCGAAAATTCAAAGTCCGGCCGCACCGTGGTCCGAAAAATTCTAAATTCGTCCAATCGTCCAAACAACTGCAGGTACGCGTTCCTCGTTGCATTTCGAACATATTACTCTAACGGTTCGACCACGGTTGTCGCCCTCGTTTTCCTGATATTCGCCGAAAACTCCGTTTGCTTCGAAATTTTTCAAACTCCCGCGAAAATTCAAAGTCCGGCCGCACCGTGGTCCGAAAAATTCTAAATTCGTCCAATCGTCCAAACAACTGCAGGTACGCGTTCCTCGTTGCATTTCGAACATATTACTCTAACGGTTCGACCACGGTTGTCGCCCTCGTTTTCCTGATATTCGCCGAAAACTCCGTTTGCTTCGAAATTTTTCAAACTCCCGCGAAAATTCAAAGTCCGGCCGCACCGTGGTCCGAAAAATTCTAAATTCGTCCAATCGTCCAAACAACTGCAGGTACGCGTTCCTCGTTGCATTTCGAACATATTACTCTAACGGTTCGACCACGGTTGTCGCCCTCGTTTTCCTGATATTCGCCGAAAACTCCGTTTGCTTCGAAATTTTTCAAACTCCCGCGAAAATTCAAAGTCCGGCCGCACCGTGGTCCGAAAAATTCTAAATTCGTCCAATCGTCCAAACAACTGCAGGTACGCGTTCCTCGTTGCATTTCGAACATATTACTCTAACGGTTCGACCACGGTTGTCGCCCTCGTTTTCCTGATATTCGCCGAAAACTCCGTTTGCTTCGAAATTTTTCAAACTCCCGCGAAAATTCAAAGTCCGGCCGCACCGTGGTCCGAAAAATTCTAAATTCGTCCAATCGTCCAAACAACTGCAGGTACGCGTTCCTCGTTGCATTTCGAACATATTACTCTAACGGTTCGACCACGGTTGTCGCCCTCGTTTTCCTGATATTCGGCGAAAACTCCGTTTGCTTCGAAATATTTCAAACTCCCGCGAAAATTCAAAGTCCTGCCGCACCGTGGTCCGGAGGCGAATTCGTCCAATCGTCCAAACAACTACAGATACGCGTTCCTCGTTCCATTTCGGCCCGAAGCAATACGCCGCTGGTAGTTCAAATTCAGTTCTCCGGCACCGTATCCCGGCTTCGCGGAAGATGGCAAGAGTCATCTTGTTCCCGAAGCCGGGTAAGGATCCCCTAAGTCCAACGGCCTATAGGCCGATCTCCGTACTCCCAGCCATATCTAAGGTATGTGAGTACGTAATAAAGAAGATTGTAAAAAAAAAAAAAAAAAAAAAAAAAAAAAAAAAAAAGAGTCCCACGGCACCGTGGTCCGGAGGCGAAATCGTACAATCGTCCAAACAACTGCAGGTACGCGTTCCTCGTTGCATTTCGAACATATTACTCTAACGGTTTGCTTCGAAATTTTTCAAACTCCCGCGAAAATTCAAAGTCCGGCCGCACCGTGGTCCGAAAAATTCTAAATTCGTCCAATCGTCCAAACAACTGCAGGTACGCGTTCCTCGTTGCATTTCGAACATATTACTCTAACGGTTCGACCACGGTTGTCGCCCTCGTTTTCCTGATATTCGCCGAAAACTCCGTTTGCTTCGAAATTTTTCAAACTCCCGCGAAAATTCAAAGTCCGGCCGCACCGTGGTCCGAAAAATTCTAAATTCGTCCAATCGTCCAAACAACTGCAGGTACGCGTTCCTCGTTGCATTTCGAACATATTACTCTAACGGTTCGACCACGGTTGTCGCCCTCGTTTTCCTGATATTCGGCGAAAACTCCGTTTGCTTCGAAATATTTCAAACTCCCGCGAAAATTCAAAGTCCTGCCGCACCGTGGTCCGGAGGCGAATTCGTCCAATCGTCCAAACAACTACAGATACGCGTTCCTCGTTCCATTTCGGCCCGAAGCAATACGCCGCTGGTAGTTCAAATTCAGTTCTCCGGCACCGTATCCCGGCTTCGCGGAAGATGGCAAGAGTCATCTTGTTCCCGAAGCCGGGTAAGGATCCCCTAAGTCCAACGGCCTATAGGCCGATCTCCGTACTCCCAGCCATATCTAAGGTATGTGAGTACGTAATAAAGAAGATTGTAAAAAAAAAAAAAAAAAAAAAAAAAAAAAAAAAAGAGTCCCACGGCACCGTGGTCCGGAGGCGAAATCGTACAATCGTCCAAACAACTGCAGGTACGCGTTCCTCGTTGCATTTCGAACATATTACTCTAACGGTTTGCTTCGAAATTTTTCAAACTCCCGCGAAAATTCAAAGTCCGGCCGCACCGTGGTCCGAAAAATTCTAAATTCGTCCAATCGTCCAAACAACTGCAGGTACGCGTTCCTCGTTGCATTTCGAACATATTACTCTAACGGTTCGACCACGGTTGTCGCCCTCGTTTTCCTGATATTCGCCGAAAACTCCGTTTGCTTCGAAATTTTTCAAACTCCCGCGAAAATTCAAAGTCCGGCCGCACCGTGGTCCGAAAAATTCTAAATTCGTCCAATCGTCCAAACAACTGCAGGTACGCGTTCCTCGTTGCATTTCGAACATATTACTCTAACGGTTCGACCACGGTTGTCGCCCTCGTTTTCCTGATATTCGGCGAAAACTCCGTTTGCTTCGAAATATTTCAAACTCCCGCGAAAATTCAAAGTCCTGCCGCACCGTGGTCCGGAGGCGAATTCGTCCAATCGTCCAAACAACTACAGATACGCGTTCCTCGTTCCATTTCGGCCCGAAGCAATACGCCGCTGGTAGTTCAAATTCAGTTCTCCGGCACCGTATCCCGGCTTCGCGGAAGATGGCAAGAGTCATCTTGTTCCCGAAGCCGGGTAAGGATCCCCTAAGTCCAACGGCCTATAGGCCGATCTCCGTACTCCCAGCCATATCTAAGGTATGTGAGTACGTAATAAAGAAGATTGTAAAAAAAAAAAAAAAAAAAAAAAAAAAAAAAAAAAGAGTCCCACGGCACCGTGGTCCGGAGGCGAAATCGTACAATCGTCCAAACAACTGCAGGTACGCGTTCCTCGTTGCATTTCGAACATATTACTCTAACGGTTCGACCACGGTTGTCGCCCTCGTTTTCCTGATATTCGGCGAAAACTCCGTTTGCTTCGAAATATTTCAAACTCCCGCGAAAATTCAAAGTCCTGCCGCACCGTGGTCCGGAGGCGAATTCGTCCAATCGTCCAAACAACTACAGATACGCGTTCCTCGTTCCATTTCGGCCCGAAGCAATACGCCGCTGGTAGTTCAAATTCAGTTCTCCGGCACCGTATCCCGGCTTCGCGGAAGATGGCAAGAGTCATCTTGTTCCCGAAGCCGGGTAAGGATCCCCTAAGTCCAACGGCCTATAGGCCGATCTCCGTACTCCCAGCCATATCTAAGGTATGTGAGTACGTAATAAAGAAGATTGTAAAAAAAAAAAAAAAAAAAAAAAAAAAAAAAAAAAGAGTCCCACGGCACCGTGGTCCGGAGGCGAAATCGTACAATCGTCCAAACAACTGCAGGTACGCGTTCCTCGTTGCATTTCGAACATATTACTCTAACGGTTTGCTTCGAAATTTTTCAAACTCCCGCGAAAATTCAAAGTCCGGCCGCACCGTGGTCCGAAAAATTCTAAATTCGTCCAATCGTCCAAACAACTGCAGGTACGCGTTCCTCGTTGCATTTCGAACATATTACTCTAACGGTTCGACCACGGTTGTCGCCCTCGTTTTCCTGATATTCGCCGAAAACTCCGTTTGCTTCGAAATTTTTCAAACTCCCGCGAAAATTCAAAGTCCGGCCGCACCGTGGTCCGAAAAATTCTAAATTCGTCCAATCGTCCAAACAACTGCAGGTACGCGTTCCTCGTTGCATTTCGAACATATTACTCTAACGGTTCGACCACGGTTGTCGCCCTCGTTTTCCTGATATTCGCCGAAAACTCCGTTTGCTTCGAAATTTTTCAAACTCCCGCGAAAATTCAAAGTCCGGCCGCACCGTGGTCCGAAAAATTCTAAATTCGTCCAATCGTCCAAACAACTGCAGGTACGCGTTCCTCGTTGCATTTCGAACATATTACTCTAACGGTTCGACCACGGTTGTCGCCCTCGTTTTCCTGATATTCGCCGAAAACTCCGTTTGCTTCGAAATTTTTCAAACTCCCGCGAAAATTCAAAGTCCGGCCGCACCGTGGTCCGAAAAATTCTAAATTCGTCCAATCGTCCAAACAACTGCAGGTACGCGTTCCTCGTTGCATTTCGAACATATTACTCTAACGGTTCGACCACGGTTGTCGCCCTCGTTTTCCTGATATTCGCCGAAAACTCCGTTTGCTTCGAAATTTTTCAAACTCCCGCGAAAATTCAAAGTCCGGCCGCACCGTGGTCCGAAAAATTCTAAATTCGTCCAATCGTCCAAACAACTGCAGGTACGCGTTCCTCGTTGCATTTCGAACATATTACTCTAACGGTTCGACCACGGTTGTCGCCCTCGTTTTCCTGATATTCGGCGAAAACTCCGTTTGCTTCGAAATATTTCAAACTCCCGCGAAAATTCAAAGTCCTGCCGCACCGTGGTCCGGAGGCGAATTCGTCCAATCGTCCAAACAACTACAGATACGCGTTCCTCGTTCCATTTCGGCCCGAAGCAATACGCCGCTGGTAGTTCAAATTCAGTTCTCCGGCACCGTATCCCGGCTTCGCGGAAGATGGCAAGAGTCATCTTGTTCCCGAAGCCGGGTAAGGATCCCCTAAGTCCAACGGCCTATAGGCCGATCTCCGTACTCCCAGCCATATCTAAGGTATGTGAGTACGTAATAAAGAAGATTGTAAAAAAAAAAAAAAAAAAAAAAAAAAAAAAAAAAGAGTCCCACGGCACCGTGGTCCGGAGGCGAAATCGTACAATCGTCCAAACAACTGCAGGTACGCGTTCCTCGTTGCATTTCGAACATATTACTCTAACGGTTCGACCACGGTTGTCGCCCTCGTTTTCCTGATATTCGGCGAAAACTCCGTTTGCTTCGAAATATTTCAAACTCCCGCGAAAATTCAAAGTCCTGCCGCACCGTGGTCCGGAGGCGAATTCGTCCAATCGTCCAAACAACTACAGATACGCGTTCCTCGTTCCATTTCGGCCCGAAGCAATACGCCGCTGGTAGTTCAAATTCAGTTCTCCGGCACCGTATCCCGGCTTCGCGGAAGATGGCAAGAGTCATCTTGTTCCCGAAGCCGGGTAAGGATCCCCTAAGTCCAACGGCCTATAGGCCGATCTCCGTACTCCCAGCCATATCTAAGGTATGTGAGTACGTAATAAAGAAGATTGTAAAAAAAAAAAAAAAAAAAAAAAAAAAAAAAAAAAGAGTCCCACGGCACCGTGGTCCGGAGGCGAAATCGTACAATCGTCCAAACAACTGCAGGTACGCGTTCCTCGTTGCATTTCGAACATATTACTCTAACGGTTTGCTTCGAAATTTTTCAAACTCCCGCGAAAATTCAAAGTCCGGCCGCACCGTGGTCCGAAAAATTCTAAATTCGTCCAAACGTCCAAACAACTGCAGGTACGCGTTCCTCGTTGCATTTCGAACATATTACTCTAACGGTTCGACCACGGTTGTCGCCCTCGTTTTCCTGATATTCGCCGAAAACTCCGTTTGCTTCGAAATTTTTCAAACTCCCGCGAAAATTCAAAGTCCGGCCGCACCGTGGTCCGAAAAATTCTAAATTCGTCCAATCGTCCAAACAACTGCAGGTACGCGTTCCTCGTTGCATTTCGAACATATTACTCTAACGGTTCGACCACGGTTGTCGCCCTCGTTTTCCTGATATTCGGCGAAAACTCCGTTTGCTTCGAAATATTTCAAACTCCCGCGAAAATTCAAAGTCCTGCCGCACCGTGGTCCGGAGGCGAATTCGTCCAATCGTCCAAACAACTACAGATACGCGTTCCTCGTTCCATTTCGGCCCGAAGCAATACGCCGCTGGTAGTTCAAATTCAGTTCTCCGGCACCGTATCCCGGCTTCGCGGAAGATGGCAAGAGTCATCTTGTTCCCGAAGCCGGGTAAGGATCCCCTAAGTCCAACGGCCTATAGGCCGATCTCCGTACTCCCAGCCATATCTAAGGTATGTGAGTACGTAATAAAGAAGATTGTAAAAAAAAAAAAAAAAAAAAAAAAAAAAAAAAAAAAGAGTCCCACGGCACCGTGGTCCGGAGGCGAAATCGTACAATCGTCCAAACAACTGCAGGTACGCGTTCCTCGTTGCATTTCGAACATATTACTCTAACGGTTTGCTTCGAAATTTTTCAAACTCCCGCGAAAATTCAAAGTCCGGCCGCACCGTGGTCCGAAAAATTCTAAATTCGTCCAATCGTCCAAACAACTGCAGGTACGCGTTCCTCGTTGCATTTCGAACATATTACTCTAACGGTTCGACCACGGTTGTCGCCCTCGTTTTCCTGATATTCGCCGAAAACTCCGTTTGCTTCGAAATTTTTCAAACTCCCGCGAAAATTCAAAGTCCGGCCGCACCGTGGTCCGAAAAATTCTAAATTCGTCCAATCGTCCAAACAACTGCAGGTACGCGTTCCTCGTTGCATTTCGAACATATTACTCTAACGGTTCGACCACGGTTGTCGCCCTCGTTTTCCTGATATTCGGCGAAAACTCCGTTTGCTTCGAAATATTTCAAACTCCCGCGAAAATTCAAAGTCCTGCCGCACCGTGGTCCGGAGGCGAATTCGTCCAATCGTCCAAACAACTACAGATACGCGTTCCTCGTTCCATTTCGGCCCGAAGCAATACGCCGCTGGTAGTTCAAATTCAGTTCTCCGGCACCGTATCCCGGCTTCGCGGAAGATGGCAAGAGTCATCTTGTTCCCGAAGCCGGGTAAGGATCCCCTAAGTCCAACGGCCTATAGGCCGATCTCCGTACTCCCAGCCATATCTAAGGTATGTGAGTACGTAATAAAGAAGATTGTAAAAAAAAAAAAAAAAAAAAAAAAAAAAAAAAAAAAAAAGAGTCCCACGGCACCGTGGTCCGGAGGCGAAATCGTACAATCGTCCAAACAACTGCAGGTACGCGTTCCTCGTTGCATTTCGAACATATTACTCTAACGGTTCGACCACGGTTGTCGCCCTCGTTTTCCTGATATTCGGCGAAAACTCCGTTTGCTTCGAAATATTTCAAACTCCCGCGAAAATTCAAAGTCCTGCCGCACCGTGGTCCGGAGGCGAATTCGTCCAATCGTCCAAACAACTACAGATACGCGTTCCTCGTTCCATTTCGGCCCGAAGCAATACGCCGCTGGTAGTTCAAATTCAGTTCTCCGGCACCGTATCCCGGCTTCGCGGAAGATGGCAAGAGTCATCTTGTTCCCGAAGCCGGGTAAGGATCCCCTAAGTCCAACGGCCTATAGGCCGATCTCCGTACTCCCAGCCATATCTAAGGTATGTGAGTACGTAATAAAGAAGATTGTAAAAAAAAAAAAAAAAAAAAAAAAAAAAAAAAAAGAGTCCCACGGCACCGTGGTCCGGAGGCGAAATCGTACAATCGTCCAAACAACTGCAGGTACGCGTTCCTCGTTGCATTTCGAACATATTACTCTAACGGTTTGCTTCGAAATTTTTCAAACTCCCGCGAAAATTCAAAGTCCGGCCGCACCGTGGTCCGAAAAATTCTAAATTCGTCCAATCGTCCAAACAACTGCAGGTACGCGTTCCTCGTTGCATTTCGAACATATTACTCTAACGGTTCGACCACGGTTGTCGCCCTCGTTTTCCTGATATTCGCCGAAAACTCCGTTTGCTTCGAAATTTTTCAAACTCCCGCGAAAATTCAAAGTCCGGCCGCACCGTGGTCCGAAAAATTCTAAATTCGTCCAATCGTCCAAACAACTGCAGGTACGCGTTCCTCGTTGCATTTCGAACATATTACTCTAACGGTTCGACCACGGTTGTCGCCCTCGTTTTCCTGATATTCGCCGAAAACTCCGTTTGCTTCGAAATTTTTCAAACTCCCGCGAAAATTCAAAGTCCGGCCGCACCGTGGTCCGAAAAATTCTAAATTCGTCCAATCGTCCAAACAACTGCAGGTACGCGTTCCTCGTTGCATTTCGAACATATTACTCTAACGGTTCGACCACGGTTGTCGCCCTCGTTTTCCTGATATTCGCCGAAAACTCCGTTTGCTTCGAAATTTTTCAAACTCCCGCGAAAATTCAAAGTCCGGCCGCACCGTGGTCCGAAAAATTCTAAATTCGTCCAATCGTCCAAACAACTGCAGGTACGCGTTCCTCGTTGCATTTCGAACATATTACTCTAACGGTTCGACCACGGTTGTCGCCCTCGTTTTCCTGATATTCGCCGAAAACTCCGTTTGCTTCGAAATTTTTCAAACTCCCGCGAAAATTCAAAGTCCGGCCGCACCGTGGTCCGAAAAATTCTAAATTCGTCCAATCGTCCAAACAACTGCAGGTACGCGTTCCTCGTTGCATTTCGAACATATTACTCTAACGGTTCGACCACGGTTGTCGCCCTCGTTTTCCTGATATTCGGCGAAAACTCCGTTTGCTTCGAAATATTTCAAACTCCCGCGAAAATTCAAAGTCCTGCCGCACCGTGGTCCGGAGGCGAATTCGTCCAATCGTCCAAACAACTACAGATACGCGTTCCTCGTTCCATTTCGGCCCGAAGCAATACGCCGCTGGTAGTTCAAATTCAGTTCTCCGGCACCGTATCCCGGCTTCGCGGAAGATGGCAAGAGTCATCTTGTTCCCGAAGCCGGGTAAGGATCCCCTAAGTCCAACGGCCTATAGGCCGATCTCCGTACTCCCAGCCATATCTAAGGTATGTGAGTACGTAATAAAGAAGATTGTAAAAAAAAAAAAAAAAAAAAAAAAAAAAAAAAAAAAAGAGTCCCACGGCACCGTGGTCCGGAGGCGAAATCGTACAATCGTCCAAACAACTGCAGGTACGCGTTCCTCGTTGCATTTCGAACATATTACTCTATCGGTTTGCTTCGAAATTTTTCAAACTCCCGCGAAAATTCAAAGTCCGGCCGCACCGTGGTCCGAAAAATTCTAAATTCGTCCAATCGTCCAAACAACTGCAGGTACGCGTTCCTCGTTGCATTTCGAACATATTACTCTAACGGTTCGACCACGGTTGTCGCCCTCGTTTTCCTGATATTCGCCGAAAACTCCGTTTGCTTCGAAATTTTTCAAACTCCCGCGAAAATTCAAAGTCCGGCCGCACCGTGGTCCGAAAAATTCTAAATTCGTCCAATCGTCCAAACAACTGCAGGTACGCGTTCCTCGTTGCATTTCGAACATATTACTCTAACGGTTCGACCACGGTTGTCGCCCTCGTTTTCCTGATATTCGGCGAAAACTCCGTTTGCTTCGAAATATTTCAAACTCCCGCGAAAATTCAAAGTCCTGCCGCACCGTGGTCCGGAGGCGAATTCGTCCAATCGTCCAAACAACTACAGATACGCGTTCCTCGTTCCATTTCGGCCCGAAGCAATACGCCGCTGGTAGTTCAAATTCAGTTCTCCGGCACCGTATCCCGGCTTCGCGGAAGATGGCAAGAGTCATCTTGTTCCCGAAGCCGGGTAAGGATCCCCTAAGTCCAACGGCCTATAGGCCGATCTCCGTACTCCCAGCCATATCTAAGGTATGTGAGTACGTAATAAAGAAGATTGTAAAAAAAAAAAAAAAAAAAAAAAAAAAAAAAAAAGAGTCCCACGGCACCGTGGTCCGGAGGCGAAATCGTACAATCGTCCAAACAACTGCAGGTACGCGTTCCTCGTTGCATTTCGAACATATTACTCTAACGGTTTGCTTCGAAATTTTTCAAACTCCCGCGAAAATTCAAAGTCCGGCCGCACCGTGGTCCGAAAAATTCTAAATTCGTCCAATCGTCCAAACAACTGCAGGTACGCGTTCCTCGTTGCATTTCGAACATATTACTCTAACGGTTCGACCACGGTTGTCGCCCTCGTTTTCCTGATATTCGCCGAAAACTCCGTTTGCTTCGAAATTTTTCAAACTCCCGCGAAAATTCAAAGTCCGGCCGCACCGTGGTCCGAAAAATTCTAAATTCGTCCAATCGTCCAAACAACTGCAGGTACGCGTTCCTCGTTGCATTTCGAACATATTACTCTAACGGTTCGACCACGGTTGTCGCCCTCGTTTTCCTGATATTCGGCGAAAACTCCGTTTGCTTCGAAATATTTCAAACTCCCGCGAAAATTCAAAGTCCTGCCGCACCGTGGTCCGGAGGCGAATTCGTCCAATCGTCCAAACAACTACAGATACGCGTTCCTCGTTCCATTTCGGCCCGAAGCAATACGCCGCTGGTAGTTCAAATTCAGTTCTCCGGCACCGTATCCCGGCTTCGCGGAAGATGGCAAGAGTCATCTTGTTCCCGAAGCCGGGTAAGGATCCCCTAAGTCCAACGGCCTATAGGCCGATCTCCGTACTCCCAGCCATATCTAAGGTATGTGAGTACGTAATAAAGAAGATTGTAAAAAAAAAAAAAAAAAAAAAAAAAAAAAAAAAAAGAGTCCCACGGCACCGTGGTCCGGAGGCGAAATCGTACAATCGTCCAAACAACTGCAGGTACGCGTTCCTCGTTGCATTTCGAACATATTACTCTAACGGTTCGACCACGGTTGTCGCCCTCGTTTTCCTGATATTCGGCGAAAACTCCGTTTGCTTCGAAATATTTCAAACTCCCGCGAAAATTCAAAGTCCTGCCGCACCGTGGTCCGGAGGCGAATTCGTCCAATCGTCCAAACAACTACAGATACGCGTTCCTCGTTCCATTTCGGCCCGAAGCAATACGCCGCTGGTAGTTCAAATTCAGTTCTCCGGCACCGTATCCCGGCTTCGCGGAAGATGGCAAGAGTCATCTTGTTCCCGAAGCCGGGTAAGGATCCCCTAAGTCCAACGGCCTATAGGCCGATCTCCGTACTCCCAGCCATATCTAAGGTATGTGAGTACGTAATAAAGAAGATTGTAAAAAAAAAAAAAAAAAAAAAAAAAAAAAAAAAAGAGTCCCACGGCACCGTGGTCCGGAGGCGAAATCGTACAATCGTCCAAACAACTGCAGGTACGCGTTCCTCGTTGCATTTCGAACATATTACTCTAACGGTTTGCTTCGAAATTTTTCAAACTCCCGCGAAAATTCAAAGTCCGGCCGCACCGTGGTCCGAAAAATTCTAAATTCGTCCAATCGTCCAAACAACTGCAGGTACGCGTTCCTCGTTGCATTTCGAACATATTACTCTAACGGTTCGACCACGGTTGTCGCCCTCGTTTTCCTGATATTCGCCGAAAACTCCGTTTGCTTCGAAATTTTTCAAACTCCCGCGAAAATTCAAAGTCCGGCCGCACCGTGGTCCGAAAAATTCTAAATTCGTCCAATCGTCCAAACAACTGCAGGTACGCGTTCCTCGTTGCATTTCGAACATATTACTCTAACGGTTCGACCACGGTTGTCGCCCTCGTTTTCCTGATATTCGCCGAAAACTCCGTTTGCTTCGAAATTTTTCAAACTCCCGCGAAAATTCAAAGTCCGGCCGCACCGTGGTCCGAAAAATTCTAAATTCGTCCAATCGTCCAAACAACTGCAGGTACGCGTTCCTCGTTGCATTTCGAACATATTACTCTAACGGTTCGACCACGGTTGTCGCCCTCGTTTTCCTGATATTCGCCGAAAACTCCGTTTGCTTCGAAATTTTTCAAACTCCCGCGAAAATTCAAAGTCCGGCCGCACCGTGGTCCGAAAAATTCTAAATTCGTCCAATCGTCCAAACAACTGCAGGTACGCGTTCCTCGTTGCATTTCGAACATATTACTCTAACGGTTCGACCACGGTTGTCGCCCTCGTTTTCCTGATATTCGCCGAAAACTCCGTTTGCTTCGAAATTTTTCAAACTCCCGCGAAAATTCAAAGTCCGGCCGCACCGTGGTCCGAAAAATTCTAAATTCGTCCAATCGTCCAAACAACTGCAGGTACGCGTTCCTCGTTGCATTTCGAACATATTACTCTAACGGTTCGACCACGGTTGTCGCCCTCGTTTTCCTGATATTCGGCGAAAACTCCGTTTGCTTCGAAATATTTCAAACTCCCGCGAAAATTCAAAGTCCTGCCGCACCGTGGTCCGGAGGCGAATTCGTCCAATCGTCCAAACAACTACAGATACGCGTTCCTCGTTCCATTTCGGCCCGAAGCAATACGCCGCTGGTAGTTCAAATTCAGTTCTCCGGCACCGTATCCCGGCTTCGCGGAAGATGGCAAGAGTCATCTTGTTCCCGAAGCCGGGTAAGGATCCCCTAAGTCCAACGGCCTATAGGCCGATCTCCGTACTCCCAGCCATATCTAAGGTATGTGAGTACGTAATAAAGAAGATTGTAAAAAAAAAAAAAAAAAAAAAAAAAAAAAAAAAAAAGAGTCCCACGGCACCGTGGTCCGGAGGCGAAATCGTACAATCGTCCAAACAACTGCAGGTACGCGTTCCTCGTTGCATTTCGAACATATTACTCTAACGGTTTGCTTCGAAATTTTTCAAACTCCCGCGAAAATTCAAAGTCCGGCCGCACCGTGGTCCGAAAAATTCTAAATTCGTCCAATCGTCCAAACAACTGCAGGTACGCGTTCCTCGTTGCATTTCGAACATATTACTCTAACGGTTCGACCACGGTTGTCGCCCTCGTTTTCCTGATATTCGCCGAAAACTCCGTTTGCTTCGAAATTTTTCAAACTCCCGCGAAAATTCAAAGTCCGGCCGCACCGTGGTCCGAAAAATTCTAAATTCGTCCAATCGTCCAAACAACTGCAGGTACGCGTTCCTCGTTGCATTTCGAACATATTACTCTAACGGTTCGACCACGGTTGTCGCCCTCGTTTTCCTGATATTCGGCGAAAACTCCGTTTGCTTCGAAATATTTCAAACTCCCGCGAAAATTCAAAGTCCGGCCGCACCGTGGTCCGAAAAATTCTAAATTCGTCCAATCGTCCAAACAACTGCAGGTACGCGTTCCTCGTTGCATTTCGAACATATTACTCTAACGGTTCGACCACGGTTGTCGCCCTCGTTTTCCTGATATTCGCCGAAAACTCCGTTTGCTTCGAAATTTTTCAAACTCCCGCGAAAATTCAAAGTCCGGCCGCACCGTGGTCCGAAAAATTCTAAATTCGTCCAATCGTCCAAACAACTGCAGGTACGCGTTCCTCGTTGCATTTCGAACATATTACTCTAACGGTTCGACCACGGTTGTCGCCCTCGTTTTCCTGATATTCGCCGAAAACTCCGTTTGCTTCGAAATTTTTCAAACTCACGCGAAAATTCAAAGTCCGGCCGCACCGTGGTCCGAAAAATTCTAAATTCGTCCAATCGTCCAAACAACTGCAGGTACGCGTTCCTCGTTGCATTTCGAACATATTACTCTAACGGTTCGACCACGGTTGTCGCCCTCGTTTTCCTGATATTCGGCGAAAACTCCGTTTGCTTCGAAATATTTCAAACTCCCGCGAAAATTCAAAGTCCTGCCGCACCGTGGTCCGGAGGCGAATTCGTCCAATCGTCCAAACAACTACAGATACGCGTTCCTCGTTCCATTTCGGCCCGAAGCAATACGCCGCTGGTAGTTCAAATTCAGTTCTCCGGCACCGTATCCCGGCTTCGCGGAAGATGGCAAGAGTCATCTTGTTCCCGAAGCCGGGTAAGGATCCCCTAAGTCCAACGGCCTATAGGCCGATCTCCGTACTCCCAGCCATATCTAAGGTATGTGAGTACGTAATAAAGAAGATTGTAAAAAAAAAAAAAAAAAAAAAAAAAAAAAAAAAAAAGAGTCCCACGGCACCGTGGTCCGGAGGCGAAATCGTACAATCGTCCAAACAACTGCAGGTACGCGTTCCTCGTTGCATTTCGAACATATTACTCTAACGGTTTGCTTCGAAATTTTTCAAACTCCCGCGAAAATTCAAAGTCCGGCCGCACCGTGGTCCGAAAAATTCTAAATTCGTCCAATCGTCCAAACAACTGCAGGTACGCGTTCCTCGTTGCATTTCGAACATATTACTCTAACGGTTCGACCACGGTTGTCGCCCTCGTTTTCCTGATATTCGCCGAAAACTCCGTTTGCTTCGAAATTTTTCAAACTCCCGCGAAAATTCAAAGTCCGGCCGCACCGTGGTCCGAAAAATTCTAAATTCGTCCAATCGTCCAAACAACTGCAGGTACGCGTTCCTCGTTGCATTTCGAACATATTACTCTAACGGTTCGACCACGGTTGTCGCCCTCGTTTTCCTGATATTCGCCGAAAACTCCGTTTGCTTCGAAATTTTTCAAACTCCCGCGAAAATTCAAAGTCCGGCCGCACCGTGGTCCGAAAAATTCTAAATTCGTCCAATCGTCCAAACAACTGCAGGTACGCGTTCCTCGTTGCATTTCGAACATATTACTCTAACGGTTCGACCACGGTTGTCGCCCTCGTTTTCCTGATATTCGGCGAAAACTCCGTTTGCTTCGAAATATTTCAAACTCCCGCGAAAATTCAAAGTCCTGCCGCACCGTGGTCCGGAGGCGAATTCGTCCAATCGTCCAAACAACTACAGATACGCGTTCCTCGTTCCATTTCGGCCCGAAGCAATACGCCGCTGGTAGTTCAAATTCAGTTCTCCGGCACCGTATCCCGGCTTCGCGGAAGATGGCAAGAGTCATCTTGTTCCCGAAGCCGGGTAAGGATCCCCTAAGTCCAACGGCCTATAGGCCGATCTCCGTACTCCCAGCCATATCTAAGGTATGTGAGTACGTAATAAAGAAGATTGTAAAAAAAAAAAAAAAAAAAAAAAAAAAAAAAAAAAAGAGTCCCACGGCACCGTGGTCCGGAGGCGAAATCGTACAATCGTCCAAACAACTGCAGGTACGCGTTCCTCGTTGCATTTCGAACATATTACTCTAACGGTTTGCTTCGAAATTTTTCAAACTCCCGCGAAAATTCAAAGTCCCGGCCGCACCGTGGTCCGAAAAATTCTAAATTCGTCCAATCGTCCAAACAACTGCAGTACGCGTTCCTCGTTGCATTTCGAACATATTACTCTAAACGGTTCGACCACGGTTGTCGCCCTCGTTTTCCTGATATTCGCCGAAAACTCCGTTTGCTTCGAAATTTTTCAAACTCCCGCGAAAATTCAAAGTCCGGCCGCACCGTGGTCCGAAAAATTCTAAATTCGTCCAATCGTCCAAACAACTGCAGGTACGCGTTCCTCGTTGCATTTCGAACATATTACTCTAACGGTTCGACCACGGTTGTCGCCCTCGTTTTCCCTGATATTCGGCGAAAACTCCGTTTGCTTCGAAATATTTCAAACTCCCGCGAAAATTCAAAGTCCTGCCGCACCGTGGTCCGGAGGCGAATTCGTCCAATCGTCCAAACAACTACAGATACGCGTTCCTCGTTCCATTTCGGCCCGAAGCAATACGCCGCTGGTAGTTCAAATTCAGTTCTCCGGCACCGTATCCCGGCTTCGCGGAAGATGGCAAGAGTCATCTTGTTCCCGAAGCCGGGTAAGGATCCCCTAAGTCCAACGGCCTATAGGCCGATCTCCGTACTCCCAGCCATATCTAAGGTATGTGAGTACGTAATAAAGAAGATTGTAAAAAAAAAAAAAAAAAAAAAAAAAAAAAAAAAAAGAGTCCCACGGCACCGTGGTCCGGAGGCGAAATCGTACAATCGTCCAAACAACTGCAGGTACGCGTTCCTCGTTGCATTTCGAACATATTACTCTAACGGTTTGCTTCGAAATTTTTCAAACTCCCGCGAAAATTCAAAGTCCGGCCGCACCGTGGTCCGAAAAATTCTAAATTCGTCCAATCGTCCAAACAACTGCAGGTACGCGTTCCTCGTTGCATTTCGAACATATTACTCTAACGGTTCGACCACGGTTGTCGCCCTCGTTTTCCTGATATTCGCCGAAAACTCCGTTTGCTTCGAAATTTTTCAAACTCCCGCGAAAATTCAAAGTCCGGCCGCACCGTGGTCCGAAAAATTCTAAATTCGTCCAATCGTCCAAACAACTGCAGGTACGCGTTCCTCGTTGCATTTCGAACATATTACTCTAACGGTTCGACCACGGTTGTCGCCCTCGTTTTCCTGATATTCGCCGAAAACTCCGTTTGCTTCGAAATTTTTCAAACTCCCGCGAAAATTCAAAGTCCGGCCGCACCGTGGTCCGAAAAATTCTAAATTCGTCCAATCGTCCAAACAACTGCAGGTACGCGTTCCTCGTTGCAATTCGAACATATTACTCTAACGGTTCGACCACGGTTGTCGCCCTCGTTTTCCTGATATTCGCCGAAAACTCCGTTTGCTTCGAAATTTTTCAAACTCCCGCGAAAATTCAAAGTCCGGCCGCACCGTGGTCCGAAAAATTCTAAATTCGTCCAATCGTCCAAACAACTGCAGGTACGCGTTCCTCGTTGCATTTCGAACATATTACTCTAACGGTTCGACCACGGTTGTCGCCCTCGTTTTCCTGATATTCGCCGAAAACTCCGTTTGCTTCGAAATTTTTCAAACTCCCGCGAAAATTCAAAGTCCGGCCGCACCGTGGTCCGAAAAATTCTAAATTCGTCCAATCGTCCAAACAACTGCAGGTACGCGTTCCTCGTTGCATTTCGAACATATTACTCTAACGGTTCGACCACGGTTGTCGCCCTCGTTTTCCTGATATTCGGCGAAAACTCCGTTTGCTTCGAAATATTTCAAACTCCCGCGAAAATTCAAAGTCCTGCCGCACCGTGGTCCGGAGGCGAATTCGTCCAATCGTCCAAACAACTACAGATACGCGTTCCTCGTTCCATTTCGGCCCGAAGCAATACGCCGCTGGTAGTTCAAATTCAGTTCTCCGGCACCGTATCCCGGCTTCGCGGAAGATGGCAAGAGTCATCTTGTTCCGAAGCCGGGTAAGGATCCCCTAAGTCCCAACGGCCTATAGGCCGATCTCCGTACTCCCAGCCATATCTAAGGTATGTGAGTACGTAATAAAGAAGATTGTAAAAAAAAAAAAAAAAAAAAAAAAAAAAAAAAAAAAAAGAGTCCCACGGCACCGTGGTCCGGAGGCGAAATCGTACAATCGTCCAAACAACTGCAGGTACGCGTTCCTCGTTGCATTTCGAACATATTACTCTAACGGTTTGCTTCGAAATTTTTCAAACTCCCGCGAAAATTCAAAGTCCGGCCGCACCGTGGTCCGAAAAATTCTAAATTCGTCCAATCGTCCAAACAACTGCAGGTACGCGTTCCTCGTTGCATTTCGAACATATTACTCTAACGGTTCGACCACGGTTGTCGCCCTCGTTTTCCTGATATTCGCCGAAAACTCCGTTTGCTTCGAAATTTTTCAAACTCCCGCGAAAATTCAAAGTCCGGCCGCACCGTGGTCCGAAAAATTCTAAATTCGTCCAATCGTCCAAACAACTGCAGGTACGCGTTCCTCGTTGCATTTCGAACATATTACTCTAACGGTTCGACCACGGTTGTCGCCCCTCGTTTTCCTGATATTCGGCGAAAACTCCGTTTGCTTCGAAATATTTCAAACTCCCGCGAAAATTCAAAGTCCTGCCGCACCGTGGTCCGGAGGCGAATTCGTCCAATCGTCCAAACAACTACAGATACGCGTTCCTCGTTCCATTTCGGCCCGAAGCAATACGCCGCTGGTAGTTCAAATTCAGTTCTCCGGCACCGTATCCCGGCTTCGCGGAAGATGGCAAGAGTCATCTTGTTCCCGAAGCCGGGTAAGGATCCCCTAAGTCCAACGGCCTATAGGCCGATCTCCGTACTCCCAGCCATATCTAAGGTATGTGAGTACGTAATAAAGAAGATTGTAAAAAAAAAAAAAAAAAAAAAAAAAAAAAAAAAAAAGAGTCCCACGGCACCGTGGTCCGGAGGCGAATCGTACAATCGTCCAAACAACTGCAGGTACGCGTTCCTCGTTGCATTTCGAACATATTACTCTAACGGTTTGCTTCGAAATTTTTCAAACTCCCCGCGAAAATTCAAAGTCCGGCCGCACCGTGGTCCGAAAAATTCTAAATTCGTCCAATCGTCCAAACAACTGCAGGTACGCGTTCCTCGTTGCATTTCGAACATATTACTCTAACGGTTCGACCACGGTTGTCGCCCTCGTTTTCCTGATATTCGCCGAAAACTCCGTTTGCTTCGAAATTTTTCAAACTCCCGCGAAAATTCAAAGTCCGGCCGCACCGTGGTCCGAAAAATTCTAAATTCGTCCAATCGTCCAAACAACTGCAGGTACGCGTTCCTCGTTGCATTTCGAACATATTACTCTAACGGTTCGACCACGGTTGTCGCCCTCGTTTTCCTGATATTCGCCGAAAACTCCGTTTGCTTCGAAATTTTTCAAACTCCCGCGAAAATTCAAAGTCCGGCCGCACCGTGGTCCGAAAAATTCTAAATTCGTCCAATCGTCCAAACAACTGCAGGTACGCGTTCCTCGTTGCATTTCGAACATATTACTCTAACGGTTCGACCACGGTTGTCGCCCTCGTTTACCTGATATTCGCCGAAAACTCCGTTTGCTTCGAAATTTTTCAAACTCCCGCGAAAATTCAAAGTCCGGCCGCACCGTGGTCCGAAAAATTCTAAATTCGTCCAATCGTCCAAACAACTGCAGGTACGCGTTCCTCGTTGCATTTCGAACATATTACTCTAACGGTTCGACCACGGTTGTCGCCCTCGTTTTCCTGATATTCGCCGAAAACTCCGTTTGCTTCGAAATTTTTCAAACTCCCGCGAAAATTCAAAGTCCGGCCGCACCGTGGTCCGAAAAATTCTAAATTCGTCCAATCGTCCAACAACTGCAGGTACGCGTTCCTCGTTGCATTTCGAACATATTACTCTAACGGTTCGACCACGGTTGTCGCCCTCGTTTTCCTGATATTCGGCGAAAACTCGTTTGCTTCGAAATATTTCAAACTCCCGCGAAAATTCAAAGTCCTGCCGCACCGTGGTCCGGAGGCGAATTCGTCCAATCGTCCAAACAACTACAGATACGCGTTCCTCGTTCCATTTCGGCCCGAAGCAATACGCCGCTGGTAGTTCAAATTCAGTTCTCCGGCACCGTATCCCGGCTTCGCGGAAGATGGCAAGAGTCATCTTGTTCCCGAAGCCGGGTAAGGATCCCCTAAGTCCAACGGCCTATAGGCCGATCTCCGTACTCCCAGCCATATCTAAGGTATGTGAGTACGTAATAAAGAAGATTGTAAAAAAAAAAAAAAAAAAAAAAAAAAAAAAAAAAAAAAGAGTCCCACGGCACCGTGGTCCGGAGGCGAAATCGTACAATCGTCCAAACAACTGCAGGTACGCGTTCCTCGTTGCATTTCGAACATATTACTCTAACGGTTTGCTTCGAAATTTTTCAAACTCCCGCGAAAATTCAAAGTCCGGCCGCACCGTGGTCCGAAAAATTCTAAATTCGTCCAATCGTCCAAACAACTGCAGGTACGCGTTCCTCGTTGCATTTCGAACATATTACTCTAACGGTTCGACCACGGTTGTCGCCCTCGTTTTCCTGATATTCGCCGAAAACTCCGTTTGCTTCGAAATTTTTCAAACTCCCGCGAAAATTCAAAGTCCGGCCGCACCGTGGTCCGAAAAATTCTAAATTCGTCCAATCGTCCAAACAACTGCAGGTACGCGTTCCTCGTTGCATTTCGAACATATTACTCTAACGGTTCGACCACGGTTGTCGCCCTCGTTTTCCTGATATTCGGCGAAAACTCCGTTTGCTTCGAAATATTCAAACTCCCGCGAAAATTCAAAGTCCTGCCGCACCGTGGTCCGGAGGCGAATTCGTCCAATCGTCCAAACAACTACAGATACGCGTTCCTCGTTCCATTTCGGCCCGAAGCAATACGCCGCTGGTAGTTCAAATTCAGTTCTCCGGCACCGTATCCCGGCTTCGCGGAAGATGGCAAGAGTCATCTTGTTCCCGAAGCCGGGTAAGGATCCCCTAAGTCCAACGGCCTATAGGCCGATCTCCGTACTCCCAGCCATATCTAAGGTATGTGAGTACGTAATAAAGAAGATTGTAAAAAAAAAAAAAAAAAAAAAAAAAAAAAAAAAAAAAGAGTCCCACGGCACCGTGGTCCGGAGGCGAAATCGTACAATCGTCCAAACAACTGCAGGTACGCGTTCCTCGTTGCATTTCGAACATATTACTCTAACGGTTTGCTTCGAAATTTTTCAAACTCCCGCGAAAATTCAAAGTCCGGCCGCACCGTGGTCCGAAAAATTCTAAATTCGTCCAATCGTCCAAACAACTGCAGGTACGCGTTCCTCGTTGCATTTCGAACATATTACTCTAACGGTTCGACCACGGTTGTCGCCCTCGTTTTCTGATATTCGCCGAAAACTCCGTTTGCTTCGAAATTTTTCAAACTCCCGCGAAAATTCAAAGTCCGGCCGCACCGTGGTCCGAAAAATTCTAAATTCGTCCAATCGTCCAAACAACTGCAGGTACGCGTTCCTCGTTGCATTTCGAACATATTACTCTAACGGTTCGACCACGGTTGTCGCCCTCGTTTTTCCTGATATTCGGCGAAAACTCCGTTTGCTTCGAAATATTTCAAACTCCCGCGAAAATTCAAAGTCCTGCCGCACCGTGGTCCGGAGGCGAATTCGTCCAATCGTCCAAACAACTACAGATACGCGTTCCTCGTTCCATTTCGGCCCGAAGCAATACGCCGCTGGTAGTTCAAATTCAGTTCTCCGGCACCGTATCCCGGCTTCGCGGAAGATGGCAAGAGTCATCTTGTTCCCGAAGCCGGGTAAGGATCCCCTAAGTCCAACGGCCTATAGGCCGATCTCCGTACTCCCAGCCATATCTAAGGTATGTGAGTACGTAATAAAGAAGATTGTAAAAAAAAAAAAAAAAAAAAAAAAAAAAAAAAAAAAGAGTCCCACGGCACCGTGGTCCGGAGGCGAAATCGTACAATCGTCCAAACAACTGCAGGTACGCGTTCCTCGTTGCATTTCGAACATATTACTCTAACGGTTTGCTTCGAAATTTTTCAAACTCCCGCGAAAATTCAAAGTCCGGCCGCACCGTGGTCCGAAAAATTCTAAATTCGTCCAATCGTCCAAACAACTGCAGGTACGCGTTCCTCGTTGCATTTCGAACATATTACTCTAACGGTTCGACCACGGTTGTCGCCCTCGTTTTCCTGATATTCGCCGAAAACTCCGTTTGCTTCGAAATTTTTCAAACTCCCGCGAAAATTCAAAGTCCGGCCGCACCGTGGTCCGAAAAATTCTAAATTCGTCCAATCGTCCAAACAACTGCAGGTACGCGTTCCTCGTTGCATTTCGAACATATTACTCTAACGGTTTCGACCACGGTTGTCGCCCTCGTTTTCCTGATATTCGCCGAAAACTCCGTTTGCTTCGAAATTTTTCAAACTCCCGCGAAAATTCAAAGTCCGGCCGCACCGTG
>OV815999.1:12222980-12230480 GCA_929113495.1 Andrena minutula
CCACGGTGCGGCCGGACTTTGAATTTTCGCGGGAGTTTGAAAAATTTCGAAGCAAACCGTTAGAGTAATATGTTCGAAATGCAACGAGGAACGCGTACCTGCAGTTGTTTGGACGATTGTACGATTTCGCCTCCGGACCACGGTGCCGTGGGACTCTTTTTTTTTTTTTTTTTTTTTTTTTTTTTTTTTTTTACAATCTTCTTTATTACGTACTCACATACCTTAGATATGGCTGGGAGTACGGAGATCGGCCTATAGGCCGTTGGACTTAGGGGATCCTTACCCGGCTTCGGGAACAAGATGACTCTTGCCATCTTCTCGCGAAGCCGGGATACGGTGCCGGAGAACTGAATTTGAACTACCAGCGGCGTATTGCTTCGGGCCGAAATGGAACGAGGAACGCGTATCTGTAGTTGTTTGGACGATTGGACGAATTCGCCTCCGGACCACGGTGCGGCAGGACTTTGAATTTTCGCGGGAGTTTGAAATATTTCGAAGCAAACGGAGTTTTCGCCGAATATCAGGAAAACGAGGGCGACAACCGTGGTCGAACCGTTAGAGTAATATGTTCGAAATGCAACGAGGAACGCGTACCTGCAGTTGTTTGGACGATTGGACGAATTTAGAATTTTTCGGACCACGGTGCGGCCGGACTTTGAATTTTCGCGGGAGTTTGAAAAATTTCGAAGCAAACGGAGTTTTCGGCGAATATCAGGAAAACGAGGGCGACAACCGTGGTCGAACCGTTAGAGTAATATGTTCGAAATGCAACGAGGAACGCGTACCTGCAGTTGTTTGGACGATTGGACGAATTTAGAATTTTTCGGACCACGGTGCGGCCGGACTTTGAATTTTCGCGGGAGTTTGAAAAATTTCGAAGCAAACCGTTAGAGTAATATGTTCGAAATGCAACGAGGAACGCGTACCTGCAGTTGTTTGGACGATTGTACGATTTCGCCTCCGGACCACGGTGCCGTGGGACTCTTTTTTTTTTTTTTTTTTTTTTTTTTTTTTTTTTTTTACAATCTTCTTTATTACGTACTCACATACCTTAGATATGGCTGGGAGTACGGAGATCGGCCTATAGGCCGTTGGACTTAGGGGATCCTTACCCGGCTTCGGGAACAAGATGACTCTTGCCATCTTCCGCGAAGCCGGGATACGGTGCCGGAGAACTGAATTTGAACTACCAGCGGCGTATTGCTTCGGGCCGAAATGGAACGAGGAACGCGTATCTGTAGTTGTTTGGACGATTGGACGAATTCGCCTCCGGACCACGGTGCGGCAGGACTTTGAATTTTCGCGGGAGTTTGAAATATTTCGAAGCAAACGGAGTTTTCGCCGAATATCAGGAAAACGAGGGCGACAACCGTGGTCGAACCGTTAGAGTAATATGTTCGAAATGCAACGAGGAACGCGTACCTGCAGTTGTTTGGACGATTGGACGAATTTAGAATTTTTCGGACCACGGTGCGGCCGGACTTTGAATTTTCGCGGGAGTTTGAAAAATTTCGAAGCAAACGGAGTTTTCGGCGAATATCAGGAAAACGAGGGCGACAACCGTGGTCGAACCGTTAGAGTAATATGTTCGAAATGCAACGAGGAACGCGTACCTGCAGTTGTTTGGACGATTGGACGAATTTAGAATTTTTCGGACCACGGTGCGGCCGGACTTTGAATTTTCGCGGGAGTTTGAAAAATTTCGAAGCAAACCGTTAGAGTAATATGTTCGAAATGCAACGAGGAACGCGTACCTGCAGTTGTTTGGACGATTGTACGATTTCGCCTCCGGACCACGGTGCCGTGGGACTCTTTTTTTTTTTTTTTTTTTTTTTTTTTTTTTTTTTTTACAATCTTCTTTATTACGTACTCACATACCTTAGATATGGCTGGGAGTACGGAGATCGGCCTATAGGCCGTTGGACTTAGGGGATCCTTACCCGGCTTCGGGAACAAGATGACTCTTGCCATCTTCCGCGAAGCCGGGATACGGTGCCGGAGAACTGAATTTGAACTACCAGCGGCGTATTGCTTCGGGCCGAAATGGAACGAGGAACGCGTATCTGTAGTTGTTTGGACGATTGGACGAATTCGCCTCCGGACCACGGTGCGGCAGGACTTTGAATTTTCGCGGGAGTTTGAAATATTTCGAAGCAAACGGAGTTTTCGCCGAATATCAGGAAAACGA
The DNA here is from genome assembly GCA_929113495.1 of Andrena minutula. Taxonomy (NCBI): domain Eukaryota; kingdom Metazoa; phylum Arthropoda; class Insecta; order Hymenoptera; family Andrenidae; genus Andrena; species Andrena minutula. The sequence goes on from OV815999.1 coordinate 12,225,169, forward strand.
GGGCGACAACCGTGGTCGAACCGTTAGAGTAATATGTTCGAAATGCAACGAGGAACGCGTACCTGCAGTTGTTTGGACGATTGGACGAATTTAGAATTTTTCGGACCACGGTGCGGCCGGACTTTGAATTTTCGCGGGAGTTTGAAAAATTTCGAAGCAAACGGAGTTTTCGGCGAATATCAGGAAAACGAGGGCGACAACCGTGGTCGAACCGTTAGAGTAATATGTTCGAAATGCAACGAGGAACGCGTACCTGCAGTTGTTTGGACGATTGGACGAATTTAGAATTTTTCGGACCACGGTGCGGCCGGACTTTGAATTTTCGCGGGAGTTTGAAAAATTTCGAAGCAAACGGAGTTTTCGGCGAATATCAGGAAAACGAGGGCGACAACCGTGGTCGAACGTTAGAGTAATATGTTCGAAATGCAACGAGGAACGCGTACCTGCAGTTGTTTGGACGATTGGACGAATTTAGAATTTTTCGGACCACGGTGCGGCCGGACTTTGAATTTTCGCGGGAGTTTGAAAAATTTCGAAGCAAACCGTTAGAGTAATATGTTCGAAATGCAACGAGGAACGCGTACCTGCAGTTGTTTGGACGATTGTACGATTTCGCCTCCGGACCACGGTGCCGTGGGACTTTTTTTTTTTTTTTTTTTTTTTTTTTTTTTTTTTACAATCTTCTTTATTACGTACTCACATACCTTAGATATGGCTGGGAGTACGGAGATCGGCCTATAGGCCGTTGGACTTAGGGGATCCTTACCCGGCTTCGGGAACAAGATGACTCTTGCCATCTTCCGCGAAGCCGGGATACGGTGCCGGAGAACTGAATTTGAACTACCAGCGGCGTATTGCTTCGGGCCGAAATGGAACGAGGAACGCGTATCTGTAGTTGTTTGGACGATTGGACGAATTCGCCTCCGGACCACGGTGCGGCAGGACTTTGAATTTTCGCGGGAGTTTGAAATATTTCGAAGCAAACGGAGTTTTCGCCGAATATCAGGAAAACGAGGGCGACAACCGTGGTCGAACCGTTAGAGTAATATGTTCGAAATGCAACGAGGAACGCGTACCTGCAGTTGTTTGGACGATTGGACGAATTTAGAATTTTTCGGACCACGGTGCGGCCGGACTTTGAATTTTCGCGGGAGTTTGAAAAATTTCGAAGCAAACGGAGTTTTCGGCGAATATCAGGAAAACGAGGGCGACAACCGTGGTCGAACCGTTAGAGTAATATGTTCGAAATGCAACGAGGAACGCGTACCTGCAGTTGTTTGGACGATTGGACGAATTTAGAATTTTTCGGACCACGGTGCGGCCGGACTTTGAATTTTCGCGGGAGTTTGAAAAATTTCGAAGCAAACCGTTAGAGTAATATGTTCGAAATGCAACGAGGAACGCGTACCTGCAGTTGTTTGGACGATTGTACGATTTCGCCTCCGGACCACGGTGCCGTGGGACTCTTTTTTTTTTTTTTTTTTTTTTTTTTTTTTTTTTTTTACAATCTTCTTTATTACGTACTCACATACCTTAGATATGGCTGGGAGTACGGAGATCGGCCTATAGGCCGTTGGACTTAGGGGATCCTTACCCGGCTTCGGGAACAAGATGACTCTTGCCATCTTCCGCGAAGCCGGGATACGGTGCCGGAGAACTGAATTTGAACTACCAGCGGCGTATTGCTTCGGGCCGAAATGGAACGAGGAACGCGTATCTGTAGTTGTTTGGACGATTGGACGAATTCGCCTCCGGACCACGGTGCGGCAGGACTTTGAATTTTCGCGGGAGTTTGAAATATTTCGAAGCAAACGGAGTTTTCGCCGAATATCAGGAAAACGAGGGCGACAACCGTGGTCGAACCGTTAGAGTAATATGTTCGAAATGCAACGAGGAACGCGTACCTGCAGTTGTTTGGACGATTGGACGAATTTAGAATTTTTCGGACCACGGTGCGGCCGGACTTTGAATTTTCGCGGGAGTTTGAAAAATTTCGAAGCAAACGGAGTTTTCGGCGAATATCAGGAAAACGAGGGCGACAACCGTGGTCGAACCGTTAGAGTAATATGTTCGAAATGCAACGAGGAACGCGTACCTGCAGTTGTTTGGACGATTGGACGAATTTAGAATTTTTCGGACCACGGTGCGGCCGGACTTTGAATTTTCGCGGGAGTTTGAAAAATTTCGAAGCAAACCGTTAGAGTAATATGTTCGAAATGCAACGAGGAACGCGTACCTGCAGTTGTTTGGACGATTGTACGATTTCGCCTCCGGACCACGGTGCCGTGGGACTCTTTTTTTTTTTTTTTTTTTTTTTTTTTTTTTTTTTTACAATCTTCTTTATTACGTACTCACATACCTTAGATATGGCTGGGAGTACGGAGATCGGCCTATAGGCCGTTGGACTTAGGGGATCCTTACCCGGCTTCGGGAACAAGATGACTCTTGCCATCTTCCGCGAAGCCGGGATACGGTGCCGGAGAACTGAATTTGAACTACCAGCGGCGTATTGCTTCGGGCCGAAATGGAACGAGGAACGCGTATCTGTAGTTGTTTGGACGATTGGACGAATTCGCCTCCGGACCACGGTGCGGCAGGACTTTGAATTTTCGCGGGAGTTTGAAATATTTCGAAGCAAACGGAGTTTTCGCCGAATATCAGGAAAACGAGGGCGACAACCGTGGTCGAACCGTTAGAGTAATATGTTCGAAATGCAACGAGGAACGCGTACCTGCAGTTGTTTGGACGATTGGACGAATTTAGAATTTTTCGGACCACGGTGCGGCCGGACTTTGAATTTTCGCGGGAGTTTGAAAAATTTCGAAGCAAACGGAGTTTTCGGCGAATATCAGGAAAACGAGGGCGACAACCGTGGTCGAACCGTTAGAGTAATATGTTCGAAATGCAACGAGGAACGCGTACCTGCAGTTGTTTGGACGATTGGACGAATTTAGAATTTTTCGGACCACGGTGCGGCCGGACTTTGAATTTTCGCGGGAGTTTGAAAAATTTCGAAGCAAACCGTTAGAGTAATATGTTCGAAATGCAACGAGGAACGCGTACCTGCAGTTGTTTGGACGATTGTACGATTTCGCCTCCGGACCACGGTGCCGTGGGACTCTTTTTTTTTTTTTTTTTTTTTTTTTTTTTTTTTTTTTACAATCTTCTTTATTACGTACTCACATACCTTAGATATGGCTGGGAGTACGGAGATCGGCCTATAGGCCGTTGGACTTAGGGGATCCTTACCCGGCTTCGGGAACAAGATGACTCTTGCCATCTTCCGCGAAGCCGGGATACGGTGCCGGAGAACTGAATTTGAACTACCAGCGGCGTATTGCTTCGGGCCGAAATGGAACGAGGAACGCGTATCTGTAGTTGTTTGGACGATTGGACGAATTCGCCTCCGGACCACGGTGCGGCAGGACTTTGAATTTTCGCGGGAGTTTGAAATATTTCGAAGCAAACGGAGTTTTCGCCGAATATCAGGAAAACGAGGGCGACAACCGTGGTCGAACCGTTAGAGTAATATGTTCGAAATGCAACGAGGAACGCGTACCTGCAGTTGTTTGGACGATTGGACGAATTTAGAATTTTTCGGACCACGGTGCGGCCGGACTTTGAATTTTCGCGGGAGTTTGAAAAATTTCGAAGCAAACGGAGTTTTCGGCGAATATCAGGAAAACGAGGGCGACAACCGTGGTCGAACCGTTAGAGTAATATGTTCGAAATGCAACGAGGAACGCGTACCTGCAGTTGTTTGGACGATTGGACGAATTTAGAATTTTTCGGACCACGGTGCGGCCGGACTTTGAATTTTCGCGGGAGTTTGAAAAATTTCGAAGCAAACCGTTAGAGTAATATGTTCGAAATGCAACGAGGAACGCGTACCTGCAGTTGTTTGGACGATTGTACGATTTCGCCTCCGGACCACGGTGCCGTGGGACTCTTTTTTTTTTTTTTTTTTTTTTTTTTTTTTTTTTTTACAATCTTCTTTATTACGTACTCACATACCTTAGATATGGCTGGGAGTACGGAGATCGGCCTATAGGCCGTTGGACTTAGGGGATCCTTACCCGGCTTCGGGAACAAGATGACTCTTGCCATCTTCCGCGAAGCCGGGATACGGTGCCGGAGAACTGAATTTGAACTACCAGCGGCGTATTGCTTCGGGCCGAAATGGAACGAGGAACGCGTATCTGTAGTTGTTTGGACGATTGGACGAATTCGCCTCCGGACCACGGTGCGGCAGGACTTTGAATTTTCGCGGGAGTTTGAAATATTTCGAAGCAAACGGAGTTTTCGCCGAATATCAGGAAAACGAGGGCGACAACCGTGGTCGAACCGTTAGAGTAATATGTTCGAAATGCAACGAGGAACGCGTACCTGCAGTTGTTTGGACGATTGGACGAATTTAGAATTTTTCGGACCACGGTGCGGCCGGACTTTGAATTTTCGCGGGAGTTTGAAAAATTTCGAAGCAAACGGAGTTTTCGGCGAATATCAGGAAAACGAGGGCGACAACCGTGGTCGAACCGTTAGAGTAATATGTTCGAAATGCAACGAGGAACGCGTACCTGCAGTTGTTTGGACGATTGGACGAATTTAGAATTTTTCGGACCACGGTGCGGCCGGACTTTGAATTTTCGCGGGAGTTTGAAAAATTTCGAAGCAAACCGTTAGAGTAATATGTTCGAAATGCAACGAGGAACGCGTACCTGCAGTTGTTTGGACGATTGTACGATTTCGCCTCCGGACCACGGTGCCGTGGGACTCTTTTTTTTTTTTTTTTTTTTTTTTTTTTTTTTTTTTTACAATCTTCTTTATTACGTACTCACATACCTTAGATATGGCTGGGAGTACGGAGATCGGCCTATAGGCCGTTGGACTTAGGGGATCCTTACCCGGCTTCGGGAACAAGATGACTCTTGCCATCTTCCGCGAAGCCGGGATACGGTGCCGGAGAACTGAATTTGAACTACCAGCGGCGTATTGCTTCGGGCCGAAATGGAACGAGGAACGCGTATCTGTAGTTGTTTGGACGATTGGACGAATTCGCCTCCGGACCACGGTGCGGCAGGACTTTGAATTTTCGCGGGAGTTTGAAATATTTCGAAGCAAACGGAGTTTTCGCCGAATATCAGGAAAACGAGGGCGACAACCGTGGTCGAACCGTTAGAGTAATATGTTCGAAATGCAACGAGGAACGCGTACCTGCAGTTGTTTGGACGATTGGACGAATTTAGAATTTTTCGGACCACGGTGCGGCCGGACTTTGAATTTTCGCGGGAGTTTGAAAAATTTCGAAGCAA
>OV815999.1:12235480-12237980 GCA_929113495.1 Andrena minutula
CCTCAACAAGGGTCGCGACTAGTTGCCCACGCTTTTCAAGGTCGTTTCTGCTGCTGCCGGGAACAAGGATCACCAGATCGTCCGCGTAGGCGACTGTTTCGTGCCCTTCTCTTGCGAGGGTGGCTAGAAGGTCATCGAATACAAGATTCCATAGGCTAGGTCCCAAGATGGAGCCTTGCGGGCAGCCTCTCGTAACTGTCTTCCAAACTTCATCGTGATTACCTGCGAGCTTGACCGAGCGGTTCCTGAGGTAATCAGCAATGACCCGATAGATATTCTTCGGACACTGCCTCTCCTTTAATCCGTAGAGCACGCTGGGCCACCACAGATTATCGAATGCGCCAGAAATGTCGAAAAGTATCGCTAGCACATAATAGGAGCGTGTACACTCGTCAGTAAGATCCCTGACCTTAATTATAGCGTCCTCGGTGGATCTCCCTTTTTTAAAGCCGTATTGCCGGTCTGACGCGAAGTGAAGGTCGTTAAATACTGGTTCGAGCTTTTGCACTAGGAGTTTTTCGAAGCACTTCCCCAGGACTGGCAAAAGGCAGATCGGACGGTACGAGGACGGGAGGGTCTCGTCTTTTTCCGGGTTCTTTAAGAGTGCTCGAATACTGCCGGTTTTCCAGGAACTCGGAAACACTCCAAGGCGCATGCACCCGTTGTAGAGGAGCTGTAGTTCGGCACTTAAGATTCCGTAAGAAGCTTTTAGTACTTCCACTTCAATCCTGTCCAATCCGGGGGCTTTTCCATTCCGGAGGCTGTTGATTGCGCTGCGAATCTCAGACTCGCTGAATTCTTCGGCGTTATTCGAATCCGGTGGGATATCCCGTTCTCTCCGTCGGTCTCGCTGGGACTCTAATGTGTCCTCGGTGTCATCTGGGACCAGGGCATTCAGCAGATTCGAGGCTGCACCGGACCAAGTTACTGGGTCAGACTGGTCGCGTGCAGAGACCGCAAGGGCTCTCTCGGGCGTGATTTTGTTCATACGGAGCTTGTATGTCACTCCCCATGGGTTGGCGTTTCCGTCTTCCGTTACAAATTCCTGCCAATCGGCCTTCTTTGCCCGGTATACCGCCGAGGTATACTCCCTTCTGGATCTTGTATATGCCCGTAGCATTTCTAGCCTCTTTGACGGGTCCTTTTCGCGTTGGAAAGCTCTTCTTGCCTTGTATGAGCGTTTCTTTAGTAAGGTCAGAGTCTCCGTCCACCAGGGTACAGATCTGGTGTACGGTGTCTTTTCCTTCATGGACTGCGAACAAGCTGTTAAAATAGCATCCCGGATGGTAACGGCAACCGTCTCGGCCTCCTCCGCAGTGTTAAGAGAGAGGTTTATTAGGTTCAGCTCCCTTTCGCGAGACAGAACTTCCTCGAATTTATCCCAGTTCGCGATCCTAGTGTTGTATCGTGGGAGCTGTCTCGAATGAATAGCGTTTGTGCGCGAGTGGTAGGTGAAAATTAAGAGATTGTGGTCGCTCGTTGTCCAGCCCTCCCTGACGCGCCAGTTCTGCACATATCTCACTGCGGCTTCTGTCGCTAGCGTAACATCGATGCGAGAATTTCCGAAGTGTGACCGGTATGTGGGAATTGAGCCGGGCTCATTCAGGACCGCAAGGTTAAGATCTAAGATCGCGTCCTCAAGTGCCTCACCGCGATCGTCTGTGGCCGGGCCATGCCACATAGTGGATTTGGCGTTGACATCCGCTCCGATAATCAGTCGCTGCCGTGGGAGGTGCAAAAGTAGCTTTCGTAGGTGCGCGAGGTACGGTTCGATCCTATGGGAGCACTGGAAGTACATGCTTGCCAGGTAGAGGTTCCCGAAAGGCCCAGTTACTTCCACGCAAGTACAGTGCTCATTACTGAGGTGCGAGAGCTTTAGTACAGTTATTCGCGGGTTCTTGATCGCGATCCCTGCCTGCGAGGAGGTCCCCGCCTTTCCTCCAAAAACAACGACCGTACGAGAGCCGAAGCCGACTGATTTTCCCTTAGGATTATAGGGCTCCTGCATTAGGAGCACGTCGATATTTTTCGTGTCCATTATTTTGGCCATTTCAAGTGTAACAGCCTGCGATCGCCTCATGTTAAGCTGTGCGATTGTGATACCCTGAGAATCTAATTTTGTAGGCCTAATATCCATAATCAGTACGTGAAATTGTTATGTTAATTGCCGAGATATACGAGGGGCAATTTTTGCTCGTGACGCTATGATCGTAATGCTTTCCAGATTTTTTGCAGTTCGCGCATGCTGCTACTTGCGAGCTGTTAGGACAATTTTTGTATGTGTGTCCCGAGTCTGCACAATGCCCACAGACGTCTTCCTCGGCTTTACAGTACTTAGACGTGTGTCCAAAGGAATGGCATTTGTAGCACCTCGTGGCAACTACATAATCGTGTACTTTGCAGCAGCTCCACCCGATATATATACGCTCCTTCTTAATTAATAGGTCTCTGGCTTCTTTGGATACGTCTAGGACTAAGTTACAGTTCTCGCGTGTTTTAT
>OV815999.1:12242980-12245480 GCA_929113495.1 Andrena minutula
GCAGCCGCGCCAACGAGGATTCCGGGGTACAGAAACGTTTTTAAATGACGCGTGGAGCAATCGTTCTCTCGTCATCGGACGTTTGGCGCAAACACTCTTCTGTGTCGACGGAACGTGGCCAAAGGAAGGCGGAATGAATAGGGCTAGGCGAGGACACACGCGCAACGACGGGGAAATGCATCGACCCGATCATGTTAACGAGTGGTTATCTTTTATTCATCAATCCCGCACAGCGCCTCCATTCATGTACACCACCATTACCTTTGGATCTTCACGGCGTCCCGAAGAACGAGTGTGGGTTGTGCCCTCGATGTATGTATCGATTGACTTTTTTCTCTCACTTGTCAACGACGACCCTCTTTTAAAATCCCTGGGGCCGCGCGAACGCGACGATAACATACCGGCGCACATATGCCGCGCACTACGCTCCTTTCTCTCTATATATCTCACGCTCTTTGGTGTCTCTCTCTCTCTCTTTTTCTCAGGACAAATTTTTCCATTTCAGGCGACGTCGGGAGCACGGTATAAGATCTCGAGTGGGACATGAAGGCAAATTAATTCTACACACACCAGTGCGAACGGAGAGGCCGCTGTTTGTGATCCGATCCAGGGAGCGGTGCAGCACACGGGTGGTCGTTATAAAATAACTACGCACAACGCCGTGAAAGCACGCACGCGAGTCCCCACGCGATCATTAATCACATTCGCTTCTCTCCACTATTTCTAGTTCTCGCACGGGAGAGAATACAAAACTCTTCAAAGATTCTCACACGAGCCGTTGCAAACGCCGACGAACGGCCCAATTTACGCTCGTACATCGCGTATCTCGCGTGTATCATCCGTACCCGACTCCGAAACGCGTTACATCGTCGGAAACGCGAGACGGCGAGGATGTGATATACGCAGAACCGACGCAAGCAGTCTTTTGTATGTGATAACGACCCTCAGCCAGGCGTGGTCCAGGAATTGTATCCGTGGACCGCAATGTGCGTTCGAAATGTCGATGTTCATGTGTCCTGCAGTTCACACGTTGACGCGCAATTAGCTGCGTTCTTCATCGACCCACGAGCCAAGTGATCCACCGTTCAGGGTAATCGTTTTTATTAAATACATTTGTGTTATTATCTTTGTTCTCGGTTCGGATGAAGCCGAGGCCCGTGCGCCTCCAACCAGCGCGCGAAGGAGGTCCGGGCGTCGCCAGCCTTGACGACACTGTGTGTGATATACGTGTCCTGGACGTAAACACCGTCGACGAAGCGTATCGCGGAAACACCGCGACACGTCCGACGGGCCGAGCGTACATATTCATTTAAAAACCTTCGAGATACACGGGGCTGGGTTCGTGAACCGTAATCGCGTGTTTACTCGGGGCGAGGGCTATCGCACACGCGGCAGCATCCTCCCTTACTTACCACGCTTCTCTTCTAATCGTCGTCGTCGTCCCCCGAAAGCGGACTCACGGCCGGCTTCGATCGGTCCTCCAATTTCGGACTTTCGCTATCGGAAGCTTCACAGCCGGTCCCTTCTTTGGCTATCAGGGGCGCGCGATTAGGCGAGCGGATAATCGGGGATGCACATCGACGCGATGGACAGTGCGAGCCACCGACCCTAGGTTACCCGGGGAACCTCTCCGAGGAGAGTGTCCGTCGTGTCACAGGACTTTTCGGAGAACGCGACCAAAACTGAGGAAGCGGGATGCGAGTGGAAGAAACGTCGTCGAGAGAGATATAGAAACGTCGCGAAGCCGAGAGGGCTTCGACGGCGGTTCGTTCCTGCTCTCTCACTCTCGCGTTTTAATTAACCACTCGGCGCGCTTGTGGTGTTTACGTCCCCGTCTTGGGTCGCGAGTGATTCTCCTTTCTCGATACGAGCCGCTTACGCGTGCTCGCGCAGACAACACACACAGACACAGGGGGTGGTATCGTATAATAACGGCACCCCTCGGATACGAGGTGGACGCGAATCGACGAGGCGGCGGGTTACCGAAGAGGACGATCGCAACGACGGGTCTTGGTTTTTCCCGATCCAGTTAACGACGGCCTCTCGAGAAACCTCGCGCCAGCGCACTCGTGATTGCGTTCGTATTATCATCGTACCATTTCTCAAAGAGAGGGCACACGTGTCTGGCGGTCTGGCGAGCATAGCTCTTTGCGCTTCACCGATGCCAGCGGACGGGAGCGTCGCGGTGAGAAACCAGGTTCTCCGTCTGTAGGCGACCTCCGCACGTAAGCCGTGCCACGGCGGTGCTAAATGCGTTCGCATTTAGTTTTTTTGTATCTGTTCATAAATGCTTTGGCATTTACTTTTTGGTATCTGTTCATAAATGCGTTCGCATTTAACTTTTTGGGTATCTGTTCATAAATGCATTCGCATTTACTTCTTTTTGGTATCTGTTCATAAATGCTTTCGCATTTACTTTTTGGCATCTGTTTCTAAATGCAGTCGCATTTAGTTTTTGGTATCTGTTCATAAATGCTTTCGCATTCACTTTTTGGTATCT
>OV815999.1:12247980-12251192 GCA_929113495.1 Andrena minutula
GACAGAAAGATATCAGTCACAGACAAAATTCGTTACATTTCCCTTATAAATAGGGCTGGCATCGGATGCTCGATAAAGCGCGTATCACGCGTGCCGCTGCATCCATCGGGAAGCACGGAGTACACGCACGCTTGCATCAACCGTAAAAGCACGAACCACTATACACGCTGGTCATGTAAAAGCGCGGACAAGTGAATGCTGAGCAAACGGGAAAGCGCCAATCGTGCCATGCTGGACATAACGAGTTGGCACGTAATGTGCGCGCTAGGCATATCGACATCTGACACCTCTTGGTTTATATCTACTTTCTCCCTCTTTCAAAGTTCGAACATTTAGTTCGATACTTTATATATACCCGACGCTAGCCTTCCTTAGCGTTTCGTTAAGTTCAAATCGTCCATCTGCATGGATAAAGAGTTGAATGCGTAAGGTCGTACAAGCATACATAAAATTGCATACGAGTCACCAACGTCACTTATGGACGCTTACCACATAAGGGCCATTTGGTCTTAGACACCGACCCGTGGTAATGCTGTGTGGAGAAATCCGAAACGCAACACGGCAAGAACAGTCGAGACAAAATCTCGAGGAGCGGTGACTGCTTCTCAACCGAGGTCATAGAATAGCCACGCGCCCAACACTGCTCCGACCGAGACGCTCGGACCGTCGTCTCCCTTATAGATACCGAACGGCCGGCCGGAACGCCGGCGCCGCCGTACCTTACGCACGGCCGCTTATGGGTGTAAACCGCCGCTACAACAGACCGTTCGCCCGGCACGTTGGGACTTAGCCGCGGAAAGCGTCGGAGACAAGAGTAAATCGAATAAACGATTTATTATAAATATTTGCCATCAACATTTCCACGATAAATATTCGGTCCCAAACGACATTCGAAAATAATATCTCGACACTTGGAAAAATTTCGGAGCAAACGGAGTTTTCGGCGAATATCAGGAAAACGAGGGCGACAACCGTGGTCGAACCGTTAGAGTAATATGTTCGAAATGCAACGAGGAACGCGTACCTGCAGTTGTTTGGACGATTGGACGAATTTAGAATTTTTCGGACCACGGTGCGGCCGGACTTTGAATTTTCGCGGGAGTTTGAAAAATTTCGAAGCAAACCGTTAGAGTAATATGTTCGAAATGCAACGAGGAACGCGTACCTGCAGTTGTTTGGACGATTGTACGATTTCGCCTCCGGACCACGGTGCCGTGGGACTCTTTTTTTTTTTTTTTTTTTTTTTTTTTTTTTTTACAATCTTCTTTATTACGTACTCACATACCTTAGATATGGCTGGGAGTACGGAGATCGGCCTATAGGCCGTTGGACTTAGGGGATCCTTACCCGGCTTCGGGAACAAGATGACTCTTGCCATCTTCCGCGAAGCCGGGATACGGTGCCGGAGAACTGAATTTGAACTACCAGCGGCGTATTGCTTCGGGCCGAAATGGAACGAGGAACGCGTATCTGTAGTTGTTTGGACGATTGGACGAATTCGCCTCCGGACCACGGTGCGGCAGGACTTTGAATTTTCGCGGGAGTTTGAAATATTTCGAAGCAAACGGAGTTTTCGCCGAATATCAGGAAAACGAGGGCGACAACCGTGGTCGAACCGTTAGAGTAATATGTTCGAAATGCAACGAGGAACGCGTACCTGCAGTTGTTTGGACGATTGGACGAATTTAGAATTTTTCGGACCACGGTGCGGCCGGACTTTGAATTTTCGCGTGAGTTTGAAAAATTTCGAAGCAAACGGAGTTTTCGGCGAATATCAGGAAAACGAGGGCGACAACCGTGGTCGAACCGTTAGAGTAATATGTTCGAAATGCAACGAGGAACGCGTACCTGCAGTTGTTTGGACGATTGGACGAATTTAGAATTTTTCGGACCACGGTGCGGCCGGACTTTGAATTTTCGCGGGAGTTTGAAAAATTTCGAAGCAAACGGAGTTTTCGGCGAATATCAGGAAAACGAGGGCGACAACCGTGGTCGAACCGTTAGAGTAATATGTTCGAAATGCAACGAGGAACGCGTACCTGCAGTTGTTTGGACGATTGGACGAATTTAGAATTTTTCGGACCACGGTGCGGCCGGACTTTGAATTTTCGCGGGAGTTTGAAAAATTTCGAAGCAAACGGAGTTTTCGGCGAATATCAGGAAAACGAGGGCGACAACCGTGGTCGAACCGTTAGAGTAATATGTTCGAAATGCAACGAGGAACGCGTACCTGCAGTTGTTTGGACGATTGGACGAATTTAGAATTTTTCGGACCACGGTGCGGCCGGACTTTGAATTTTCGCGGGAGTTTGAAAAATTTCGAAGCAAACGGAGTTTTCGGCGAATATCAGGAAAACGAGGGCGACAACCGTGGTCGAACCGTTAGAGTAATATGTTCGAAATGCAACGAGGAACGCGTACCTGCAGTTGTTTGGACGATTGGACGAATTTAGAATTTTTCGGACCACGGTGCGGCCGGACTTTGAATTTTCGCGGGAGTTTGAAAAATTTCGAAGCAAACCGTTAGAGTAATATGTTCGAAATGCAACGAGGAACGCGTACCTGCAGTTGTTTGGACGATTGTACGATTTCGCCTCCGGACCACGGTGCCGTGGGACTCTTTTTTTTTTTTTTTTTTTTTTTTTTTTTTTTTTTACAATCTTCTTTATTACGTACTCACATACCTTAGATATGGCTGGGAGTACGGAGATCGGCCTATAGGCCGTTGGACTTAGGGGATCCTTACCCGGCTTCGGGAACAAGATGACTCTTGCCATCTTCCGCGAAGCCGGGATACGGTGCCGGAGAACTGAATTTGAACTACCAGCGGCGTATTGCTTCGGGCCGAAATGGAACGAGGAACGCGTATCTGTAGTTGTTTGGACGATTGGACGAATTCGCCTCCGGACCACGGTGCGGCAGGACTTTGAATTTTCGCGGGAGTTTGAAATATTTCGAAGCAAACGGAGTTTTCGCCGAATATCAGGAAAACGAGGGCGACAACCGTGGTCGAACCGTTAGAGTAATATGTTCGAAATGCAACGAGGAACGCGTACCTGCAGTTGTTTGGACGATTGGACGAATTTAGAATTTTTCGGACCACGGTGCGGCCGGACTTTGAATTTTCGCGGGAGTTTGAAAAATTTCGAAGCAAACGGAGTTTTCGGCGAATATCAGGAAAACGAGGGCGACAACCGTGGTCGAACCGTTAG
>OV815999.1:12251392-12261392 GCA_929113495.1 Andrena minutula
CGGTTTGCTTCGAAATTTTTCAAACTCCCGCGAAAATTCAAAGTCCGGCCGCACCGTGGTCCGAAAAATTCTAAATTCGTCCAATCGTCCAAACAACTGCAGGTACGCGTTCCTCGTTGCATTTCGAACATATTACTCTAACGGTTCGACCACGGTTGTCGCCCTCGTTTTCCTGATATTCGCCGAAAACTCCGTTTGCTTCGAAATTTTTCAAACTCCCGCGAAAATTCAAAGTCCGGCCGCACCGTGGTCCGAAAAATTCTAAATTCGTCCAATCGTCCAAACAACTGCAGGTACGCGTTCCTCGTTGCATTTCGAACATATTACTCTAACGGTTCGAACACGGTTGTCGCCCTCGTTTTCCTGATATTCGCCGAAAACTCCGTTTGCTTCGAAATTTTTCAAACTCCCGCGAAAATTCAAAGTCCGGCCGCACCGTGGTCCGAAAAATTCTAAATTCGTCCAATCGTCCAAACAACTGCAGGTACGCGTTCCTCGTTGCATTTCGAACATATTACTCTAACGGTTCGACCACGGTTGTCGCCCTCGTTTTCCTGATATTCGGCGAAAACTCCGTTTGCTTCGAAATATTTCAAACTCCCGCGAAAATTCAAAGTCCTGCCGCACCGTGGTCCGGAGGCGAATTCGTCCAATCGTCCAAACAACTACAGATACGCGTTCCTCGTTCCATTTCGGCCCGAAGCAATACGCCGCTGGTAGTTCAAATTCAGTTCTCCGGCACCGTATCCCGGCTTCGCGGAAGATGGCAAGAGTCATCTTGTTCCCGAAGCCGGGTAAGGATCCCCTAAGTCCAACGGCCTATAGGCCGATCTCCGTACTCCCAGCCATATCTAAGGTATGTGAGTACGTAATAAAGAAGATTGTAAAAAAAAAAAAAAAAAAAAAAAAAAAAAAAGAGTCCCACGGCACCGTGGTCCGGAGGCGAAATCGTACAATCGTCCAAACAACTGCAGGTACGCGTTCCTCGTTGCATTTCGAACATATTACTCTAACGGTTTGCTTCGAAATTTTTCAAACTCCCGCGAAAATTCAAAGTCCGGCCGCACCGTGGTCCGAAAAATTCTAAATTCGTCCAATCGTCCAAACAACTGCAGGTACGCGTTCCTCGTTGCATTTCGAAACATATTACTCTAACGGTTCGACCACGGTTGTCGCCCTCGTTTTCCTGATATTCGCCGAAAACTCCGTTTGCTTCGAAATTTTTCAAACTCCCGCGAAAATTCAAAGTCCGGCCGCACCGTGGTCCGAAAAATTCTAAATTCGTCCAATCGTCCAAACAACTGCAGGTACGCGTTCCTCGTTGCATTTCGAACATATTACTCTAACGGTTCGACCACGGTTGTCGCCCTCGTTTTCCTGATATTCGCCGAAAACTCCGTTTGCTTCGAAATTTTTCAAACTCCCGCGAAAATTCAAAGTCCGGCCGCACCGTGGTCCGAAAAATTCTAAATTCGTCCAATCGTCCAAACAACTGCAGGTACGCGTTCCCTCGTTGCATTTCGAACATATTACTCTAACGGTTCGACCACGGTTGTCGCCCTCGTTTTCCTGATATTCGCCGAAAACTCCGTTTGCTTCGAAATTTTTCAAACTCCCGCGAAAATTCAAAGTCCGGCCGCACCGTGGTCCGAAAAATTCTAAATTCGTCCAATCGTCCAAACAACTGCAGGTACGCGTTCCTCGTTGCATTTCGAACATATTACTCTAACGGTTCGACCACGGTTGTCGCCCTCGTTTTCCTGATATTCGCCGAAAACTCCGTTTGCTTCGAAATTTTTCAAACTCCCGCGAAAATTCAAAGTCCGGCCGCACCGTGGTCCGAAAAATTCTAAATTCGTCCAATCGTCCAAACAACTGCAGGTACGCGTTCCTCGTTGCATTTCGAACATATTACTCTAACGGTTCGACCACGGTTGTCGCCCTCGTTTTCCTGATATTCGGCGAAAACTCCGTTTGCTTCGAAATATTTCAAACTCCCGCGAAAATTCAAAGTCCTGCCGCACCGTGGTCCGGAGGCGAATTCGTCCAATCGTCCAAACAACTACAGATACGCGTTCCTCGTTCCATTTCGGCCCGAAGCAATACGCCGCTGGTAGTTCAAATTCAGTTCTCCGGCACCGTATCCCGGCTTCGCGGAAGATGGCAAGAGTCATCTTGTTCCCGAAGCCGGGTAAGGATCCCCTAAGTCCAACGGCCTATAGGCCGATCTCCGTACTCCCAGCCATATCTAAGGTATGTGAGTACGTAATAAAGAAGATTGTAAAAAAAAAAAAAAAAAAAAAAAAAAAAAAAAAAAAAGAGTCCCACGGCACCGTGGTCCGGAGGCGAAATCGTACAATCGTCCAAACAACTGCAGGTACGCGTTCCTCGTTGCATTTCGAACATATTACTCTAACGGTTTGCTTCGAAATTTTTCAAACTCCCGCGAAAATTCAAAGTCCGGCCGCACCGTGGTCCGAAAAATTCTAAATTCGTCCAATCGTCCAAACAACTGCAGGTACGCGTTCCTCGTTGCATTTCGAACATATTACTCTAACGGTTCGACCACGGTTGTCGCCCTCGTTTTCCTGATATTCGGCGAAAACTCCGTTTGCTTCGAAATATTTCAAACTCCCGCGAAAATTCAAAGTCCTGCCGCACCGTGGTCCGGAGGCGAATTCGTCCAATCGTCCAAACAACTACAGATACGCGTTCCTCGTTCCATTTCGGCCCGAAGCAATACGCCGCTGGTAGTTCAAATTCAGTTCTCCGGCACCGTATCCCGGCTTCGCGGAAGATGGCAAGAGTCATCTTGTTCCCGAAGCCGGGTAAGGATCCCCTAAGTCCAACGGCCTATAGGCCGATCTCCGTACTCCCAGCCATATCTAAGGTATGTGAGTACGTAATAAAGAAGATTGTAAAAAAAAAAAAAAAAAAAAAAAAAAAAAAAAAAAGAGTCCCACGGCACCGTGGTCCGGAGGCGAAATCGTACAATCGTCCAAACAACTGCAGGTACGCGTTCCTCGTTGCATTTCGAACATATTACTCTAACGGTTTGCTTCGAAATTTTTCAAACTCCCGCGAAAATTCAAAGTCCGGCCGCACCGTGGTCCGAAAAATTCTAAATTCGTCCAATCGTCCAAACAACTGCAGGTACGCGTTCCTCGTTGCATTTCGAACATATTACTCTAACGGTTCGACCACGGTTGTCGCCCTCGTTTTCCTGATATTCGCCGAAAACTCCGTTTGCTTCGAAATTTTTCAAACTCCCGCGAAAATTCAAAGTCCGGCCGCACCGTGGTCCGAAAAATTCTAAATTCGTCCAATCGTCCAAACAACTGCAGGTACGCGTTCCTCGTTGCATTTCGAACATATTACTCTAACGGTTCGACCACGGTTGTCGCCCTCGTTTTCCTGATATTCGCCGAAAACTCCGTTTGCTTCGAAATTTTTCAAACTCCGCTCAAAATTCAAAGTCCGGCCGCACCGTGGTCCGAAAAATTCTAAATTCGTCCAATCGTCCAAACAACTGCAGGTACGCGTTCCTCGTTGCATTTCGAACATATTACTCTAACGGTTCGACCACGGTTGTCGCCCTCGTTTTCCTGATATTCGCCGAAAACTCCGTTTGCTTCGAAATTTTTCAAACTCCCGCGAAAATTCAAAGTCCGGCCGCACCGTGGTCCGAAAAATTCTAAATTCGTCCAATCGTCCAAACAACTGCAGGTACGCGTTCCTCGTTGCATTTCGAACATATTACTCTAACGGTTCGACCACGGTTGTCGCCCTCGTTTTCCTGATATTCGCCGAAAACTCCGTTTGCTTCGAAATTTTTCAAACTCCCGCGAAAATTCAAAGTCCGGCCGCACCGTGGTCCGAAAAATTCTAAATTCGTCCAATCGTCCAAACAACTGCAGGTACGCGTTCCTCGTTGCATTTCGAACATATTACTCTAACGGTTCGACCACGGTTGTCGCCCTCGTTTTCCTGATATTCGCCGAAAACTCCGTTTGCTTCGAAATTTTTCAAACTCCCCGCGAAAATTCAAAGTCCGGCCGCACCGTGGTCCGAAAAATTCTAAATTCGTCCAATCGTCCAAACAACTGCAGGTACGCGTTCCTCGTTGCATTTCGAACATATTACTCTAACGGTTCGACCACGGTTGTCGCCCTCGTTTTCCTGATATTCGCCGAAAACTCCGTTTGCTTCGAAATTTTTCAAACTCCCGCGAAAATTCAAAGTCCGGCCGCACCGTGGTCCGAAAAATTCTAAATTCGTCCAATCGTCCAAACAACTGCAGGTACGCGTTCCTCGTTGCATTTCGAACATATTACTCTAACGGTTCGACCACGGTTGTCGCCCTCGTTTTCCTGATATTCGGCGAAAACTCCGTTTGCTTCGAAATATTTCAAACTCCCGCGAAAATTCAAAGTCCTGCCGCACCGTGGTCCGGAGGCGAATTCGTCCAATCGTCCAAACAACTACAGATACGCGTTCCTCGTTCCATTTCGGCCCGAAGCAATACGCCGCTGGTAGTTCAAATTCAGTTCTCCGGCACCGTATCCCGGCTTCGCGAGATGGCAAGAGTCATCTTGTTCCCGAAGCCGGGTAAGGATCCCCTAAGTCCAACGGCCTATAGGCCGATCTCCGTACTCCCAGCCATATCTAAGGTATGTGAGTACGTAATAAAGAAGATTGTAAAAAAAAAAAAAAAAAAAAAAAAAAAAAAAAAAAGAGTCCCACGGCACCGTGGTCCGGAGGCGAAATCGTACAATCGTCCAAACAACTGCAGGTACGCGTTCCTCGTTGCATTTCGAACATATTACTCTAACGGTTCGACCACGGTTGTCGCCCTCGTTTTCCTGATATTCGGCGAAAACTCCGTTTGCTTCGAAATATTTCAAACTCCCGCGAAAATTCAAAGTCCTGCCGCACCGTGGTCCGGAGGCGAATTCGTCCAATCGTCCAAACAACTACAGATACGCGTTCCTCGTTCCATTTCGGCCCGAAGCAATACGCCGCTGGTAGTTCAAATTCAGTTCTCCGGCACCGTATCCCGGCTTCGCGGAAGATGGCAAGAGTCATCTTGTTCCCGAAGCCGGGTAAGGATCCCCTAAGTCCAACGGCCTATAGGCCGATCTCCGTACTCCCAGCCATATCTAAGGTATGTGAGTACGTAATAAAGAAGATTGTAAAAAAAAAAAAAAAAAAAAAAAAAAAAAAAAAAAAGAGTCCCACGGCACCGTGGTCCGGAGGCGAAATCGTACAATCGTCCAAACAACTGCAGGTACGCGTTCCCTCGTTGCATTTCGAACATATTACTCTAACGGTTCGACCACGGTTGTCGCCCTCGTTTTCCTGATATTCGCCGAAAACTCCGTTTGCTTCGAAATTTTTTCAAACTCACGCGAAAATTCAAAGTCCGGCCGCACCGTGGTCCGAAAAATTCTAAATTCGTCCAATCGTCCAAACAACTGCAGGTACGCGTTCCTCGTTGCATTTCGAACATATTACTCTAACGGTTCGACCACGGTTGTCGCCCTCGTTTTCCTGATATTCGCCGAAAACTCCGTTTGCTTCGAAATTTTTCAAACTCACGCGAAAATTCAAAGTCCGGCCGCACCGTGGTCCGAAAAATTCTAAATTCGTCCAATCGTCCAAACAACTGCAGGTACGCGTTCCTCGTTGCATTTCGAACATATTACTCTAACGGTTCGACCACGGTTGTCGCCCTCGTTTTCCTGATATTCGGCGAAAACTCCGTTTGCTTCGAAATATTTCAAACTCCCGCGAAAATTCAAAGTCCTGCCGCACCGTGGTCCGGAGGCGAATTCGTCCAATCGTCCAAACAACTACAGATACGCGTTCCTCGTTCCATTTCGGCCCGAAGCAATACGCCGCTGGTAGTTCAAATTCAGTTCTCCGGCACCGTATCCCGGCTTCGCGGAAGATGGCAAGAGTCATCTTGTTCCCGAAGCCGGGTAAGGATCCCCTAAGTCCAACGGCCTATAGGCCGATCTCCGTACTCCCAGCCATATCTAAGGTATGTGAGTACGTAATAAAGAAGATTGTAAAAAAAAAAAAAAAAAAAAAAAAAAAAAAAAAAGAGTCCCACGGCACCGTGGTCCGGAGGCGAAATCGTACAATCGTCCAAACAACTGCAGGTACGCGTTCCTCGTTGCATTTCGAACATATTACTCTAACGGTTTGCTTCGAAATTTTTCAAACTCCCGCGAAAATTCAAAGTCCGGCCGCACCGTGGTCCGAAAAATTCTAAATTCGTCCAATCGTCCAAACAACTGCAGGTACGCGTTCCTCGTTGCATTTCGAACATATTACTCTAACGGTTCGACCACGGTTGTCGCCCTCGTTTTCCTGATATTCGCCGAAAACTCCGTTTGCTTCGAAATTTTTCAAACTCCCGCGAAAATTCAAAGTCCGGCCGCACCGTGGTCCGAAAAATTCTAAATTCGTCCAATCGTCCAAACAACTGCAGGTACGCGTTCCTCGTTGCATTTCGAACATATTACTCTAACGGTTCGACCACGGTTGTCGCCCTCGTTTTCCTGATATTCGCCGAAAACTCCGTTTGCTTCGAAATTTTTCAAACTCCCGCGAAAATTCAAAGTCCGGCCGCACCGTGGTCCGAAAAATTCTAAATTCGTCCAATCGTCCAAACAACTGCAGGTACGCGTTCCTCGTTGCATTTCGAACATATTACTCTAACGGTTCGACCACGGTTGTCGCCCTCGTTTTCCTGATATTCGCCGAAAACTCCGTTTGCTTCGAAATTTTTCAAACTCCCGCGAAAATTCAAAGTCCGGCCGCACCGTGGTCCGAAAAATTCTAAATTCGTCCAATCGTCCAAACAACTGCAGGTACGCGTTCCTCGTTGCATTTCGAACATATTACTCTAACGGTTCGGACCACGGTTGTCGCCCTCGTTTTCCTGATATTCGCCGAAAACTCCGTTTGCTTCGAAATTTTTCAAACTCCCGCGAAAATTCAAAGTCCGGCCGCACCGTGGTCCGAAAAATTCTAAATTCGTCCAATCGTCCAAACAACTGCAGGTACGCGTTCCTCGTTGCATTTCGAACATATTACTCTAACGGTTCGACCACGGTTGTCGCCCTCGTTTTCCTGATATTCGGCGAAAACTCCGTTTGCTTCGAAATATTTCAAACTCCCGCGAAAATTCAAAGTCCTGCCGCACCGTGGTCCGGAGGCGAATTCGTCCAATCGTCCAAACAACTACAGATACGCGTTCCTCGTTCCATTTCGGCCCGAAGCAATACGCCGCTGGTAGTTCAAATTCAGTTCTCCGGCACCGTATCCCGGCTTCGCGGAAGATGGCAAGAGTCATCTTGTTCCCGAAGCCGGGTAAGGATCCCCTAAGTCCAACGGCCTATAGGCCGATCTCCGTACTCCCAGCCATATCTAAGGTATGTGAGTACGTAATAAAGAAGATTGTAAAAAAAAAAAAAAAAAAAAAAAAAAAAAAAAAAAAAAAAGAGTCCCACGGCACCGTGGTCCGGAGGCGAAATCGTACAATCGTCCAAACAACTGCAGGTACGCGTTCCTCGTTGCATTTCGAACATATTACTCTAACGGTTCGACCACGGTTGTCGCCCTCGTTTTCCTGATATTCGGCGAAAACTCCGTTTGCTTCGAAATATTTCAAACTCCCGCGAAAATTCAAAGTCCTGCCGCACCGTGGTCCGGAGGCGAATTCGTCCAATCGTCCAAACAACTACAGATACGCGTTCCTCGTTCCATTTCGGCCCGAAGCAATACGCCGCTGGTAGTTCAAATTCAGTTCTCCGGCACCGTATCCCGGCTTCGCGGAAGATGGCAAGAGTCATCTTGTTCCCGAAGCCGGGTAAGGATCCCCTAAGTCCAACGGCCTATAGGCCGATCTCCGTACTCCCAGCCATATCTAAGGTATGTGAGTACGTAATAAAGAAGATTGTAAAAAAAAAAAAAAAAAAAAAAAAAAAAAAAAAAAAGAGTCCCACGGCACCGTGGTCCGGAGGCGAAATCGTACAATCGTCCAAACAACTGCAGGTACGCGTTCCTCGTTGCATTTCGAACATATTACTCTAACGGTTTGCTTCGAAATTTTTCAAACTCCCGCGAAAATTCAAAGTCCGGCCGCACCGTGGTCCGAAAAATTCTAAATTCGTCCAATCGTCCAAACAACTGCAGGTACGCGTTCCTCGTTGCATTTCGAACATATTACTCTAACGGTTCGACCACGGTTGTCGCCCTCGTTTTCCTGATATTCGCCGAAAACTCCGTTTGCTCCGAAATTTTTCCAAGTGTCGAGATATTATTTTCGAATGTCGTTTGGGACCGAATATTTATCGTGGAAATGTTGATGGCAAATATTTATAATAAATCGTTTATTCGATTTACTCTTGTCTCCGACGCTTTCCGCGGCTAAGTCCCAACGTGCCGGGCGAACGGTCTGTTGTAGCGGCGGTTTACACCCATAAGCGGCCGTGCGTAAGGTACGGCGGCGCCGGCGTTCCGGCCGGCCGTTCGGTATCTATAAGGGAGACGACGGTCCGAGCGTCTCGGTCGGAGCAGTGTTGGGCGCGTGGCTATTCTATGACCTCGGTTGAGAAGCAGTCACCGCTCCTCGAGATTTTGTCTCGACTGTTCTTGCCGTGTTGCGTTTCGGATTTCTCCACACAGCATTACCACGGGTCGGTGTCTAAGACCAAATGGCCCTTATGTGGTAAGCGTCCATAAGTGACGTTGGTGACTCGTATGCAATTTTATGTATGCTTGTACGACCTTACGCATTCAACTCTTTATCCATGCAGATGGACGATTTGAACTTAACGAAACGCTAAGGAAGGCTAGCGTCGGGTATATATAAAGTATCGAACTAAATGTTCGAACTTTGAAAGAGGGAGAAAGTAGATATAAACCAAGAGGTGTCAGATGTCGATATGCCTAGCGCGCACATTACGTGCCAACTCGTTATGTCCAGCATGGCACGATTGGCGCTTTCCCGTTTGCTCAGCATTCACTTGTCCGCGCTTTTACATGACCAGCGTGTATAGTGGTTCGTGCTTTTACGGTTGATGCAAGCGTGCGTGTACTCCGTGCTTCCCGATGGATGCAGCGGCACGCGTGATACGCGCTTTATCGAGCATCCGATGCCAGCCCTATTTATAAGGGAAATGTAACGAATTTTGTCTGTGACTGATATCTTTCTGTCTGTTGTGAACGTATATAAAAGACACATATCCGATTAATATATTAGTGGAAAAATTGAAACGATATGATTGTCAAAGTATTATTATAATAAAGGAGAGTAGAGTGGTGAGAAAGGCACACATATCACATCCAATGATGGGAAAATTAGTCTGTGGAAAATCCCAGGATAATGTATATGGTGTGTTGTAATAGAAGAAGTATATAAAGAGAGTTTGGAGGGAGCGACAGAGAGGAGAGAGAGAGAGAGAGGAAGAAGGTGGCACATATCCGAGATAGAATTAGTGGAACAAATCGAGGATATGATGTCTAAAACTGCACGCTGATGTTGCAAGTTTTAATTAAATCAAACGTGGGGCATCGTCGATCCGTCTCCAAAAGGGCGGACGACGCGATGAGAACAGAAAGACACACGAAAGTGTGTGAATTCGAATAGAAGAGGGAAGCTTCGCGAAGCTCCCTGGTTGATCCTGCCAGTAGTCATATGCTTGTCTCAAAGATTAAGCCATGCATGTCTCAGTACATACCGTATTAAGGTGAAACCGCGAATGGCTCATTAAATCAGTTATGGTTCCTTAGATCGTACCCACATTTACTTGGATAACTGTGGTAATTCTAGAGCTAATACATGCAAAACAGAGTTCCGACCAGAGATGGAAGGAACGCTTTTATTAGATCAAAACCAATCGGTGGCGGATGGTTCGCCGTCCGTCCCATCGTTTGCTTTGGTGACTCTGAATAACTTTGTGCTGATCGCATGGTCATCTAGCACCGG
>OV815999.1:12263892-12266392 GCA_929113495.1 Andrena minutula
ATATCTCTCTCGACGACGTTTCTTCCACTCGCATCCCGCTTCCTCAGTTTTGGTCGCGTTCTCCGAAAAGTCCTGTGACACGACGGACACTCTCCTCGGAGAGGTTCCCCGGGTAACCTAGGGTCGGTGGCTCGCACTGTCCATCGCGTCGATGTGCATCCCCGATTATCCGCTCGCCTAATCGCGCGCCCCTGATAGCCAAAGAAGGGACCGGCTGTGAAGCTTCCGATAGCGAAAGTCCGAAATTGGAGGACCGATCGAAGCCGGCCGTGAGTCCGCTTTCGGGGGACGACGACGACGATTAGAAGAGAAGCGTGGTAAGTAAGGGAGGATGCTGCCGCGTGTGCGATAGCCCTCGCCCCGAGTAAACACGCGATTACGGTTCACGAACCCAGCCCCGTGTATCTCGAAGGTTTTTAAATGAATATGTACGCTCGGCCCGTCGGACGTGTCGCGGTGTTTCCGCGATACGCTTCGTCGACGGTGTTTACGTCCAGGACACGTATATCACACACAGTGTCGTCAAGGCTGGCGACGCCCGGACCTCCTTCGCGCGCTGGTTGGAGGCGCACGGGCCTCGGCTTCATCCGAACCGAGAACAAAGATAATAACACAAATGTATTTAATAAAAACGATTACCCTGAACGGTGGATCACTTGGCTCGTGGGTCGATGAAGAACGCAGCTAATTGCGCGTCAACGTGTGAACTGCAGGACACATGAACATCGACATTTCGAACGCACATTGCGGTCCACGGATACAATTCCTGGACCACGCCTGGCTGAGGGTCGTTATCACATACAAAAGACTGCTTGCGTCGGTTCTGCGTATATCACATCCTCGCCGTCTCGCGTTTCCGACGATGTAACGCGTTTCGGAGTCGGGTACGGATGATACACGCGAGATACGCGATGTACGAGCGTAAATTGGGCCGTTCGTCGGCGTTTGCAACGGCTCGTGTGAGAATCTTTGAAGAGTTTTGTATTCTCTCCCGTGCGAGAACTAGAAATAGTGGAGAGAAGCGAATGTGATTAATGATCGCGTGGGGACTCGCGTGCGTGCTTTCACGGCGTTGTGCGTAGTTATTTTATAACGACCACCCGTGTGCTGCACCGCTCCCTGGATCGGATCACAAACAGCGGCCTCTCCGTTCGCACTGGTGTGTGTAGAATTAATTTGCCTTCATGTCCCACTCGAGATCTTATACCGTGCTCCCGACGTCGCCTGAAATGGAAAAATTTGTCCTGAGAAAAAGAGAGAGAGAGAGACACCAAAGAGCGTGAGATATATAGAGAGAAAGGAGCGTAGTGCGCGGCATATGTGCGCCGGTATGTTATCGTCGCGTTCGCGCGGCCCCAGGGATTTTAAAAGAGGGTCGTCGTTGACAAGTGAGAGAAAAAAGTCAATCGATACATACATCGAGGGCACAACCCACACTCGTTCTTCGGGACGCCGTGAAGATCCAAAGGTAATGGTGGTGTACATGAATGGAGGCGCTGTGCGGGATTGATGAATAAAAGATAACCACTCGTTAACATGATCGGGTCGATGCATTTCCCCGTCGTTGCGCGTGTGTCCTCGCCTAGCCCTATTCATTCCGCCTTCCTTTGGCCACGTTCCGTCGACACAGAAGAGTGTTTGCGCCAAACGTCCGATGACGAGAGAACGATTGCTCCACGCGTCATTTAAAAACGTTTCTGTACCCCGGAATCCTCGTTGGCGCGGCTGCGCGAATTTGAACTTTGACGAACCGAAAGGCGCAGATGCCGCGAAAGGTGTGTAAGTAGACTCTCCTTCGTAGAATTGAAGAGAACGAGTCTCCCCGATCGCCCCATGTCTTTGTCGCGTTGTTGGTCGATCTGTATACGAGACCGCGGGTCTCACCGGTCGTCCAGTCCACGAAAAAGCTTATTTTTCCACGGTTCCCTCTGCTGCGAGTCGCTGCTCGAAGCCTGTGAAGGGATAGCGGAATCTCAAAGCTAATAATAGCGGACGGACGTTAAAGTAAAAACCGGTGGTCGTTCCGAGAGAGTCTTCTACCGGATCGAATCGACGATGCGCGACGTAAATAAAAAGACACTTTGGCGTGGCGTAAATAAGATGTAGAGGGGGGACTCTGTTACCTCTAATTCTCTCGAGCAGAGAGAGTCGAAAATATACCTTTCCTCTGGAAACGTGCGATCGATGGTACCTCTGGATACACGAGATCGATGGTCACATCGATCCGTCGTCGTCGTCGTTGTCGGGTCTCTGGCTATGAGCCGGGATGCGTACGGGGAAAAAGATATGTGCGTGGTGTGTGAATGAATGCCGTATATACGCGATGCGCATGGGAAATTGCGAGCGAGCAAGGGAAAGAAGAGAAAGAGTTCAGAGAAGTTGTGTTTATGCATTCTTCTCCTTGTATTCTTCAGCCCAGCTTCTCGTCCGGCCCGGCCCCGTTGTCGGTTTCAAACGCACTACGCGCACACACCGTACTCCCGCCGCCGGGGGAAGCCTG
>OV815999.1:12273892-12280129 GCA_929113495.1 Andrena minutula
TTGCATTTCGAACATATTACTCTAACGGTTCGACCACGGTTGTCGCCCTCGTTTTCCTGATATTCGCCGAAAACTCCGTTTGCTTCGAAATTTTTCAAACTCCCGCGAAAATTCAAAGTCCGGCCGCACCGTGGTCCGAAAAATTCTAAATTCGTCCAATCGTCCAAACAACTGCAGGTACGCGTTCCTCGTTGCATTTCGAACATATTACTCTAACGGTTCGACCACGGTTGTCGCCCTCGTTTTCCTGATATTCGCCGAAAACTCCGTTTGCTTCGAAATTTTTCAAACTCCCGCGAAAATTCAAAGTCCGGCCGCACCGTGGTCCGAAAAATTCTAAATTCGTCCAATCGTCCAAACAACTGCAGGTACGCGTTCCTCGTTGCATTTCGAACATATTACTCTAACGGTTCGACCACGGTTGTCGCCCTCGTTTTCCTGATATTCGCCGAAAACTCCGTTTGCTTCGAAATTTTTCAAACTCCCGCGAAAATTCAAAGTCCGGCCGCACCGTGGTCCGAAAAATTCTAAATTCGTCCAATCGTCCAAACAACTGCAGGTACGCGTTCCTCGTTGCATTTCGAACATATTACTCTAACGGTTCGACCACGGTTGTCGCCCTCGTTTTCCTGATATTCGCCGAAAACTCCGTTTGCTTCGAAATTTTTCAAACTCCCGCGAAAATTCAAAGTCCGGCCGCACCGTGGTCCGAAAAATTCTAAATTCGTCCAATCGTCCAAACAACTGCAGGTACGCGTTCCTCGTTGCATTTCGAACATATTACTCTAACGGTTCGACCACGGTTGTCGCCCTCGTTTTCCTGATATTCGGCGAAAACTCCGTTTGCTTCGAAATATTTCAAACTCCCGCGAAAATTCAAAGTCCTGCCGCACCGTGGTCCGGAGGCGAATTCGTCCAATCGTCCAAACAACTACAGATACGCGTTCCTCGTTCCATTTCGGCCCGAAGCAATACGCCGCTGGTAGTTCAAATTCAGTTCTCCGGCACCGTATCCCGGCTTCGCGGAAGATGGCAAGAGTCATCTTGTTCCCGAAGCCGGGTAAGGATCCCCTAAGTCCAACGGCCTATAGGCCGATCTCCGTACTCCCAGCCATATCTAAGGTATGTGAGTACGTAATAAAGAAGATTGTAAAAAAAAAAAAAAAAAAAAAAAAAAAAAAAAAAAAGAGTCCCACGGCACCGTGGTCCGGAGGCGAAATCGTACAATCGTCCAAACAACTGCAGGTACGCGTTCCTCGTTGCATTTCGAACATATTACTCTAACGGTTTGCTTCGAAATTTTTCAAACTCCCGCGAAAATTCAAAGTCCGGCCGCACCGTGGTCCGAAAAATTCTAAATTCGTCCAATCGTCCAAACAACTGCAGGTACGCGTTCCTCGTTGCATTTCGAACATATTACTCTAACGGTTCGACCACGGTTGTCGCCCTCGTTTTCCTGATATTCGCCGAAAACTCCGTTTGCTTCGAAATTTTTCAAACTCCCGCGAAAATTCAAAGTCCGGCCGCACCGTGGTCCGAAAAATTCTAAATTCGTCCAATCGTCCAAACAACTGCAGGTACGCGTTCCTCGTTGCATTTCGAACATATTACTCTAACGGTTCGACCACGGTTGTCGCCCTCGTTTTCCTGATATTCGGCGAAAACTCCGTTTGCTTCGAAATATTTCAAACTCCCGCGAAAATTCAAAGTCCTGCCGCACCGTGGTCCGGAGGCGAATTCGTCCAATCGTCCAAACAACTACAGATACGCGTTCCTCGTTCCATTTCGGCCCGAAGCAATACGCCGCTGGTAGTTCAAATTCAGTTCTCCGGCACCGTATCCCGGCTTCGCGGAAGATGGCAAGAGTCATCTTGTTCCCGAAGCCGGGTAAGGATCCCCTAAGTCCAACGGCCTATAGGCCGATCTCCGTACTCCCAGCCATATCTAAGGTATGTGAGTACGTAATAAAGAAGATTGTAAAAAAAAAAAAAAAAAAAAAAAAAAAAAAAAAAAAGAGTCCCACGGCACCGTGGTCCGGAGGCGAAATCGTACAATCGTCCAAACAACTGCAGGTACGCGTTCCTCGTTGCATTTCGAACATATTACTCTAACGGTTTGCTTCGAAATTTTTCAAACTCCCGCGAAAATTCAAAGTCCGGCCGCACCGTGGTCCGAAAAATTCTAAATTCGTCCAATCGTCCAAACAACTGCAGGTACGCGTTCCTCGTTGCATTTCGAACATATTACTCTAACGGTTCGACCACGGTTGTCGCCCTCGTTTTCCTGATATTCGCCGAAAACTCCGTTTGCTTCGAAATTTTTCAAACTCCCGCGAAAATTCAAAGTCCGGCCGCACCGTGGTCCGAAAAATTCTAAATTCGTCCAATCGTCCAAACAACTGCAGGTACGCGTTCCTCGTTGCATTTCGAACATATTACTCTAACGGTTCGACCACGGTTGTCGCCCTCGTTTTCCTGATATTCGCCGAAAACTCCGTTTGCTTCGAAATTTTTCAAACTCCCGCGAAAATTCAAAGTCCGGCCGCACCGTGGTCCGAAAAATTCTAAATTCGTCCAATCGTCCAAACAACTGCAGGTACGCGTTCCTCGTTGCATTTCGAACATATTACTCTAACGGTTCGACCACGGTTGTCGCCCTCGTTTTCCTGATATTCGCCGAAAACTCCGTTTGCTTCGAAATTTTTCAAACTCCCGCGAAAATTCAAAGTCCGGCCGCACCGTGGTCCGAAAAATTCTAAATTCGTCCAATCGTCCAAACAACTGCAGGTACGCGTTCCTCGTTGCATTTCGAACATATTACTCTAACGGTTCGACCACGGTTGTCGCCCTCGTTTTCCTGATATTCGCCGAAAACTCCGTTTGCTTCGAAATTTTTCAAACTCCCGCGAAAATTCAAAGTCCGGCCGCACCGTGGTCCGAAAAATTCTAAATTCGTCCAATCGTCCAAACAACTGCAGGTACGCGTTCCTCGTTGCATTTCGAACATATTACTCTAACGGTTCGACCACGGTTGTCGCCCTCGTTTTCCTGATATTCGGCGAAAACTCCGTTTGCTTCGAAATATTTCAAACTCCCGCGAAAATTCAAAGTCCTGCCGCACCGTGGTCCGGAGGCGAATTCGTCCAATCGTCCAAACAACTACAGATACGCGTTCCTCGTTCCATTTCGGCCCGAAGCAATACGCCGCTGGTAGTTCAAATTCAGTTCTCCGGCACCGTATCCCGGCTTCGCGGAAGATGGCAAGAGTCATCTTGTTCCCGAAGCCGGGTAAGGATCCCCTAAGTCCAACGGCCTATAGGCCGATCTCCGTACTCCCAGCCATATCTAAGGTATGTGAGTACGTAATAAAGAAGATTGTAAAAAAAAAAAAAAAAAAAAAAAAAAAAAAAAAAAAAGAGTCCCACGGCACCGTGGTCCGGAGGCGAAATCGTACAATCGTCCAAACAACTGCAGGTACGCGTTCCTCGTTGCATTTCGAACATATTACTCTAACGGTTTGCTTCGAAATTTTTCAAACTCCCGCGAAAATTCAAAGTCCGGCCGCACCGTGGTCCGAAAAATTCTAAATTCGTCCAATCGTCCAAACAACTGCAGGTACGCGTTCCTCGTTGCATTTCGAACATATTACTCTAACGGTTCGACCACGGTTGTCGCCCTCGTTTTCCTGATATTCGCCGAAAACTCCGTTTGCTTCGAAATTTTTCAAACTCCCGCGAAAATTCAAAGTCCGGCCGCACCGTGGTCCGAAAAATTCTAAATTCGTCCAATCGTCCAAACAACTGCAGGTACGCGTTCCTCGTTGCATTTCGAACATATTACTCTAACGGTTCGACCACGGTTGTCGCCCTCGTTTTCCTGATATTCGGCGAAAACTCCGTTTGCTTCGAAATATTTCAAACTCCCGCGAAAATTCAAAGTCCTGCCGCACCGTGGTCCGGAGGCGAATTCGTCCAATCGTCCAAACAACTACAGATACGCGTTCCTCGTTCCATTTCGGCCCGAAGCAATACGCCGCTGGTAGTTCAAATTCAGTTCTCCGGCACCGTATCCCGGCTTCGCGGAAGATGGCAAGAGTCATCTTGTTCCCGAAGCCGGGTAAGGATCCCCTAAGTCCAACGGCCTATAGGCCGATCTCCGTACTCCCAGCCATATCTAAGGTATGTGAGTACGTAATAAAGAAGATTGTAAAAAAAAAAAAAAAAAAAAAAAAAAAAAAAAAAAAGAGTCCCACGGCACCGTGGTCCGGAGGCGAAATCGTACAATCGTCCAAACAACTGCAGGTACGCGTTCCTCGTTGCATTTCGAACATATTACTCTAACGGTTTGCTTCGAAATTTTTCAAACTCCCGCGAAAATTCAAAGTCCGGCCGCACCGTGGTCCGAAAAATTCTAAATTCGTCCAATCGTCCAAACAACTGCAGGTACGCGTTCCTCGTTGCATTTCGAACATATTACTCTAACGGTTCGACCACGGTTGTCGCCCTCGTTTTCCTGATATTCGCCGAAAACTCCGTTTGCTTCGAAATTTTTCAAACTCCCGCGAAAATTCAAAGTCCGGCCGCACCGTGGTCCGAAAAATTCTAAATTCGTCCAATCGTCCAAACAACTGCAGGTACGCGTTCCTCGTTGCATTTCGAACATATTACTCTAACGGTTCGACCACGGTTGTCGCCCTCGTTTTCCTGATATTCGGCGAAAACTCCGTTTGCTTCGAAATATTTCAAACTCCCGCGAAAATTCAAAGTCCTGCCGCACCGTGGTCCGGAGGCGAATTCGTCCAATCGTCCAAACAACTACAGATACGCGTTCCTCGTTCCATTTCGGCCCGAAGCAATACGCCGCTGGTAGTTCAAATTCAGTTCTCCGGCACCGTATCCCGGCTTCGCGGAAGATGGCAAGAGTCATCTTGTTCCCGAAGCCGGGTAAGGATCCCCTAAGTCCAACGGCCTATAGGCCGATCTCCGTACTCCCAGCCATATCTAAGGTATGTGAGTACGTAATAAAGAAGATTGTAAAAAAAAAAAAAAAAAAAAAAAAAAAAAAAAAAAAGAGTCCCACGGCACCGTGGTCCGGAGGCGAAATCGTACAATCGTCCAAACAACTGCAGGTACGCGTTCCTCGTTGCATTTCGAACATATTACTCTAACGGTTTGCTTCGAAATTTTTCAAACTCCCGCGAAAATTCAAAGTCCGGCCGCACCGTGGTCCGAAAAATTCTAAATTCGTCCAATCGTCCAAACAACTGCAGGTACGCGTTCCTCGTTGCATTTCGAACATATTACTCTAACGGTTCGACCACGGTTGTCGCCCTCGTTTTCCTGATATTCGCCGAAAACTCCGTTTGCTTCGAAATTTTTCAAACTCCCGCGAAAATTCAAAGTCCGGCCGCACCGTGGTCCGAAAAATTCTAAATTCGTCCAATCGTCCAAACAACTGCAGGTACGCGTTCCTCGTTGCATTTCGAACATATTACTCTAACGGTTCGACCACGGTTGTCGCCCTCGTTTTCCTGATATTCGGCGAAAACTCCGTTTGCTTCGAAATATTTCAAACTCCCGCGAAAATTCAAAGTCCTGCCGCACCGTGGTCCGGAGGCGAATTCGTCCAATCGTCCAAACAACTACAGATACGCGTTCCTCGTTCCATTTCGGCCCGAAGCAATACGCCGCTGGTAGTTCAAATTCAGTTCTCCGGCACCGTATCCCGGCTTCGCGGAAGATGGCAAGAGTCATCTTGTTCCCGAAGCCGGGTAAGGATCCCCCTAAGTCCAACGGCCTATAGGCCGATCTCCGTACTCCCAGCCATATCTAAGGTATGTGAGTACGTAATAAAGAAGATTGTAAAAAAAAAAAAAAAAAAAAAAAAAAAAAAAAAAAAAAGAGTCCCACGGCACCGTGGTCCGGAGGCGAAATCGTACAATCGTCCAAACAACTGCAGGTACGCGTTCCTCGTTGCATTTCGAACATATTACTCTAACGGTTTGCTTCGAAATTTTTCAAACTCCCGCGAAAATTCAAAGTCCGGCCGCACCGTGGTCCGAAAAATTCTAAATTCGTCCAATCGTCCAAACAACTGCAGGTACGCGTTCCTCGTTGCATTTCGAACATATTACTCTAACGGTTCGACCACGGTTGTCGCCCTCGTTTTCCTGATATTCGCCGAAAACTCCGTTTGCTTCGAAATTTTTCAAACTCCCGCGAAAATTCAAAGTCCGGCC
>OV815999.1:12280329-12282829 GCA_929113495.1 Andrena minutula
GAACCGCGGGATTCAGTGCTGGGCTAATTCCTGTTCGCTCGCCGCTACTAAGGAAATCCTTGTTAGTTTCTTTTCCTCCGCTTAGTAATATGCTTAAATTCAGCGGGTAATCTCGCCTACTCTGAGGTCGTCAATCGTTATTATATTATGTGCCCCCACATGAGAAAAAAGCCGAGAAAACTGCGAGATGATAATTAGTTTTGGAGAAACGGGCGCGCGCGTGCCTCAGGTATTGTAAATCGTGCTCTCTCCCTCTTTTGGATATTGTCCCCTCGAAACAGGCTTCCCCCGGCGGCGGGAGTACGGTGTGTGCGCGTAGTGCGTTTGAAACCGACAACGGGGCCGGGCCGGACGAGAAGCTGGGCTGAAGAATACAAGGAGAAGAATGCATAAACACAACTTCTCTGAACTCTTTCTCTTCTTTCCCTTGCTCGCTCGCAATTTCCCATGCGCATCGCGTATATACGGCATTCATTCACACACCACGCACATATCTTTTTCCCCGTACGCATCCCGGCTCATAGCCAGAGACCCGACAACGACGACGACGACGGATCGATGTGACCATCGATCTCGTGTATCCAGAGGTACCATCGATCGCACGTTTCCAGAGGAAAGGTATATTTTCGACTCTCTCTGCTCGAGAGAATTAGAGGTAACAGAGTCCCCCCTCTACATCTTATTTACGCCACGCCAAAGTGTCTTTTTATTTACGTCGCGCATCGTCGATTCGATCCGGTAGAAGACTCTCTCGGAACGACCACCGGTTTTTACTTTAACGTCCGTCCGCTATTATTAGCTTTGAGATTCCGCTATCCCTTCACAGGCTTCGAGCAGCGACTCGCAGCAGAGGGAACCGTGGAAAAATAAGCTTTTTCGTGGACTGGACGACCGGTGAGACCCGCGGTCTCGTATACAGATCGACCAACAACGCGACAAAGACATGGGGCGATCGGGGAGACTCGTTCTCTTCAATTCTACGAAGGAGAGTCTACTTACACACCTTTCGCGGCATCTGCGCCTTTCGGTTCGTCAAAGTTCAAATTCGCGCAGCCGCGCCAACGAGGATTCCGGGGTACAGAAACGTTTTTAAATGACGCGTGGAGCAATCGTTCTCTCGTCATCGGACGTTTGGCGCAAACACTCTTCTGTGTCGACGGAACGTGGCCAAAGGAAGGCGGAATGAATAGGGCTAGGCGAGGACACACGCGCAACGACGGGGAAATGCATCGACCCGATCATGTTAACGAGTGGTTATCTTTTATTCATCAATCCCGCACAGCGCCTCCATTCATGTACACCACCATTACCTTTGGATCTTCACGGCGTCCCGAAGAACGAGTGTGGGTTGTGCCCTCGATGTATGTATCGATTGACTTTTTTCTCTCACTTGTCAACGACGACCCTCTTTTAAAATCCCTGGGGCCGCGCGCGAACGCGACGATAACATACCGGCGCACATATGCCGCGCACTACGCTCCTTTCTCTCTATATATCTCACGCTCTTTGGTGTCTCTCTCTCTCTCTTTTTCTCAGGACAAATTTTTCCATTTCAGGCGACGTCGGGAGCACGGTATAAGATCTCGAGTGGGACATGAAGGCAAATTAATTCTACACACACCAGTGCGAACGGAGAGGCCGCTGTTTGTGATCCGATCCAGGGAGCGGTGCAGCACACGGGTGGTCGTTATAAAATAACTACGCACAACGCCGTGAAAGCACGCACGCGAGTCCCCACGCGATCATTAATCACATTCGCTTCTCTCCACTATTTCTAGTTCTCGCACGGGAGAGAATACAAAACTCTTCAAAGATTCTCACACGAGCCGTTGCAAACGCCGACGAACGGCCCAATTTACGCTCGTACATCGCGTATCTCGCGTGTATCATCCGTACCCGACTCCGAAACGCGTTACATCGTCGGAAACGCGAGACGGCGAGGATGTGATATACGCAGAACCGACGCAAGCAGTCTTTTGTATGTGATAACGACCCTCAGCCAGGCGTGGTCCAGGAATTGTATCCGTGGACCGCAATGTGCGTTCGAAATGTCGATGTTCATGTGTCCTGCAGTTCACACGTTGACGCGCAATTAGCTGCGTTCTTCATCGACCCACGAGCCAAGTGATCCACCGTTCAGGGTAATCGTTTTTATTAAATACATTTGTGTTATTATCTTTGTTCTCGGTTCGGATGAAGCCGAGGCCCGTGCGCCTCCAACCAGCGCGCGAAGGAGGTCCGGGCGTCGCCAGCCTTGACGACACTGTGTGTGATATACGTGTCCTGGACGTAAACACCGTCGACGAAGCGTATCGCGGAAACACCGCGACACGTCCGACGGGCCGAGCGTACATATTCATTTAAAAACCTTCGAGATACACGGGGCTGGGTTCGTGAACCGTAATCGCGTGTTTACTCGGGGCGAGGGCTATCGCACACGCGGCAGCATCCTCCCTTACTTACCACGCTTCTCTTCTAATCGTCGTCGTCGTCCCCCGAA
>OV815999.1:12287829-12290329 GCA_929113495.1 Andrena minutula
TACAATCTTCTTTATTACGTACTCACATACCTTAGATATGGCTGGGAGTACGGAGATCGGCCTATAGGCCGTTGGACTTAGGGGATCCTTACCCGGCTTCGGGAACAAGATGACTCTTGCCATCTTCCGCGAAGCCGGGATACGGTGCCGGAGAACTGAATTTGAACTACCAGCGGCGTATTGCTTCGGGCCGAAATGGAACGAGGAACGCGTATCTGTAGTTGTTTGGACGATTGGACGAATTCGCCTCCGGACCACGGTGCGGCAGGACTTTGAATTTTCGCGGGAGTTTGAAATATTTCGAAGCAAACGGAGTTTTCGCCGAATATCAGGAAAACGAGGGCGACAACCGTGGTCGAACCGTTAGAGTAATATGTTCGAAATGCAACGAGGAACGCGTACCTGCAGTTGTTTGGACGATTGTACGATTTCGCCTCCGGACCACGGTGCCGTGGGACTCTTTTTTTTTTTTTTTTTTTTTTTTTTTTTTTTTTTTTTTTTACAATCTTCTTTATTACGTACTCACATACCTTAGATATGGCTGGGAGTACGGAGATCGGCCTATAGGCCGTTGGACTTAGGGGATCCTTACCCGGCTTCGGGAACAAGATGACTCTTGCCATCTTCCGCGAAGCCGGGATACGGTGCCGGAGAACTGAATTTGAACTACCAGCGGCGTATTGCTTCGGGCCGAAATGGAACGAGGAACGCGTATCTGTAGTTGTTTGGACGATTGGACGAATTCGCCTCCGGACCACGGTGCGGCAGGACTTTGAATTTTCGCGGGAGTTTGAAATATTTCGAAGCAAACGGAGTTTTCGCCGAATATCAGGAAAACGAGGGCGACAACCGTGGTCGAACCGTTAGAGTAATATGTTCGAAATGCAACGAGGAACGCGTACCTGCAGTTGTTTGGACGATTGGACGAATTTAGAATTTTTCGGACCACGGTGCGGCCGGACTTTGAATTTTCGCGGGAGTTTGAAAAATTTCGAAGCAAACGGAGTTTTCGGCGAATATCAGGAAAACGAGGGCGACAACCGTGGTCGAACCGTTAGAGTAATATGTTCGAAATGCAACGAGGAACGCGTACCTGCAGTTGTTTGGACGATTGGACGAATTTAGAATTTTTCGGACCACGGTGCGGCCGGACTTTGAATTTTCGCGGGAGTTTGAAAAATTTCGAAGCAAACCGTTAGAGTAATATGTTCGAAATGCAACGAGGAACGCGTACCTGCAGTTGTTTGGACGATTGTACGATTTCGCCTCCGGACCACGGTGCCGTGGGACTCTTTTTTTTTTTTTTTTTTTTTTTTTTTTTTTTTTTTACAATCTTCTTTATTACGTACTCACATACCTTAGATATGGCTGGGAGTACGGAGATCGGCCTATAGGCCGTTGGACTTAGGGGATCCTTACCCGGCTTCGGGAACAAGATGACTCTTGCCATCTTCCGCGAAGCCGGGATACGGTGCCGGAGAACTGAATTTGAACTACCAGCGGCGTATTGCTTCGGGCCGAAATGGAACGAGGAACGCGTATCTGTAGTTGTTTGGACGATTGGACGAATTCGCCTCCGGACCACGGTGCGGCAGGACTTTGAATTTTCGCGGGAGTTTGAAATATTTCGAAGCAAACGGAGTTTTCGCCGAATATCAGGAAAACGAGGGCGACAACCGTGGTCGAACCGTTAGAGTAATATGTTCGAAATGCAACGAGGAACGCGTACCTGCAGTTGTTTGGACGATTGGACGAATTTAGAATTTTTCGGACCACGGTGCGGCCGGACTTTGAATTTTCGCGGGAGTTTGAAAAATTTCGAAGCAAACGGAGTTTTCGGCGAATATCAGGAAAACGAGGGCGACAACCGTGGTCGAACCGTTAGAGTAATATGTTCGAAATGCAACGAGGAACGCGTACCTGCAGTTGTTTGGACGATTGGACGAATTTAGAATTTTTCGGACCACGGTGCGGCCGGACTTTGAATTTTCGCGGGAGTTTGAAAAATTTCGAAGCAAACCGTTAGAGTAATATGTTCGAAATGCAACGAGGAACGCGTACCTGCAGTTGTTTGGACGATTGTACGATTTCGCCTCCGGACCACGGTGCCGTGGGACTCTTTTTTTTTTTTTTTTTTTTTTTTTTTTTTTTTTACAATCTTCTTTATTACGTACTCACATACCTTAGATATGGCTGGGAGTACGGAGATCGGCCTATAGGCCGTTGGACTTAGGGGATCCTTACCCGGCTTCGGGAACAAGATGACTCTTGCCATCTTCCGCGAAGCCGGGATACGGTGCCGGAGAACTGAATTTGAACTACCAGCGGCGTATTGCTTCGGGCCGAAATGGAACGAGGAACGCGTATCTGTAGTTGTTTGGACGATTGGACGAATTCGCCTCCGGACCACGGTGCGGCAGGACTTTGAATTTTCGCGGGAGTTTGAAATATTTCGAAGCAAACGGAGTTTTCGCCGAATATCAGGAAAACGAGGGCGACA
>OV815999.1:12295329-12302829 GCA_929113495.1 Andrena minutula
TCAAACTCTATATCAAATTCTATTAGATTATGGTCGCTGACTGGGCATGCTGTTGTTACCTTCCAATTCAATATCTTGCTTAACATATTTCTCGACACAAAAGTAACGTCTATGTTCGACTCACCATTTGCGGTGGAGAAAGTATATGGATTATTTGGCTCATTAATACAATACATTTCATTAGCTGCCAAGAACTCCTCTACCATTTTGCCCCTTTCATCCGTAGTTTCAGAAAACCAGACTTCAGATTTTGCGTTTGAATCCATAGTTATTATTATTTTCTTTCCATTCAACCTATACATTATATTTTCGACCTTCTTGAGAAACTGCTCGATTGGGTGTGAAAATTGACAGTAAACATTAATAACATAAAAACTGTCTTTTTCTGCAAACACCTGGAAACACACTATATGTGCAGATTCTTCAAAAGTATATTGAAATATATCTATATTTTTATTATTTGAGATAACTGCAGCTACCCAAGGATTTACCACATTAGGTTGGATTAATTTCAAGCTAGGGGAGGTGTACCCTCTCGCCAGCCCTTTACATGTATAAGGCTCCTGAACGCATAAAATATCAAAATTGTGTTCTTGAATTTTCATTTCCAAATCTGCTGCTGCAGCCACCGATCTTTGAGCATTAATTTGTCCTATTTTTATCCGCATTCCAATTTGTTACGATATATTTCCAAGTATTTTACATATTCCGGACAGGATTTATTTTTTACATCATGATTAACGTCTCTTCTTTTAAAACGCACACAGTTCACACATCGAGGAGCCTCCTTTTTATCACAATTAATCTTCAAGTGGTCCTTAGAACCGCACGTTTCACATAATTGATCTGGCGCACTACAAAACTTTGCAAAATGTCCATATGCATGGCATTTGAAACATCTTACTATATTAAGATACTCTTTTGTTCGATAGACTCTCCAAAGCATAAAAATTCTTCCTTTGTTCGTAAGGTTTGCCAGAACCCGTCCAGGAACCTGAACAATCCAATTTACTCTATTCTCCTTAGATTTGAAACAATGTCTAAATAAGATACCATTTCTCAATTCATCTAGTTCTTTCTCATTATTTGTATCAAAATTCTTTTTTATCAAATCCTCTTTCAAATCTTCCACTTTGTAATCTTTTTCAACATCGTATATAATTATAGACGGGCTTATCTTTTTTGGTTTATCTACTTTTAATCCTATTTTTTCTAGTTTAGCTTTATTTATAAGTTCTACATCATTTTTATCCTTAACTTCAATTACTATACCCTTGTTTCTCATTTGCCTGATACCTCTTACTTTTAGTTGTCCTCTTACACTATTCAAGCTTTTTGTAACATCCATTCTTATGTCATCATTACTTCGTTTATCATCTTCTTTTTCAGGTCTTATTAACAGTACCTCATAATTCTCTTTCTTTGTTTTATTTCTTTCAGGAACATGTTCCATACCCGGCCGGAGTGACGATGGACCAGAGGCCAAAGCCTGTGCAAAACTTACAGTTTTATCAGGAGCATCACGGTGGTAAGCAATTTTTATTTTCAGTTTCTCATTTTCCAGAATTTCATCCTGTAATTTATTTTCAATAATTTTCCATCTGTCTAGTATAAATTTTATGGCTACTTTATTAACTTTATTTGTTTCATTAAATAAAAATTCCTCCAGCATATTCCTTTCTTTCCTAACATCGTCAAAAGCGCTAACCTCACATCTCTCATCATCAGATTCTTTTCCTTCATCAGCTATTCTCTTTCTTTTCGTTTTCTCGCGCCTCGGATTGGCTATGAATTCTTCTGTTTGAGAAGATACTTGTGACGATATTGAGCTACCGCGGCTAAGACGGGTACGATAACTAGTTGTTGGTTCGTCCATCACCACTTCAACCATCTCACCTCCCTCCTCATCCTTTTTTTTTTTTTTGGGTTTTTGGTATTTTTGATTTTATTTGTTTTATATTTTCAGCACTCATAATTCATCCCACGAGTATGGTGGATTTAAGGTCCACCCCCTTCAGAGCCACCTATGAGGGGGTAAGGCTGCGAACGTGTGTATAAATACACACGTTCGCAAGGTCGGGAGGGCGCCAGGTATCCCGACCTTGGTCGCTAACGACCGGTGCACCCACCGGCCACACGTCTGCGCAAAGTCAGACGCGAGCCCCCTCGCCACGCACCATAGCTTGGGGCTTAGGGATTTTTTAGAGAGGTTTTTCTCCTCGCGGCCCAGCCAGTTAAGGCAAGGCCCCCGCTCCTCCGGCGCCACATACCACCGAGACAAGTCTCGATGGGTCGTCGCGACGCCGGAGGTTTACGGTAGCTCGGGTCCTCGGGGTCGCTACTCCCCGTACTGTCAGCATGTCTCCACGACATGCCGCAGCCCCTGAGGGCAGTAGATAGGGACAGAGGGAATCTCGTTAATCCATTCATGCGCGTCACTAATTAGATGACGAGGCATTTGGCTATATATACGATTTATTATTAAATCATTATCCATGATACCGCATGGAGACGGTTACAATGAGTGGTGAAACAAATGAAATTTATGATCATAAGTATTGGAGAAAAGAACTTAAAAGCGAAACAAACAAAAAATTTAAAGGGATGTCTCTAGACGAAAGACATGTTTTTATCCAACCTCGCGAGCAAAGTCTCATTTTCAGCGTGGGTCACATTCCAATTGCCAAGCATAGCCCAGTCTATTCCTGCTTGATGTGAAGTGATACATTCATAGTTTACGATACATAGTTGCCAGTCAATAAACCAAATCATTAACAAAATATTACATTACAGCGTAAAACTGCCCTAGTTCCGAACCCTAAATGGCCAAATGTGCCTGTTCCGCATCAAGGTTGTCTGGCTGAATCTTCTAAAATTCAAGTATGATCCATGAATCACCCTTGTCGTTATGGACCTCATTTGACTTTTAGTCATTCCAATCGAAGTCATCGCAGTCGCAGATGGCAGCGCCCATACACCTTTCCACGACAGAGTGACAGTGTAAAATTCAATATTCTGTGGCAGTATGTTACAGTTTTGCACAATGAAGTTCACAATGTCAGCATTCCCTGCATAATATTCTTTTTTACGCCTATGTGCTTCCCCAAGATCCCGATAGCCTGACACTATCTGGGCATCAATTACCCTTGCTAGACCATCTCGAACAGCCAGAAGATCGGGTTTACGTAGGCCAATCGTGGTCCTAATCCTTGGTTCAGTTGTGACATTCCAGTTATTCTTTTGGAGCACACCGCCCACAAACCTAACAATGGCATCGTGCCTAAGCACCCGGCCACCATGAGTGCGAAAACATTCCTGAACTACATGCGCTGTCGTTTCTGGAACATTACACCCAGCTCTACACATAAAGTCCTGTGTCGCACGCCTGAGGCCTCGCGTTGTACGCATACGCGAAGGGAGAGCATTAACTCTCGTCCTAATATTCTCAATGAATTCTCCTGCTGGCATTCGCATATATGGATCATTCACCCACGAATACGAGGCGCTACATTTGTTTGACTCGCGGAGTTCATATCCGTCAACAGTAGAGTGGAAAATTCTTGGCCAATTAACTTTCTTCGATACCATTATGTTACTCCATTTTAGTCTGTCGCGTACCCATTTACCACTGACAGCCGCTCGCACCACTGCATTGGATGAAGCACTAAGTCTGCCCAGACGCCGATTAGTCAGTTCAGGAATCCCGGTCACAAATGACATAATACCCAATCCTCCTTCTTTCAGGGGGGTATGGAAGTAACTCTGTGGAGTGTCATTCGGCAGAACCAGCCATTTCCGCAAATGTTTACGCACTAACTTGTCTGCCCGTCTTAAAGATACATACGTAACTCTTCCTAACACAAGCTGATGGAGGTATCGAGGCATAAGGTATGTGCGCAAGATGTGTAACCTCTGCTGAGGTTTCAACGGGGCCTGTGAAATTCTATCGAGATATGTACCTATATCAATCGATGTCCTTAGGGGACCTCTGTAATTGAACTTGACGCCCAAATGCTTCCATACCTCAGAAAACCCGATCTGCGGAATCGGGGTGCCAGCGATGTCAAATATAGGATCAGTTAGTAACTTTAGCTTTTTATCTCTACCCGACGGGATAACACTGAAGCTGCGACATTTCGCAGGCGCTGGGACAAGGTCGTGTCTGGCCAATTCTTCCACCACATTGTTTAAGGATTCCTGCAGACCCTCAGCCGTCGCAGCCACGAGAACCACATCGTCTGCAAAGGCCATCGCATTGGTGATTACACCCTCGAGTGGATATCCAACCGACGCCTGTACTTTATCCAGTACTTCATCCATAATCAGGTTGAATAAGATGGACGAGAGCGGATCTCCCTGCCTGATGCCACGACCCGGAATAATGATCCGAGATGTCTGCCCATCAACCTCAATTTGTAGGCCCGCAGTTCGATACAACCTCCCAATATAGTTTGTAAAACGCGACGGGAATCCTCTTTTCGCAAGTATAGCTCTTATGGAGCTATGAGAGACGGAATCAAACGCTTTGCGCACATCCATAAAGCAGATATGTAGTTGCTTGTTCGCACTCCATGCATCCTCCATTACCGACGCGAGCACTATCACATTTTCCGCAGACCCATCTGCGTTTATGAATCCGCGTTGTCTTTCATCATTGCTGAATGTTTGCATTATCCTGCTGGCGAGGATTTTATGAAGATGCCTCAGGACTACAGATGCTATAGAAATCGGGCGATATTGCGAGGGGTCCGTGCCTGCCTCGCCTTTAGGTATGAATATCGTCCTCGAGTTTCTCCAGATTGCGGGTACAGAACCACTCTCGATTATGGTGTTAAAGATCGTGGCCTTGATCATATCTGGAATACTATTCACCCACACACTGGACTTGAGGCCATCAGGGCCATGGGCAGCGCGTTTATCTATTGCGCATTGCTGGACTTCCTCAACTGTTATCGGGGCAAGTAGGTCACCACTCTGGTTACTGCTGCCTCTTGCAAAAGCATGTGCTTCCTGCGGATGACTATTGCCAGAAGCCTCGAAAATCGGGCGCCAGTATTTCTCCTGTTCCTCCAAAGTAGGGTGGGCAATTATATCAACGTCCCCATCCAGAACTTTACTTGCTGCCTTAGATTGGTTACGGCGCCATAGATTTTGAATACTAGCATACGCATGGCGTCTTCGTGCTTTATTCGATAGCTGGATGCCATTAGTTCCACCCATCTCGCTACGTCGACCACCAGCCACCATTCCCCGTTCCGCAAACCTCAGACCACACCACGTCATAAGTGAGTACTGTGGATCCGCTTGCATCAACACAGCTCTTACGGCATCACCTATATGTTCCTTAAATGGTTCAGTACATTCATCCGAGTCAATATGTTGAACCGCTGCTTGAAGCCAAACTATTCGTTCAGCATCGTGGTCCGGGTGCCGATCTTGCACCTGCTGGATATTGGGATATTCCTGCTCAATGCATTGGGCATCCTCGCCGATCTCGTTGCTTCGATCCTGACGTGGATCCACGTTCTCCACAACATATCTGGGGGACTGTAGACTCGCCATTTCTGCCAGCATGTGCTTATAATTCGCTCGTTTTCTAAGACCCTTAATAGCTTCCAACGTGCGCGGTGGATTCAGCTTCACTGTTTCAAGAAGGTACGCATTGATTTGGGGATGGTGAGGCGCCCGAAATTCGGCTAGCACAATTCTGCGAATATCCTCTTCCTGCCATCGATATTTGCGGCGACTTAGGTCTATTTCCGCATTGCATTGTTCCGGGTGTGCCCTTTTCCGATGAACGCCTAATCCTACTTTCGACTCGAAGGTTCTACCACAGTCTTGGCATGTGACGTTAATATTCGACGTCGATTGTCTCCCTATAGTACATGGCTGCAGCGCAGCATCTACATCTGGCGAAGGAGGTGGAATTAAAGGGATGATTTGAGGTGAAGTTAATAATGAAGCTCCACTGGAGGGATGTGCAGAGGCACATTCCCTTTCGACTGGTAATTGGTTTATCTCGTCACCAGTGGAAGTATCCCCAATTGGAGATAAAGTTTGACGGTTTCTTTCGATATCGCGCGATGTTATTGCACGACCGGACAACAACTCAAAAGGTTGGGAATCGCCCGGCAGGGAGTCACCCCTCTCGCGTTCGGTTAAGTAACTACGACTACTCATAATACGCCGCTGTAGTCCGTGCTCCGCGCCCTATCTTCAATCCTTCTAGCCAAAATCGGACACGCTTCTACGTCAAACGCTGAGTGGTTCTTGGTAGCGTGTCCCATATCGTGACAATTTCGACACAGCCGAATGTCCTTAGATCTGCAGTCTCTCGTTGCATGATTTTGCATGCAGTTTCCACAAAATTGTTGCTCCTCTCCACAATTCTTGGCTATGTGCCCAAAACTAGTACATTTGTAACACTGAGTCACACGCAAGTGATCTTCCACTCTACACGAGCCGTACCCTATATACAAACGCTCCTGCTTAATCAGCTGGTTTCTAACAGCCGGCCCAACTTCGATAACGACATTCCTCTCATTTCGGCCCTCCAACTGGGGATAAACAAAAACTACTTTAATATTGCTGTGATCGGTACTATTCAGACACCGCATACTAATCTCCTCCGCTAGCGCTTCTGCTGTGACGTTATTCGGTACATTTCGCACCAAGAGCCTAGGCTGAAACAGCGGCTTATCCCGAATTGTAAGACCAGCATTCGCAAGATCGCGCGAGGCCTTCAAACTGTCCAAGTCAACTGTTTCCGCAATAACCTTAACGGCTAAACTCTTAAGAGTTACGATACCCCTCGCACAAATATTAAATTTAGACGCACTTATTTTACTCAAAAGCGCATCCTTGATGCTCTTTGAATCGGTAAATGTTGACTTCCAATCAGGCAACGGTTCCACAATAAATTCCTTAAATCTATTAACGGCAATAGCACGCGACTTAGAGACAGAGACTGACGGCGGAGCATGAGCATCACTTCCTCTGGCAACTGAGGCATAAGTTCCAGAAGACAGAGATGAATTGTTTTTATTACTGTTATCAAAACAGGATAGAGTGTTCACTAGAGAGTCTGCAACCTTCTTGCCAATATTCTCCTCAAAGGCCTTCTGTTGCTCAATGCCAACGTTCATCACCCTCTGTATCTCACTACTCATAGCATCACCCAGTCGCTGCGTCACAGATGACATTTCCTTTAACAACTTATCCGATTTGTTTGAATTAATTGCTAACACGAATTGCTCTTTAATTTCGCCTAACTCGTTGTAGCGAGCTGCAAGCTCTATATACGCACGACTAATCTTAGCATACAAATCTTTCATATACGACATAGCCTCGTTAATAGCCGTCGTTCGGTTTTTCGCTTCCTTAGATGGCATGGTGTTGTCCAAGTTATACTCATGCCCACGTATTTCACCATCGACT
This sequence comes from Andrena minutula, assembly GCA_929113495.1. NCBI lineage: Eukaryota > Metazoa > Arthropoda > Insecta > Hymenoptera > Andrenidae > Andrena > Andrena minutula. The sequence goes on from OV815999.1 coordinate 12,302,767, forward strand.
CTGTCAAAATAACTCGATGGAATGGGATGGAATGTAGTAGGATTCTTGGTGGCATCCCCCCCA
>OV815999.1:12313932-12338932 GCA_929113495.1 Andrena minutula
ACGGTTTGCTTCGAAATTTTTCAAACTCCCGCGAAAATTCAAAGTCCGGCCGCACCGTGGTCCGAAAAATTCTAAATTCGTCCAATCGTCCAAACAACTGCAGGTACGCGTTCCTCGTTGCATTTCGAACATATTACTCTAACGGTTCGACCACGGTTTGTCGCCCTCGTTTTCCTGATATTCGCCGAAAACTCCGTTTGCTTCGAAATTTTTCAAACTCCCGCGAAAATTCAAAGTCCGGCCGCACCGTGGTCCGAAAAATTCTAAATTCGTCCAATCGTCCAAACAACTGCAGGTACGCGTTCCTCGTTGCATTTCGAACATATTACTCTAACGGTTCGACCACGGTTGTCGCCCTCGTTTTCCTGATATTCGGCGAAAACTCCGTTTGCTTCGAAATATTTCAAACTCCCGCGAAAATTCAAAGTCCTGCCGCACCGTGGTCCGGAGGCGAATTCGTCCAATCGTCCAAACAACTACAGATACGCGTTCCTCGTTCCATTTCGGCCCGAAGCAATACGCCGCTGGTAGTTCAAATTCAGTTCTCCGGCACCGTATCCCGGCTTCGCGGAAGATGGCAAGAGTCATCTTGTTCCCGAAGCCGGGTAAGGATCCCCTAAGTCCAACGGCCTATAGGCCGATCTCCGTACTCCCAGCCATATCTAAGGTATGTGAGTACGTAATAAAGAAGATTGTAAAAAAAAAAAAAAAAAAAAAAAAAAAAAAAAAAAAAAGAGTCCCACGGCACCGTGGTCCGGAGGCGAAATCGTACAATCGTCCAAACAACTGCAGGTACGCGTTCCTCGTTGCATTTCGAACATATTACTCTAACGGTTTGCTTCGAAATTTTTCAAACTCCCGCGAAAATTCAAAGTCCGGCCGCACCGTGGTCCGAAAAATTCTAAATTCGTCCAATCGTCCAAACAACTGCAGGTACGCGTTCCTCGTTGCATTTCGAACATATTACTCTAACGGTTCGACCACGGTTGTCGCCCTCGTTTTCCTGATATTCGCCGAAAACTCCGTTTGCTTCGAAATTTTTCAAACTCCCGCGAAAATTCAAAGTCCGGCCGCACCGTGGTCCGAAAAATTCTAAATTCGTCCAATCGTCCAAACAACTGCAGGTACGCGTTCCTCGTTGCATTTCGAACATATTACTCTAACGGTTCGACCACGGTTGTCGCCCTCGTTTTCCTGATATTCGGCGAAAACTCCGTTTGCTTCGAAATATTTCAAACTCCCGCGAAAATTCAAAGTCCTGCCGCACCGTGGTCCGGAGGCGAATTCGTCCAATCGTCCAAAACAACTACAGATACGCGTTCCTCGTTCCATTTCGGCCCGAAGCAATACGCCGCTGGTAGTTCAAATTCAGTTCTCCGGCACCGTATCCCGGCTTCGCGGAAGATGGCAAGAGTCATCTTGTTCCCGAAGCCGGGTAAGGATCCCCTAAGTCCAACGGCCTATAGGCCGATCTCCGTACTCCCAGCCATATCTAAGGTATGTGAGTACGTAATAAAGAAGATTGTAAAAAAAAAAAAAAAAAAAAAAAAAAAAAAAAAAAAAGAGTCCCACGGCACCGTGGGACCGGAGGCGAAATCGTACAATCGTCCAAACAACTGCAGGTACGCGTTCCTCGTTGCATTTCGAACATATTACTCTAACGGTTTGCTTCGAAATTTTTCAAACTCCCGCGAAAATTCAAAGTCCGGCCGCACCGTGGTCCGAAAAATTCTAAATTCGTCCAATCGTCCAAACAACTGCAGGTACGCGTTCCTCGTTGCATTTCGAACATATTACTCTAACGGTTCGACCACGGTTGTCGCCCTCGTTTTCCTGATATTCGCCGAAAACTCCGTTTGCTTCGAAATTTTTCAAACTCCCGCGAAAATTCAAAGTCCGGCCGCACCGTGGTCCGAAAAATTCTAAATTCGTCCAATCGTCCAAACAACTGCAGGTACGCGTTCCTCGTTGCATTTCGAACATATTACTCTAACGGTTCGACCACGGTTGTCGCCCTCGTTTTCCTGATATTCGGCGAAAACTCCGTTTGCTTCGAAATATTTCAAACTCCCGCGAAAATTCAAAGTCCTGCCGCACCGTGGTCCGGAGGCGAATTCGTCCAATCGTCCAAACAACTACAGATACGCGTTCCTCGTTCCATTTCGGCCGAAGCAATACGCCGCTGGTAGTTCAAATTCAGTTCTCCGGCACCGTATCCCGGCTTCGCGGAAGATGGCAAGAGTCATCTTGTTCCCGAAGCCGGGTAAGGATCCCCTAAGTCCAACGGCCTATAGGCCGATCTCCGTACTCCCAGCCATATCTAAGGTATGTGAGTACGTAATAAAGAAGATTGTAAAAAAAAAAAAAAAAAAAAAAAAAAAAAAAAAAAAAGAGTCCCACGGCACCGTGGGACCGGAGGCGAAATCGTACAATCGTCCAAACAACTGCAGGTTACGCGTTCCTCGTTGCATTTCGAACATATTACTCTAACGGTTTGCTTCGAAATTTTTCAAACTCCCGCGAAAATTCAAAGTCCGGCCGCACCGTGGTCCGAAAAATTCTAAATTCGTCCAATCGTCCAAACAACTGCAGGTACGCGTTCCTCGTTGCATTTCGAACATATTACTCTAACGGTTCGACCACGGTTGTCGCCCTCGTTTTCCTGATATTCGCCGAAAACTCCGTTTGCTTCGAAATTTTTCAAACTCCCGCGAAAATTCAAAGTCCGGCCGCACCGTGGTCCGAAAAATTCTAAATTCGTCCAATCGTCCAAACAACTGCAGGTACGCGTTCCTCGTTGCATTTCGAACATATTACTCTAACGGTTCGACCACGGTTGTCGCCCTCGTTTTCCTGATATTCGGCGAAAACTCCGTTTGCTTCGAATATTCGAAAACTCCCGCGAAAATTCAAAGTCCTGCCGCACCGTGGTCCGGAGGCGAATTCGTCCAATCGTCCAAACAACTACAGATACGCGTTCCTCGTTCCATTTCGGCCCGAAGCAATACGCCGCTGGTAGTTCAAATTCAGTTCTCCGGCACCGTATCCCGGCTTCGCGGAAGATGGCAAGAGTCATCTTGTTCCCGAAGCCGGGTAAGGATCCCCTAAGTCCAACGGCCTATAGGCCGATCTCCGTACTCCCAGCCATATCTAAGGTATGTGAGTACGTAATAAAGAAGATTGTAAAAAAAAAAAAAAAAAAAAAAAAAAAAAAAAAAAAAGAGTCCCACGGCACCGTGGTCCGGAGGCGAAATCGTACAATCGTCCAAACAACTGCAGGTACGCGTTCCTCGTTGCATTTCGAACATATTACTCTAACGGTTTGCTTCGAAATTTTTCAAACTCCCGCGAAAATTCAAAGTCCGGCCGCACCGTGGTCCGAAAAATTCTAAATTCGTCCAATCGTCCAAACAACTGCAGGTACGCGTTCCTCGTTGCATTTCGAACATATTACTCTAACGGTTCGACCACGGTTGTCGCCCTCGTTTTCCTGATATTCGCCGAAAACTCCGTTTGCTTCGAAATTTTTCAAACTCCCGCGAAAATTCAAAGTCCGGCCGCACCGTGGTCCGAAAAATTCTAAATTCGTCCAATCGTCCAAACAACTGCAGGTACGCGTTCCTCGTTGCATTTCGAACATATTACTCTAACGGTTCGACCACGGTTGTCGCCCTCGTTTTCCTGATATTCGGCGAAAACTCCGTTTGCTTCGAAATATTTCAAACTCCCGCGAAAATTCAAAGTCCTGCCGCACCGTGGTCCGGAGGCGAATTCGTCCAATCGTCCAAACAACTACAGATACGCGTTCCTCGTTCCATTTCGGCCCGAAGCAATACGCCGCTGGTAGTTCAAATTCAGTTCTCCGGCACCGTATCCCGGCTTCGCGGAAGATGGCAAGAGTCATCTTGTTCCCGAAGCCGGGTAAGGATCCCCTAAGTCCAACGGCCTATAGGCCGATCTCCGTACTCCCAGCCATATCTAAGGTATGTGAGTACGTAATAAAGAAGATTGTAAAAAAAAAAAAAAAAAAAAAAAAAAAAAAAAAAAGAGTCCCACGGCACCGTGGTCCGGAGGCGAAATCGTACAATCGTCCAAACAACTGCAGGTACGTCGTTCCTCGTTGCATTTCGAACATATTACTCTAACGGTTTGCTTCGAAATTTTTCAAACTCCCGCGAAAATTCAAAGTCCGGCCGCACCGTGGTCCGAAAAATTCTAAATTCGTCCAATCGTCCAAACAACTGCAGGTACGCGTTCCTCGTTGCATTTCGAACATATTACTCTAACGGTTCGACCACGGTTGTCGCCCTCGTTTTCCTGATATTCGCCGAAAACTCCGTTTGCTTCGAAATTTTTCAAACTCCCGCGAAAATTCAAAGTCCGGCCGCACCGTGGTCCGAAAAATTCTAAATTCGTCCAATCGTCCAAACAACTGCAGGTACGCGTTCCTCGTTGCATTTCGAACATATTACTCTAACGGTTCGACCACGGTTGTCGCCCTCGTTTTCCTGATATTCGCCGAAAACTCGTTTGCTTCGAAATTTTTCAAACTCCCGCGAAAATTCAAAGTCCGGCCGCACCGTGGTCCGAAAAATTCTAAATTCGTCCAATCGTCCAAACAACTGCAGGTACGCGTTCCTCGTTGCATTTCGAACATATTACTCTAACGGTTCGACCACGGTTGTCGCCCTCGTTTTCCTGATATTCGCCGAAAACTCCGTTTGCTTCGAAATTTTTCAAACTCCCGCGAAAATTCAAAGTCCGGCCGCACCGTGGTCCGAAAAATTCTAAATTCGTCCAATCGTCCAAACAACTGCAGGTACGCGTTCCTCGTTGCATTTCGAACATATTACTCTAACGGTTCGACCACGGTTGTCGCCCTCGTTTTCCTGATATTCGCCGAAAACTCCGTTTGCTTCGAAATTTTTCAAACTCCCGCGAAAATTCAAAGTCCGGCCGCACCGTGGTCCGAAAAATTCTAAATTCGTCCAATCGATCGTCCAAACAACTGCAGGTACGCGTTCCTCGTTGCATTTCGAACATATTACTCTAACGGTTCGACCACGGTTGTCGCCCTCGTTTTCCTGATATTCGGCGAAAAACTCCGTTTGCTTCGAAATATTTCAAACTCCCGCGAAAATTCAAAGTCCTGCCGCACCGTGGTCCGGAGGCGAATTCGTCCAATCGTCCAAACAACTACAGATACGCGTTCCTCGTTCCATTTCGGCCCGAAGCAATACGCCGCTGGTAGTTCAAATTCAGTTCTCCGGCACCGTATCCCGGCTTCGCGGAAGATGGCAAGAGTCATCTTGTTCCCGAAGCCGGGTAAGGATCCCCTAAGTCCAACGGCCTATAGGCCGATCTCCGTACTCCCAGCCATATCTAAGGTATGTGAGTACGTAATAAAGAAGATTGTAAAAAAAAAAAAAAAAAAAAAAAAAAAAAAAAAAAAGAGTCCCACGGCACCGTGGTCCGGAGGCGAAATCGTACAATCGTCCAAACAACTGCAGGTACGCGTTCCTCGTTGCATTTCGAACATATTACTCTAACGGTTTGCTTCGAAATTTTTCAAACTCCCGCGAAAATTCAAAGTCCGGCCGCACCGTGGTCCGAAAAATTCTAAATTCGTCCAATCGTCCAAACAACTGCAGGTACGCGTTCCTCGTTGCATTTCGAACATATTACTCTAACGGTTCGACCACGGTTGTCGCCCTCGTTTTCCTGATATTCGCCGAAAACTCCGTTTGCTTCGAAATTTTTCAAACTCCCGCGAAAATTCAAAGTCCGGCCGCACCGTGGTCCGAAAAATTCTAAATTCGTCCAATCGTCCAAACAACTGCAGGTACGCGTTCCTCGTTGCATTTCGAACATATTACTCTAACGGTTCGACCACGGTTGTCGCCCTCGTTTTCCTGATATTCGGCGAAAACTCCGTTTGCTTCGAAATATTTCAAACTCCCGCGAAAATTCAAAGTCCTGCCGCACCGTGGTCCGGAGGCGAATTCGTCCAATCGTCCAAACAACTACAGATACGCGTTCCTCGTTCCATTTCGGCCCGAAGCAATACGCCGCTGGTAGTTCAAATTCAGTTCTCCGGCACCGTATCCCGGCTTCGCGGAAGATGGCAAGAGTCATCTTGTTCCCGAAGCCGGGTAAGGATCCCCTAAGTCCAACGGCCTATAGGCCGATCTCCGTACTCCCAGCCATATCTAAGGTATGTGAGTACGTAATAAAGAAGATTGTAAAAAAAAAAAAAAAAAAAAAAAAAAAAAAAAAAGAGTCCCACGGCACCGTGGTCCGGAGGCGAAATCGTACAATCGTCCAAACAACTGCAGGTACGCGTTCCTCGTTGCATTTCGAACATATTACTCTAACGGTTTGCTTCGAAATTTTTCAAACTCCCGCGAAAATTCAAAGTCCGGCCGCACCGTGGTCCGAAAAATTCTAAATTCGTCCAATCGTCCAAACAACTGCAGGTACGCGTTCCTCGTTGCATTTCGAACATATTACTCTAACGGTTCGACCACGGTTGTCGCCCTCGTTTTCCTGATATTCGCCGAAAACTCCGTTTGCTTCGAAATTTTTCAAACTCCCGCGAAAATTCAAAGTCCGGCCGCACCGTGGTCCGAAAAATTCTAAATTCGTCCAATCGTCCAAACAACTGCAGGTACGCGTTCCTCGTTGCATTTCGAACATATTACTCTAACGGTTCGACCACGGTTGTCGCCCTCGTTTTCCTGATATTCGGCGAAAACTCCGTTTGCTTCGAAATATTTCAAACTCCCGCGAAAATTCAAAGTCCTGCCGCACCGTGGTCCGGAGGCGAATTCGTCCAATCGTCCAAACAACTACAGATACGCGTTTCCTCGTTCCATTTCGGCCCGAAGCAATACGCCGCTGGTAGTTCAAATTCAGTTCTCCGGCACCGTATCCCGGCTTCGCGGAAGATGGCAAGAGTCATCTTGTTCCCGAAGCCGGGGTAAGGATCCCCTAAGTCCAACGGCCTATAGGCCGATCTCCGTACTCCCAGCCATATCTAAGGTATGTGAGTACGTAATAAAGAAGATTGTAAAAAAAAAAAAAAAAAAAAAAAAAAAAAAAAAAAAGAGTCCCACGGCACCGTGGTCCGGAGGCGAAATCGTACAATCGTCCAAACAACTGCAGGTACGCGTTCCTCGTTGCATTTCGAACATATTACTCTAACGGTTTGCTTCGAAATTTTTCAAAACTCCCGCGAAAATTCAAAGTCCGGCCGCACCGTGGTCCGAAAAATTCTAAAATTCGTCCAATCGTCCAAACAACTGCAGGTACGCGTTCCTCGTTGCATTTCGAACATATTACTCTAACGGTTCGACCACGGTTGTCGCCCTCGTTTTCCTGATATTCGGCGAAAACTCCGTTTGCTTCGAAATATTTTTCAAACTCCCGCGAAAATTCAAAGTCCGGCCGCACCGTGGTCCGAAAAATTCTAAATTCGTCCAATCGTCCAAACAACTGCAGGTACGCGTTCCTCGTTGCATTTCGAACATATTACTCTAACGGTTCGACCACGGTTGTCGCCCTCGTTTTCCTGATATTCGGCGAAAACTCCGTTTGCTTCGAAATATTTCAAACTCCCGCGAAAATTCAAAGTCCTGCCGCACCGTGGTCCGGAGGCGAATTCGTCCAATCGTCCAAACAACTACAGATACGCGTTCCTCGTTCCATTTCGGCCCGAAGCAATACGCCGCTGGTAGTTCAAATTCAGTTCTCCGGCACCGTATCCCGGCTTCGCGGAAGATGGCAAGAGTCATCTTGTTCCCGAAGCCGGGTAAGGATCCCCTAAGTCCAACGGCCTATAGGCCGATCTCCGTACTCCCAGCCATATCTAAGGTATGTGAGTACGTAATAAAGAAGATTGTAAAAAAAAAAAAAAAAAAAAAAAAAAAAAAAAAAAAAAAGAGTCCCACGGCACCGTGGTCCGGAGGCGAAATCGTACAATCGTCCAAACAACTGCAGGTACGCGTTCCTCGTTGCATTTCGAACATATTACTCTAACGGTTCGACCACGGTTGTCGCCCTCGTTTTCCTGATATTCGGCGAAAACTCCGTTTGCTTCGAAATATTTCAAACTCCCGCGAAAATTCAAAGTCCTGCCGCACCGTGGTCCGGAGGCGAATTCGTCCAATCGTCCAAACAACTACAGATACGCGTTCCTCGTTCCATTTCGGCCCGAAGCAATACGCCGCTGGTAGTTCAAATTCAGTTCTCCGGCACCGTATCCCGGCTTCGCGGAAGATGGCAAGAGTCATCTTGTTCCCGAAGCCGGGTAAGGATCCCCTAAGTCCAACGGCCTATAGGCCGATCTCCGTACTCCCAGCCATATCTAAGGTATGTGAGTACGTAATAAAGAAGATTGTAAAAAAAAAAAAAAAAAAAAAAAAAAAAAAAAAAAGAGTCCCACGGCACCGTGGTCCGGAGGCGAAATCGTACAATCGTCCAAACAACTGCAGGTACGCGTTCCTCGTTGCATTTCGAACATATTACTCTAACGGTTTGCTTCGAAATTTTTCAAACTCCCGCGAAAATTCAAAGTCCGGCCGCACCGTGGTCCGAAAAATTCTAAATTCGTCCAATCGTCCAAACAACTGCAGGTACGCGTTCCTCGTTGCATTTCGAACATATTACTCTAACGGTTCGACCACGGTTGTCGCCCTCGTTTTCCTGATATTCGCCGAAAACTCCGTTTGCTTCGAAATTTTTCAAACTCCCGCGAAAATTCAAAGTCCGGCCGCACCGTGGTCCGAAAAATTCTAAATTCGTCCAATCGTCCAAACAACTGCAGGTACGCGTTCCTCGTTGCATTTCGAACATATTACTCTAACGGTTCGACCACGGTTGTCGCCCTCGTTTTCCTGATATTCGCCGAAAACTCCGTTTGCTTCGAAATTTTTCAAACTCCCGCGAAAATTCAAAGTCCGGCCGCACCGTGGTCCGAAAAATTCTAAATTCGTCCAATCGTCCAAACAACTGCAGGTACGCGTTCCTCGTTGCATTTCGAACATATTACTCTAACGGTTCGACCACGGTTGTCGCCCTCGTTTTCCTGATATTCGCCGAAAACTCCGTTTGCTTCGAAATTTTTCAAACTCCCGCGAAAATTCAAAGTCCGGCCGCACCGTGGTCCGAAAAATTCTAAATTCGTCCAATCGTCCAAACAACTGCAGGTACGCGTTCCTCGTTGCATTTCGAACATATTACTCTAACGGTTCGACCACGGTTGTCGCCCTCGTTTTCCTGATATTCGCCGAAAACTCCGTTTGCTTCGAAATTTTTCAAACTCCCGCGAAAATTCAAAGTCCGGCCGCACCGTGGTCCGAAAAATTCTAAATTCGTCCAATCGTCCAAACAACTGCAGGTACGCGTTCCTCGTTGCATTTCGAACATATTACTCTAACGGTTCGACCACGGTTGTCGCCCTCGTTTTCCTGATATTCGGCGAAAACTCCGTTTGCTTCGAAATATTTCAAACTCCCGCGAAAATTCAAAGTCCTGCCGCACCGTGGTCCGGAGGCGAATTCGTCCAATCGTCCAAACAACTACAGATACGCGTTCCTCGTTCCATTTCGGCCCGAAGCAATACGCCGCTGGTAGTTCAAATTCAGTTCTCCGGCACCGTATCCCGGCTTCGCGGAAGATGGCAAGAGTCATCTTGTTCCCGAAGCCGGGTAAGGATCCCCTAAGTCCAACGGCCTATAGGCCGATCTCCGTACTCCCAGCCATATCTAAGGTATGTGAGTACGTAATAAAGAAGATTGTAAAAAAAAAAAAAAAAAAAAAAAAAAAAAAAAAAAAAAGAGTCCCACGGCACCGTGGTCCGGAGGCGAAATCGTACAATCGTCCAAACAACTGCAGGTACGCGTTCCTCGTTGCATTTCGAACATATTACTCTAACGGTTTGCTTCGAAATTTTTCAAACTCCCGCGAAAATTCAAAGTCCGGCCGCACCGTGGTCCGAAAAATTCTAAATTCGTCCAATCGTCCAAACAACTGCAGGTACGCGTTCCTCGTTGCATTTCGAACATATTACTCTAACGGTTCGACCACGGTTGTCGCCCTCGTTTTTCCTGATATTCGCCGAAAACTCCGTTTGCTTCGAAATTTTTCAAACTCCCGCGAAAATTCAAAGTCCGGCCGCACCGTGGTCCGAAAAATTCTAAATTCGTCCAATCGTCCAAACAACTGCAGGTACGCGTTCCTCGTTGCATTTCGAACATATTACTCTAACGGTTCGACCACGGTTGTCGCCCTCGTTTTCCTGATATTCGGCGAAAAACTCCGTTTGCTTCGAAATATTTCAAACTCCCGCGAAAATTCAAAGTCCTGCCGCACCGTGGTCCGGAGGCGAATTCGTCCAATCGTCCAAACAACTACAGATACGCGTTCCTCGTTCCATTTCGGCCCGAAGCAATACGCCGCTGGTAGTTCAAATTCAGTTCTCCGGCACCGTATCCCGGCTTCGCGGAAGATGGCAAGAGTCATCTTGTTCCCGAAGCCGGGTAAGGATCCCCTAAGTCCAACGGCCTATAGGCCGATCTCCGTACTCCCAGCCATATCTAAGGTATGTGAGTACGTAATAAAGAAGATTGTAAAAAAAAAAAAAAAAAAAAAAAAAAAAAAAAAAGAGTCCCACGGCACCGTGGTCCGGAGGCGAAATCGTACAATCGTCCAAACAACTGCAGGTACGCGTTCCTCGTTGCATTTCGAACATATTACTCTAACGGTTTGCTTCGAAATTTTTCAAACTCCCGCGAAAATTCAAAGTCCGGCCGCACCGTGGTCCGAAAAATTCTAAATTCGTCCAATCGTCCAAACAACTGCAGGTACGCGTTCCTCGTTGCATTTCGAACATATTACTCTAACGGTTCGACCACGGTTGTCGCCCTCGTTTTCCTGATATTCGCCGAAAACTCCGTTTGCTTCGAAATTTTTCAAACTCCCGCGAAAATTCAAAGTCCGGCCGCACCGTGGTCCGAAAAATTCTAAATTCGTCCAATCGTCCAAACAACTGCAGGTACGCGTTCCTCGTTGCATTTCGAACATATTACTCTAACGGTTCGACCACGGTTGTCGCCCTCGTTTTCCTGATATTCGGCGAAAACTCCGTTTGCTTCGAAATATTTCAAACTCCCGCGAAAATTCAAAGTCCTGCCGCACCGTGGTCCGGAGGCGAATTCGTCCAATCGTCCAAACAACTACAGATACGCGTTCCTCGTTCCATTTCGGCCCGAAGCAATACGCCGCTGGTAGTTCAAATTCAGTTCTCCGGCACCGTATCCCGGCTTCGCGGAAGATGGCAAGAGTCATCTTGTTCCCGAAGCCGGGTAAGGATCCCCTAAGTCCAACGGCCTATAGGCCGATCTCCGTACTCCCAGCCATATCTAAGGTATGTGAGTACGTAATAAAGAAGATTGTAAAAAAAAAAAAAAAAAAAAAAAAAAAAAAAAAAAAGAGTCCCACGGCACCGTGGTCCGGAGGCGAAATCGTACAATCGTCCAAACAACTGCAGGTACGCGTTCCTCGTTGCATTTCGAACATATTACTCTAACGGTTCGACCACGGTTGTCGCCCTCGTTTTCCTGATATTCGGCGAAAACTCCGTTTGCTTCGAAATATTTCAAACTCCCGCGAAAATTCAAAGTCCTGCCGCACCGTGGTCCGGAGGCGAATTCGTCCAATCGTCCAAACAACTACAGATACGCGTTCCTCGTTCCATTTCGGCCCGAAGCAATACGCCGCTGGTAGTTCAAATTCAGTTCTCCGGCACCGTATCCCGGCTTCGCGGAAGATGGCAAGAGTCATCTTGTTCCCGAAGCCGGGTAAGGATCCCCTAAGTCCAACGGCCTATAGGCCGATCTCCGTACTCCCAGCCATATCTAAGGTATGTGAGTACGTAATAAAGAAGATTGTAAAAAAAAAAAAAAAAAAAAAAAAAAAAAAAAAAAGAGTCCCACGGCACCGTGGTCCGGAGGCGAAATCGTACAATCGTCCAAACAACTGCAGGTACGCGTTCCTCGTTGCATTTCGAACATATTACTCTAACGGTTTGCTTCGAAATTTTTCAAACTCCCGCGAAAATTCAAAGTCCGGCCGCACCGTGGTCCGAAAAATTCTAAATTCGTCCAATCGTCCAAACAACTGCAGGTACGCGTTCCTCGTTGCATTTCGAACATATTACTCTAACGGTTCGACCACGGTTGTCGCCCTCGTTTTCCTGATATTCGCCGAAAACTCCGTTTGCTTCGAAATTTTTCAAACTCCCGCGAAAATTCAAAGTCCGGCCGCACCGTGGTCCGAAAAATTCTAAATTCGTCCAATCGTCCAAACAACTGCAGGTACGCGTTCCTCGTTGCATTTCGAACATATTACTCTAACGGTTCGACCACGGTTGTCGCCCTCGTTTTCCTGATATTCGCCGAAAACTCCGTTTGCTTCGAAATTTTTCAAACTCCCGCGAAAATTCAAAGTCCGGCCGCACCGTGGTCCGAAAAATTCTAAATTCGTCCAATCGTCCAAACAACTGCAGGTACGCGTTCCTCGTTGCATTTCGAACATATTACTCTAACGGTTCGACCACGGTTGTCGCCCTCGTTTTCCTGATATTCGCCGAAAACTCCGTTTGCTTCGAAATTTTTCAAACTCCCGCGAAAATTCAAAGTCCGGCCGCACCGTGGTCCGAAAAATTCTAAATTCGTCCAATCGTCCAAACAACTGCAGGTACGCGTTCCTCGTTGCATTTCGAACATATTACTCTAACGGTTCGACCACGGTTGTCGCCCTCGTTTTCCTGATATTCGCCGAAAACTCCGTTTGCTTCGAAATTTTTCAAACTCCCGCGAAAATTCAAAGTCCGGCCGCACCGTGGTCCGAAAAATTCTAAATTCGTCCAATCGTCCAAACAACTGCAGGTACGCGTTCCTCGTTGCATTTCGAACATATTACTCTAACGGTTCGACCACGGTTGTCGCCCTCGTTTTCCTGATATTCGGCGAAAACTCCGTTTGCTTCGAAATATTTCAAACTCCCGCGAAAATTCAAAGTCCTGCCGCACCGTGGTCCGGAGGCGAATTCGTCCAATCGTCCAAACAACTACAGATACGCGTTCCTCGTTCCATTTCGGCCCGAAGCAATACGCCGCTGGTAGTTCAAATTCAGTTCTCCGGCACCGTATCCCGGCTTCGCGGAAGATGGCAAGAGTCATCTTGTTCCCGAAGCCGGGTAAGGATCCCCTAAGTCCAACGGCCTATAGGCCGATCTCCGTACTCCCAGCCATATCTAAGGTATGTGAGTACGTAATAAAGAAGATTGTAAAAAAAAAAAAAAAAAAAAAAAAAAAAAAAAAAAAAGAGTCCCACGGCACCGTGGTCCGGAGGCGAAATCGTACAATCGTCCAAACAACTGCAGGTACGCGTTCCTCGTTGCATTTCGAACATATTACTCTAACGGTTTGCTTCGAAATTTTTCAAACTCCCGCGAAAATTCAAAGTCCGGCCGCACCGTGGTCCGAAAAATTCTAAATTCGTCCAATCGTCCAAACAACTGCAGGTACGCGTTCCTCGTTGCATTTCGAACATATTACTCTAACGGTTCGACCACGGTTGTCGCCCTCGTTTTCCTGATATTCGCCGAAAACTCCGTTTGCTTCGAAATTTTTCAAACTCCCGCGAAAATTCAAAGTCCGGCCGCACCGTGGTCCGAAAAATTCTAAATTCGTCCAATCGTCCAAACAACTGCAGGTACGCGTTCCTCGTTGCATTTCGAACATATTACTCTAACGGTTCGACCACGGTTGTCGCCCTCGTTTTCCTGATATTCGGCGAAAACTCCGTTTGCTTCGAAATATTTCAAACTCCCGCGAAAATTCAAAGTCCTGCCGCACCGTGGTCCGGAGGCGAATTCGTCCAATCGTCCAAACAACTACAGATACGCGTTCCTCGTTCCATTTCGGCCCGAAGCAATACGCCGCTGGTAGTTCAAATTCAGTTCTCCGGCACCGTATCCCGGCTTCGCGGAAGATGGCAAGAGTCATCTTGTTCCCGAAGCCGGGTAAGGATCCCCTAAGTCCAACGGCCTATAGGCCGATCTCCGTACTCCCAGCCATATCTAAGGTATGTGAGTACGTAATAAAGAAGATTGTAAAAAAAAAAAAAAAAAAAAAAAAAAAAAAAAAAAGAGTCCCACGGCACCGTGGTCCGGAGGCGAAATCGTACAATCGTCCAAACAACTGCAGGTACGCGTTCCTCGTTGCATTTCGAACATATTACTCTAACGGTTTGCTTCGAAATTTTTCAAACTCCCGCGAAAATTCAAAGTCCGGCCGCACCGTGGTCCGAAAAATTCTAAATTCGTCCAATCGTCCAAACAACTGCAGGTACGCGTTCCTCGTTGCATTTCGAACATATTACTCTAACGGTTCGACCACGGTTGTCGCCCTCGTTTTCCTGATATTCGCCGAAAACTCCGTTTGCTTCGAAATTTTTCAAACTCCCGCGAAAATTCAAAGTCCGGCCGCACCGTGGTCCGAAAAATTCTAAATTCGTCCAATCGTCCAAACAACTGCAGGTACGCGTTCCTCGTTGCATTTCGAACATATTACTCTAACGGTTCGACCACGGTTGTCGCCCTCGTTTTCCTGATATTCGCCGAAAACTCCGTTTGCTTCGAAATTTTTCAAACTCCCGCGAAAATTCAAAGTCCGGCCGCACCGTGGTCCGAAAAATTCTAAATTCGTCCAATCGTCCAAACAACTGCAGGTACGCGTTCCTCGTTGCATTTCGAACATATTACTCTAACGGTTCGACCACGGTTGTCGCCCTCGTTTTCCTGATATTCGCCGAAAACTCCGTTTGCTTCGAAATTTTTCAAACTCCCGCGAAAATTCAAAGTCCGGCCGCACCGTGGTCCGAAAAATTCTAAATTCGTCCAATCGTCCAAACAACTGCAGGTACGCGTTCCTCGTTGCATTTCGAACATATTACTCTAACGGTTCGACCACGGTTGTCGCCCTCGTTTTCCTGATATTCGCCGAAAACTCCGTTTGCTTCGAAATTTTTCAAACTCCCGCGAAAATTCAAAGTCCGGCCGCACCGTGGTCCGAAAAATTCTAAATTCGTCCAATCGTCCAAACAACTGCAGGTACGCGTTCCTCGTTGCATTTCGAACATATTACTCTAACGGTTCGACCACGGTTGTCGCCCTCGTTTTCCTGATATTCGGCGAAAACTCCGTTTGCTTCGAAATATTTCAAACTCCCGCGAAAATTCAAAGTCCTGCCGCACCGTGGTCCGGAGGCGAATTCGTCCAATCGTCCAAACAACTACAGATACGCGTTCCTCGTTCCATTTCGGCCCGAAGCAATACGCCGCTGGTAGTTCAAATTCAGTTCTCCGGCACCGTATCCCGGCTTCGCGGAAGATGGCAAGAGTCATCTTGTTCCCGAAGCCGGGTAAGGATCCCCTAAGTCCAACGGCCTATAGGCCGATCTCCGTACTCCCAGCCATATCTAAGGTATGTGAGTACGTAATAAAGAAGATTGTAAAAAAAAAAAAAAAAAAAAAAAAAAAAAAAAAAAGAGTCCCACGGCACCGTGGTCCGGAGGCGAAATCGTACAATCGTCCAAACAACTGCAGGTACGCGTTCCTCGTTGCATTTCGAACATATTACTCTAACGGTTTGCTTCGAAATTTTTCAAACTCCCGCGAAAATTCAAAGTCCGGCCGCACCGTGGTCCGAAAAATTCTAAATTCGTCCAATCGTCCAAACAACTGCAGGTACGCGTTCCTCGTTGCATTTCGAACATATTACTCTAACGGTTCGACCACGGTTGTCGCCCTCGTTTTCCTGATATTCGCCGAAAACTCCGTTTGCTTCGAAATTTTTCAAACTCCCGCGAAAATTCAAAGTCCGGCCGCACCGTGGTCCGAAAAATTCTAAATTCGTCCAATCGTCCAAACAACTGCAGGTACGCGTTCCTCGTTGCATTTCGAACATATTACTCTAACGGTTCGACCACGGTTGTCGCCCTCGTTTTCCTGATATTCGCCGAAAACTCCGTTTGCTTCGAAATTTTTCAAACTCCCGCGAAAATTCAAAGTCCGGCCGCACCGTGGTCCGAAAAATTCTAAATTCGTCCAATCGTCCAAACAACTGCAGGTACGCGTTCCTCGTTGCATTTCGAACATATTACTCTAACGGTTCGACCACGGTTGTCGCCCTCGTTTTCCTGATATTCGCCGAAAACTCCGTTTGCTTCGAAATTTTTCAAACTCCCGCGAAAATTCAAAGTCCGGCCGCACCGTGGTCCGAAAAATTCTAAATTCGTCCAATCGTCCAAACAACTGCAGGTACGCGTTCCTCGTTGCATTTCGAACATATTACTCTAACGGTTCGACCACGGTTGTCGCCCTCGTTTTCCTGATATTCGCCGAAAACTCCGTTTGCTTCGAAATTTTTCAAACTCCCGCGAAAATTCAAAGTCC
Source organism: Andrena minutula (assembly GCA_929113495.1). Taxonomy (NCBI): domain Eukaryota; kingdom Metazoa; phylum Arthropoda; class Insecta; order Hymenoptera; family Andrenidae; genus Andrena; species Andrena minutula. Next base: position 12,330,450 of record OV815999.1, read on the forward strand.
GGCCGCACCGTGGTCCGAAAAATTCTAAATTCGTCCAATCGTCCAAACAACTGCAGGTACGCGTTCCTCGTTGCATTTCGAACATATTACTCTAACGGTTCGACCACGGTTGTCGCCCTCGTTTTCCTGATATTCGGCGAAAACTCCGTTTGCTTCGAAATTTTTTCAAACTCCCGCGAAAATTCAAAGTCCTGCCGCACCGTGGTCCGGAGGCGAATTCGTCCAATCGTCCAAACAACTACAGATACGCGTTCCTCGTTCCATTTCGGCCCGAAGCAATACGCCGCTGGTAGTTCAAATTCAGTTCTCCGGCACCGTATCCCGGCTTCGCGGAAGATGGCAAGAGTCATCTTGTTCCCGAAGCCGGGTAAGGATCCCCTAAGTCCAACGGCCTATAGGCCGATCTCCGTACTCCCAGCCATATCTAAGGTATGTGAGTACGTAATAAAGAAGATTGTAAAAAAAAAAAAAAAAAAAAAAAAAAAAAAAAAAAGAGTCCCACGGCACCGTGGTCCGGAGGCGAAATCGTACAATCGTCCAAACAACTGCAGGTACGCGTTCCTCGTTGCATTTCGAACATATTACTCTAACGGTTTGCTTCGAAATTTTTCAAACTCCCGCGAAAATTCAAAGTCCGGCCGCACCGTGGTCCGAAAAATTCTAAATTCGTCCAATCGTCCAAACAACTGCAGGTACGCGTTCCTCGTTGCATTTCGAACATATTACTCTAACGGTTCGACCACGGTTGTCGCCCTCGTTTTCCTGATATTCGCCGAAAACTCCGTTTGCTTCGAAATTTTTCAAACTCCCGCGAAAATTCAAAGTCCGGCCGCACCGTGGTCCGAAAAATTCTAAATTCGTCCAATCGTCCAAACAACTGCAGGTACGCGTTCCTCGTTGCATTTCGAACATATTACTCTAACGGTTCGACCACGGTTGTCGCCCTCGTTTTCCTGATATTCGCCGAAAACTCCGTTTGCTTCGAAATTTTTCAAACTCCCGCGAAAATTCAAAGTCCGGCCGCACCGTGGTCCGAAAAATTCTAAATTCGTCCAATCGTCCAAACAACTGCAGGTACGCGTTCCTCGTTGCATTTCGAACATATTACTCTAACGGTTCGACCACGGTTGTCGCCCTCGTTTTCCTGATATTCGCCGAAAACTCCGTTTGCTTCGAAATTTTTCAAACTCCCGCGAAAATTCAAAGTCCGGCCGCACCGTGGTCCGAAAAATTCTAAATTCGTCCAATCGTCCAAACAACTGCAGGTACGCGTTCCTCGTTGCATTTCGAACATATTACTCTAACGGTTCGACCACGGTTGTCGCCCTCGTTTTCCTGATATTCGCCGAAAACTCCGTTTGCTTCGAAATTTTTCAAACTCCCGCGAAAATTCAAAGTCCGGCCGCACCGTGGTCCGAAAAATTCTAAATTCGTCCAATCGTCCAAACAACTGCAGGTACGCGTTCCTCGTTGCATTTCGAACATATTACTCTAACGGTTCGACCACGGTTGTCGCCCTCGTTTTCCTGATATTCGGCGAAAACTCCGTTTGCTTCGAAATATTTCAAACTCCCGCGAAAATTCAAAGTCCTGCCGCACCGTGGTCCGGAGGCGAATTCGTCCAATCGTCCAAACAACTACAGATACGCGTTCCTCGTTCCATTTCGGCCCGAAGCAATACGCCGCTGGTAGTTCAAATTCAGTTCTCCGGCACCGTATCCCGGCTTCGCGGAAGATGGCAAGAGTCATCTTGTTCCCGAAGCCGGGTAAGGATCCCCTAAGTCCAACGGCCTATAGGCCGATCTCCGTACTCCCAGCCATATCTAAGGTATGTGAGTACGTAATAAAGAAGATTGTAAAAAAAAAAAAAAAAAAAAAAAAAAAAAAAAAAGAGTCCCACGGCACCGTGGTCCGGAGGCGAAATCGTACAATCGTCCAAACAACTGCAGGTACGCGTTCCTCGTTGCATTTCGAACATATTACTCTAACGGTTTGCTTCGAAATTTTTCAAACTCCCGCGAAAATTCAAAGTCCGGCCGCACCGTGGTCCGAAAAATTCTAAATTCGTCCAATCGTCCAAACAACTGCAGGTACGCGTTCCTCGTTGCATTTCGAACATATTACTCTAACGGTTCGACCACGGTTGTCGCCCTCGTTTTCCTGATATTCGCCGAAAACTCCGTTTGCTTCGAAATTTTTCAAACTCCCGCGAAAATTCAAAGTCCGGCCGCACCGTGGTCCGAAAAATTCTAAATTCGTCCAATCGTCCAAACAACTGCAGGTACGCGTTCCTCGTTGCATTTCGAACATATTACTCTAACGGTTCGACCACGGTTGTCGCCCTCGTTTTCCTGATATTCGCCGAAAACTCCGTTTGCTTCAAAATTTTTCAAACTCCCGCGAAAATTCAAAGTCCGGCCGCACCGTGGTCCGAAAAATTCTAAATTCGTCCAATCGTCCAAACAACTGCAGGTACGCGTTCCTCGTTGCATTTCGAACATATTACTCTAACGGTTCGACCACGGTTGTCGCCCTCGTTTTCCTGATATTCGCCGAAAACTCCGTTTGCTTCGAAATTTTTCAAACTCCCGCGAAAATTCAAAGTCCGGCCGCACCGTGGTCCGAAAAATTCTAAATTCGTCCAATCGTCCAAACAACTGCAGGTACGCGTTCCTCGTTGCATTTCGAACATATTACTCTAACGGTTCGACCACGGTTGTCGCCCTCGTTTTCCTGATATTCGCCGAAAACTCCGTTTGCTTCGAAATTTTTCAAACTCCCGCGAAAATTCAAAGTCCGGCCGCACCGTGGTCCGAAAAATTCTAAATTCGTCCAATCGTCCAAACAACTGCAGGTACGCGTTCCTCGTTGCATTTCGAACATATTACTCTAACGGTTCGACCACGGTTGTCGCCCTCGTTTTCCTGATATTCGGCGAAAACTCCGTTTGCTTCGAAATATTTCAAACTCCCGCGAAAATTCAAAGTCCTGCCGCACCGTGGTCCGGAGGCGAATTCGTCCAATCGTCCAAACAACTACAGATACGCGTTCCTCGTTCCATTTCGGCCCGAAGCAATACGCCGCTGGTAGTTCAAATTCAGTTCTCCGGCACCGTATCCCGGCTTCGCGGAAGATGGCAAGAGTCATCTTGTTCCCGAAGCCGGGTAAGGATCCCCTAAGTCCAACGGCCTATAGGCCGATCTCCGTACTCCCAGCCATATCTAAGGTATGTGAGTACGTAATAAAGAAGATTGTAAAAAAAAAAAAAAAAAAAAAAAAAAAAAAAAAAAGAGTCCCACGGCACCGTGGTCCGGAGGCGAAATCGTACAATCGTCCAAACAACTGCAGGTACGCGTTCCTCGTTGCATTTCGAACATATTACTCTAACGGTTTGCTTCGAAATTTTTCAAACTCCCGCGAAAATTCAAAGTCCGGCCGCACCGTGGTCCGAAAAATTCTAAATTCGTCCAATCGTCCAAACAACTGCAGGTACGCGTTCCTCGTTGCATTTCGAACATATTACTCTAACGGTTCGACCACGGTTGTCGCCCTCGTTTTCCTGATATTCGGCGAAAACTCCGTTTGCTTCGAAATATTTCAAACTCCCGCGAAAATTCAAAGTCCGGCCGCACCGTGGTCCGAAAAATTCTAAATTCGTCCAATCGTCCAAACAACTGCAGGTACGCGTTCCTCGTTGCATTTCGAACATATTACTCTAACGGTTCGACCACGGTTGTCGCCCTCGTTTTCCTGATATTCGCCGAAAACTCCGTTTGCTTCGAAATTTTTCAAACTCCCGCGAAAATTCAAAGTCCGGCCGCACCGTGGTCCGAAAAATTCTAAATTCGTCCAATCGTCCAAACAACTGCAGGTACGCGTTCCTCGTTGCATTTCGAACATATTACTCTAACGGTTCGACCACGGTTGTCGCCCTCGTTTTCCTGATATTCGCCGAAAACTCCGTTTGCTTCGAAATTTTTCAAACTCCCGCGAAAATTCAAAGTCCGGCCGCACCGTGGTCCGAAAAATTCTAAATTCGTCCAATCGTCCAAACAACTGCAGGTACGCGTTCCTCGTTGCATTTCGAACATATTACTCTAACGGTTCGACCACGGTTGTCGCCCTCGTTTTCCTGATATTCGCCGAAAACTCCGTTTGCTTCGAAATTTTTCAAACTCCCGCGAAAATTCAAAGTCCGGCCGCACCGTGGTCCGAAAAATTCTAAATTCGTCCAATCGTCCAAACAACTGCAGGTACGCGTTCCTCGTTGCATTTCGAACATATTACTCTAACGGTTCGACCACGGTTGTCGCCCTCGTTTTCCTGATATTCGGCGAAAACTCCGTTTGCTTCGAAATATTTCAAACTCCCGCGAAAATTCAAAGTCCTGCCGCACCGTGGTCCGGAGGCGAATTCGTCCAATCGTCCAAACAACTACAGATACGCGTTCCTCGTTCCATTTCGGCCCGAAGCAATACGCCGCTGGTAGTTCAAATTCAGTTCTCCGGCACCGTATCCCGGCTTCGCGGAAGATGGCAAGAGTCATCTTGTTCCCGAAGCCGGGTAAGGATCCCCTAAGTCCAACGGCCTATAGGCCGATCTCCGTACTCCCAGCCATATCTAAGGTATGTGAGTACGTAATAAAGAAGATTGTAAAAAAAAAAAAAAAAAAAAAAAAAAAAAAAAAGAGTCCCACGGCACCGTGGTCCGGAGGCGAAATCGTACAATCGTCCAAACAACTGCAGGTACGCGTTCCTCGTTGCATTTCGAACATATTACTCTAACGGTTTGCTTCGAAATTTTTCAAACTCCCGCGAAAATTCAAAGTCCGGCCGCACCGTGGTCCGAAAAATTCTAAATTCGTCCAATCGTCCAAACAACTGCAGGTACGCGTTCCTCGTTGCATTTCGAACATATTACTCTAACGGTTCGACCACGGTTGTCGCCCTCGTTTTCCTGATATTCGGCGAAAACTCCGTTTGCTTCGAAATATTTCAAACTCCCGCGAAAATTCAAAGTCCTGCCGCACCGTGGTCCGGAGGCGAATTCGTCCAATCGTCCAAACAACTACAGATACGCGTTCCTCGTTCCATTTCGGCCCGAAGCAATACGCCGCTGGTAGTTCAAATTCAGTTCTCCGGCACCGTATCCCGGCTTCGCGGAAGATGGCAAGAGTCATCTTGTTCCCGAAGCCGGGTAAGGATCCCCTAAGTCCAACGGCCTATAGGCCGATCTCCGTACTCCCAGCCATATCTAAGGTATGTGAGTACGTAATAAAGAAGATTGTAAAAAAAAAAAAAAAAAAAAAAAAAAAAAAAAAAAGAGTCCCACGGCACCGTGGTCCGGAGGCGAAATCGTACAATCGTCCAAACAACTGCAGGTACGCGTTCCTCGTTGCATTTCGAACATATTACTCTAACGGTTTGCTTCGAAATTTTTCAAACTCCCGCGAAAATTCAAAGTCCGGCCGCACCGTGGTCCGAAAAATTCTAAATTCGTCCAATCGTCCAAACAACTGCAGGTACGCGTTCCTCGTTGCATTTCGAACATATTACTCTAACGGTTCGACCACGGTTGTCGCCCTCGTTTTCCTGATATTCGCCGAAAACTCCGTTTGCTTCGAAATTTTTCAAACTCCCGCGAAAATTCAAAGTCCGGCCGCACCGTGGTCCGAAAAATTCTAAATTCGTCCAATCGTCCAAACAACTGCAGGTACGCGTTCCTCGTTGCATTTCGAACATATTACTCTAACGGTTCGACCACGGTTGTCGCCCTCGTTTTCCTGATATTCGCCGAAAACTCCGTTTGCTTCGAAATTTTTCAAACTCCCGCGAAAATTCAAAGTCCGGCCGCACCGTGGTCCGAAAAATTCTAAATTCGTCCAATCGTCCAAACAACTGCAGGTACGCGTTCCTCGTTGCATTTCGAACATATTACTCTAACGGTTCGACCACGGTTGTCGCCCTCGTTTTCCTGATATTCGCCGAAAACTCCGTTTGCTTCGAAATTTTTCAAACTCCCGCGAAAATTCAAAGTCCGGCCGCACCGTGGTCCGAAAAATTCTAAATTCGTCCAATCGTCCAAACAACTGCAGGTACGCGTTCCTCGTTGCATTTCGAACATATTACTCTAACGGTTCGACCACGGTTGTCGCCCTCGTTTTCCTGATATTCGCCGAAAACTCCGTTTGCTTCGAAATTTTTCAAACTCCCGCGAAAATTCAAAGTCCGGCCGCACCGTGGTCCGAAAAATTCTAAATTCGTCCAATCGTCCAAACAACTGCAGGTACGCGTTCCTCGTTGCATTTCGAACATATTACTCTAACGGTTCGACCACGGTTGTCGCCCTCGTTTTCCTGATATTCGCCGAAAACTCCGTTTGCTTCGAAATTTTTCAAACTCCCGCGAAAATTCAAAGTCCGGCCGCACCGTGGTCCGAAAAATTCTAAATTCGTCCAATCGTCCAAACAACTGCAGGTACGCGTTCCTCGTTGCATTTCGAACATATTACTCTAACGGTTCGACCACGGTTGTCGCCCTCGTTTTCCTGATATTCGCCGAAAACTCCGTTTGCTTCGAAATTTTTCAAACTCCCGCGAAAATTCAAAGTCCGGCCGCACCGTGGTCCGAAAAATTCTAAATTCGTCCAATCGTCCAAACAACTGCAGGTACGCGTTCCTCGTTGCATTTCGAACATATTACTCTAACGGTTCGACCACGGTTGTCGCCCTCGTTTTCCTGATATTCGCCGAAAACTCCGTTTGCTTCGAAATTTTTCAAACTCCCGCGAAAATTCAAAGTCCGGCCGCACCGTGGTCCGAAAAATTCTAAATTCGTCCAATCGTCCAAACAACTGCAGGTACGCGTTCCTCGTTGCATTTCGAACATATTACTCTAACGGTTCGACCACGGTTGTCGCCCTCGTTTTCCTGATATTCGGCGAAAACTCCGTTTGCTTCGAAATATTTCAAACTCCCGCGAAAATTCAAAGTCCTGCCGCACCGTGGTCCGGAGGCGAATTCGTCCAATCGTCCAAACAACTACAGATACGCGTTCCTCGTTCCATTTCGGCCCGAAGCAATACGCCGCTGGTAGTTCAAATTCAGTTCTCCGGCACCGTATCCCGGCTTCGCGGAAGATGGCAAGAGTCATCTTGTTCCCGAAGCCGGGTAAGGATCCCCTAAGTCCAACGGCCTATAGGCCGATCTCCGTACTCCCAGCCATATCTAAGGTATGTGAGTACGTAATAAAGAAGATTGTAAAAAAAAAAAAAAAAAAAAAAAAAAAAAAAAGAGTCCCACGGCACCGTGGTCCGGAGGCGAAATCGTACAATCGTCCAAACAACTGCAGGTACGCGTTCCTCGTTGCATTTCGAACATATTACTCTAACGGTTTGCTTCGAAATTTTTCAAACTCCCGCGAAAATTCAAAGTCCGGCCGCACCGTGGTCCGAAAAATTCTAAATTCGTCCAATCGTCCAAACAACTGCAGGTACGCGTTCCTCGTTGCATTTCGAACATATTACTCTAACGGTTCGACCACGGTTGTCGCCCTCGTTTTCCTGATATTCGCCGAAAACTCCGTTTGCTTCGAAATTTTTCAAACTCCCGCGAAAATTCAAAGTCCGGCCGCACCGTGGTCCGAAAAATTCTAAATTCGTCCAATCGTCCAAACAACTGCAGGTACGCGTTCCTCGTTGCATTTCGAACATATTACTCTAACGGTTCGACCACGGTTGTCGCCCTCGTTTTCCTGATATTCGCCGAAAACTCCGTTTGCTTCGAAATTTTTCAAACTCCCGCGAAAATTCAAAGTCCGGCCGCACCGTGGTCCGAAAAATTCTAAATTCGTCCAATCGTCCAAACAACTGCAGGTACGCGTTCCTCGTTGCATTTCGAACATATTACTCTAACGGTTCGACCACGGTTGTCGCCCTCGTTTTCCTGATATTCGCCGAAAACTCCGTTTGCTTCGAAATTTTTCAAACTCCCGCGAAAATTCAAAGTCCGGCCGCACCGTGGTCCGAAAAATTCTAAATTCGTCCAATCGTCCAAACAACTGCAGGTACGCGTTCCTCGTTGCATTTCGAACATATTACTCTAACGGTTCGACCACGGTTGTCGCCCTCGTTTTCCTGATATTCGCCGAAAACTCCGTTTGCTTCGAAATTTTTCAAACTCCCGCGAAAATTCAAAGTCCGGCCGCACCGTGGTCCGAAAAATTCTAAATTCGTCCAATCGTCCAAACAACTGCAGGTACGCGTTCCTCGTTGCATTTCGAACATATTACTCTAACGGTTCGACCACGGTTGTCGCCCTCGTTTTCCTGATATTCGCCGAAAACTCCGTTTGCTTCGAAATTTTTCAAACTCCCGCGAAAATTCAAAGTCCGGCCGCACCGTGGTCCGAAAAATTCTAAATTCGTCCAATCGTCCAAACAACTGCAGGTACGCGTTCCTCGTTGCATTTCGAACATATTACTCTA